>JANAVB010027999.1:15271019-15321440 GCA_029216955.1 Iris pallida | reverse complement strand
TGGAGAAGGGCTTTACTCTGCTAGTGCGTCACCGTGGGGAGCACCCATTCTTTTCGTACCTAAGAAAGATGGACAGTGCGCATGTGCATCGATACAGAGCATTGAATGCAGTGATGGTGAAGAACAAGTATCCCTTGTCACGTATAGACGATTTATTCGATCAACTGAGTGGAGCAAAAGTATTCTCCAAGATTGACTTACGATCAGGCTATCACCAATTGAAGGTCCGAAAGGAAGACATTGCAAACGGCTTTTCGATCAAGGTATGGACACTACGAGTTCTTGGTCATGCCTTTCGGTTTGACCAATGCACCCGCAGTCTTCATGAATTTGATGAACAAGATCTTTCACACCAGTACTTGGACAAATTTATAGTAGTCTTTATAGATGATATCTTGATTTACTCCAAGAGTCAAGAGGAGCATGAGCAGCATCCACGGATAGTTTTGGGAACGTTGAGGAATGAGCGACTTTTGCGAAGCTTAGCAAGTGTGATTTCTTTCTCAAGGAGGTATCATTTCTTGGTCATATTGTTACGGGCGATGGTATATCAGTGGACCCTGAGAAGATCAAAGCAGTCAAATCATGGCCCGCTCCCTATCAGCTTCTGAGGTAAGAAGTTTCCTCGGACTTGCGAGTTACTACCGACAGTTCGTAGAAGATTTCTTTCGAATAGCGGGGCCTATGACTCGATTAACTTGCAAGGATCAGGAGTTTGTATGGATAGACGAGTGTCAAGCCGCTTTTGACGAGTTGAAGAAGCGATTGACCACATCACCGATCTTGACACTATCATCGGGCCCGGGAGGATTTGTGATCTACAGTGACGCATCCGAGAAGGGACTAGGATGCATTTGATGCAGCACGGTCGTGTAGTAGCATATGCATTGCGACAGTTGAGGGTGTACGAGAAGATTATCCGACCCACGATCTAGAGATCTATAAACCCCTAAATTTCTACTATTTTTTTATTATTTAAAATTTGTACTGATTTAAAATTTTTGTATTGTACGTCGCATAATCGTATTGTACGTCGTGCACAGAATTTTATTTTCGATTTGCTCGACGAGTGCGAATATGTACGAGCGTACAATTTTAGAAAAAAGCATTTTTTATTTTATTATACACTTTCAAAAATATTGTATATAATTATTCTTGTTATAAAAAGCCTTTTTTAAGAGTTATTAATCAATAATATTTTATTGTGTACTAGGAAAAGTATGCATTATTGCTTACATATATATTTATAAATATTTATTTGAGTTATTTCTAAATAATAATAATTTTCGAAATTAATATTAATAGTATTTTAGAAAATATATTTTGAAATTATTGGGACATTTAAATCTTGATTTAAATTTTTTTGGATTTATTTAAATAGTTAAAAATTTGAAATTGATTTATCTCATAGATTTTATACTAGAAATTTAATTTGATTTAAATTGGTTATTTTTTGAAATTAGATTTGGATTTGGATTTGGATTGGATTTGGATTTGCTTGCTAAATTAAATTAGAATATCTAAATTGGGGTTTTAAATTATTCCTAATCCTATCCAAATTGGGAATTCTCACATCCTATAAATAGGCAGATACTTCTCTAATTCATTTATCCACAATAATTTTTCCACAAATCTACGTGCATCGTGTCCGTGTTCTCCGTCCATAATATTATTCCAATTTTTACATTTACATTGTCACCATCTTCGTGTCCACACACGGACACCTGTCATCCTCCATTCCCGACACGATTTCGACTCCACCCGTGTCTCGCAGGACACAATTTCCAAAAACCCTAACCCTAATTTGGTTGGAACCACGACCAACTACCTATCAACGACCCTCGTGACTCGCAGCTTCCTTCCCCCGTCTTCGATCAGGAGCCAGCTGCCACGACACCTCGACCAAACCCTGCCTGTCGTCTCCTCCACCATGGAGCACCTCCGGCCAATCTGACTCCGTTCCCTGCGACCACCCCGCCACAGCCTACATAACCACCATCCAGCTACCACTCGGACCACGGCCACCGGCCGAAAACCCCATCCGCCACCAAGAACAACCACAGAAGAGAATAGAAAAAAATCCTTACCTGTCTCGACCCAGCCAGCCTTCGCCTCCCCGCCGCTTCCACGAGACCATCGCGGTTGGCTATCCGCTGCGGCCAACCCCTCAGAACCCTTCACCTCCGGAGTCCGACCGCCACTCCGGCCCGTGACGAGAACCCAACCACAGAACCGCCACCCATCCCGATCTGCCGTTCTCCGCCTCCTCCGACTCGTCCCAGCCGCCGAACAGGAGCCCAGCCACCGACCTCCGACCTGCGCACCCTCGATTCCTCCTTCCTGCCTCTCCTCCGCCGCTCACAGCTGGCCGCCGCCCGTGCCAGGCCGCGAGCCCAGCACGTCGCCGGCCGGATCCCCTTGTCCTAGCCGCCCAGACTCCCGCTTCACCTCCTCCTTCCTCCGGATCCGCCGCCGTAGCCTACACCCCTCCTCCGTGCAGATCGGAGCGCCGCTTCACCTCCCCGTCACCCTCTTCTCCAATCCCCCGTGCCGCCCTCTCTGAAACCCTCTCCGCTTGTCCAGCGCCCGTCGCACGCGCTGCTCCGGCCGCGCTCGCGGGCATCTCCTCCGCCGTAGTCTCCTCTCCTTGCCGTACCGACCTCCTCCTTGCTAAGCCCTAGCCCCGTTCTCCGCCACCTCCAGCCGCGCCTACACCCGCCTCCGCCGTTCCGCCGGAGACGCACCATCAAAACCCCGATGAACCCTCTCCCTACTCCTCTCCTCCCTCCGACCTCTCTCTCCAGTCTCCGCCGACCGCCGCTTTCCTGGCCCACGCTCGCAGTCTCTCTCCGACTCTTATTCCCCCTCTGCCTCTCTTTCCTCTATAAGGGAACGAAGTTTCCTTTTTGTTTCTTTTTTTAACTCTCTCTCTGACTCCTTTCCCCCAAGATTTTTATTTCTTTAGTTATTTATTTAATTACTTATTTATTTCTTTCTATCTTTTGTTTGCTTGTGTAAATACTTTGACTTGTGGGAATACCTTTTGATATTAACATTATTACCAATTACTATCAATTATGATTATGATTATTATTATTATTATTATTATTATTATTATTTTATTATTATCATCTTATTACTGATATTCCTACTGATTTTGTAGTACATGCATTATTATAATATTAGTATTGTTATTATGTAAAAAAATATCTTGTTGATATTCTTTTGGGGATATTTTAGCCTAAAAATATTTTTTTTTTCTCTCTCTTCTTTTTCAAGAATTTATCCGAAAACTATTTCAATTGATAAAATACATCAAGTATAAATTATTTTACGCGGTACCCTATAGTTTCGACTTAAAATAATTTCATGACTCAAAGAATATTTTGAGATAATAAAATATATTTTAAAGTATTTATATAAAATATTTTACTAAGTTGTAATTTGGCCTAAATTAGTTATTAATATTTCGATTTAGTTATTTAAAATATTTTTATCAAGTGTACTTATTATCTATAAACATGTTTATACAAACTTTGGGTTTTAGCCTAAATCTAATTATTCCTCAGTTTTCAAGTATTATTTTACTAGTAAATATTTATAAGTACTTTCTAAAAACATATATATTGATTATTGATCAAATTTTCTTCTATTCTTTTGACCGTGACCAATCCCAATCTTTCCTATCCCTTACCAAATCTGTACGTACCTTAAGTCCACCCTAACTAATTCGACCCTTCCGGACTCGATGACACGATTCGTGCCACCATCAGAGGTCACCATGTATAGTTGTTACACCGAAGTCGCAGTTCGTGTCACCTTGATCATCGCAGCACACCAGGCGTCCTATCTGGCAAGACACCTTGCCATTTGCTGTTTATTTATTTTAGCTCATATTCGTGCATTATTTATTATTTTCTTTATGCAAATAAACTGTGATACATGGCATAACCTGTTAGAACATACTATTCATTTATAGTTCCTGCTATGTATTATTTTCTTACACATTAAACCTAGATTTAAGGGACCACCTTTGTGTGTGCATTCATTGGCCTTGACACGATGTATCACGAAGTTGTGTGTCGCATGTAGAATACGGACATGCGTGACTGGCTGGCCACCGGTGCGTATAAGCCGTACGATAGGAATAACCCTAATAGAAATTGCATGCTAGTTTGACTTAGCGGTTATAGAGGTTTACTGTTGTGGATACAACATGGTAGGCATTGGGTGGGAAGAACAGCTCTTTAATGTATGGGTTATATATGCACTGTCCTGATTGCCGGTTATCTCCAGTGGGAGGTACGGTCCTGATAGCCGGTTATCTCCAGTGGGAGGTACGGTCCTGATTGCCGGTTATCTCCAGTGGGAGGTACGGTCCTGATTCCTGATTTCTGACCAGCCCATGCGTCAAAGGTTTGTTCTTTATTGCATATTCACTATAGTACGGTTAGTTACCCTATTGTATGTCCCTAAATTATTTGAGCAATATTTATTCAGTTTATATGGCATGATATTATTGTCTTGTTACGTCCCTCTGAGGACCTGGTTGTCTTGCCAGGTGTGTGCTATTGTCTTTCGCAGGTGCTCTAGCTTTAGCCGTGATCATCGCTATTTCTTCAAGGATGATTGCATTTGGATCGTCTTCGCTTCGCCCGCCAAAATCTTTCTTTTGTTTGTATTTCTTTTTATAGTTGGTAGTGGATTTGTCTCCGTCCAACTACATGTACCAAATGACAATTTCATAGTTGATTATATGATATCTTCTATTCTTTATTTTTGTGGATGAGATTAGTTATGGTTCTACTATATTTTACAGCTTATGTATTCGTACGAGGTTTCCATATATTGGAGTTTAATTGTATGAATACAGCTGCATGTCTACGTTCCTAGTCCTACGTATTTTGGGACTGGGGCGTTACATGTTTTTGTGGTGGCCCATGCAGGTCAAGATAAATTGTTTGGTTACCTTACCGTACCAAGCAAGCCTGCGTATAGGATTAGAAATCTAGGATCTCATCCACATACTTGACCTCTTTCCTTGATTTTATCTACCGTTTGACTCATCAATTGCATCTTGCTTGCTTCCTTCCATCCCTATTCTTATCTTTCTTCGTGCTTGTAGAGATTGACCCTACTAGTTAGTTGTCCCAAAACGCCGTTAGTTTAATTCCTTAAGTTGGGTAGAATACCTTATGAACTAGCAACCCCTATGACCTAGTGACCTATATTAGCAAGCTTATTTAGATCCTAGAATCTAGAGGACCTAACCCGTCTAGCCAACCAAGGACTTGGACAAGAAGACTATAGGACGACCGTATGACTTAGAATCATTCTACCTTCTTAAATCTTAATCTCTCGTACCTATGTATTTACCGTTTTGACTAATGATGCTAATGTAGCCTAGTTTTTTCTTTCGAGTTTGTTCATGACATATGCTATTGAGTACTACTAGCCTATTGTCTAATCAGAACGGTACATGATGGTCTGATCAACCGAGTGCATTGGTTTGCTTTTGTCTATTACTCTACGTGGATGGGGACATAATTAAACTTGACCCTTACAATCCTATCCACGACTGCCTTGACAATTCTTTGAAGTTATTCGATCATCTTTGAATCACGTGCTTGTATTCGATAACGCCTCCTTCGAACTCTATATGGCTTTCGCCTTCACCTATTTTAGAAGGACGAAGGCGTCATATTAGAACTTCCTCTAACCTTCCCATCGGCTATGACCATTCTCATTCAATGTTGCTATATCTTCACCCTAAACCACTCATCCTTTTCTTGGCCCTATATTCGCTATCATGAACCTTCCAAGTCACTTGATTTAGGCATGAACCTAATCAATCTCTTATTCGTGCCTTAACTCGCGACCCACGTGACCATACCGTATTATCTTTCAATGAACTAGATCGCGATTTCTTACGACATGATTTTGTGAAAACATTGTCATCGTTGGATCCCCATAGATACCCCCATGTGTTCTTTCACCCCTACAAATTCTTAATTTCGAGGACGAAATTCTTTTAAGTTGGGTAGGATATAAAACCCCTAAATTTTTACTATTTTTATTATTTAAAATTTGTACTGATTTAAAATTTTTGTATTGTACGTCGCATAATCGTATTGTACGTCGTGCACGGAATTTTATTTTTCGATTTGCTCGACGAGTGCGAATATGTACGAGCGTACATATTTAGAAAAAAACATTTTTCTATTTTATTATCACTTTCAAAAATATTGTATATAATTATTATTCTTGTTATAAAAAGCCTTTTTTAAGAGTTATTAATCAAATAATATTTTATTGTGTACTAGGAAAAGTATGCATTATTTATGCTTACATATATATTTCATAAATATTTATTTGAGTTGTTTCTAAATAATAATATAATTTTTGAAATTAATATTAATAGTACTTTAGAAAATATATTTGAAATTATTGGGACATTTAAATCTTGATTTAAACTTTTTTGGATTTATTTAAATAGTTAAAAATTTAAAATTGATTTATCTCATCGATTTTATACTAGAAATTTAATTTGATTTAAATTGGTTATTTAATTTGAAATTAGATTTGGATTTGGATTGGATTGGATTTGGATTTGATTGCTTTAAATTAAATTAGAAAATATCTAAATTGGGTTTTAAATCTATTCCTAATCCTATCCAAATTAGGAATTCCCACATCCTATAAATAGGCAGGTACTCCTCCAATTCATTATTCATCCAATAATTTTTCCATAAATCTACGTGCATCGTGTCCGTGTTCTCCGTCCATAATCTTATTCCAATTTTTACATTTACATTGTCACCATCTTCGTGTCCACACACGGACACCTGTCATCCTCTATCCCCGACACGACTTCGACTCCACCCGTGTCTTGCAGGACACAATTTCCAAAAACCCTAACCCTAATTTGGCGGAACCACGACCAACTACCTATCATGACCCTCGTGACTCGCAGCTTCCTCCCAGCGCTCTCCGATCAGGAGCCAGCCGCCACGACACCTCGACCAAACCCTGCATGTCGTCTCTTCCACCATGGAGCACCTCCGGCCAACCCGACTCCGTTCCCTGCGACCATCACTGCCACAGCCTACATAACCACCATCACAGCCACCACCCGGACCACCGCCACCGGCCGAAAACCCCATCCGCCACCAAGAACAACCACAGAAGAGAATAGAAAAAAAAAACCCTTACCTGTCTCGACCCAGCCAACCTTTGCCTCCCCGCCGCTTCCACGACCACCGCGGTTGGCTATCCGCTGCGGCCAACTCCTCAGAACCCTTCACCACCGGAGTCCGACCGCCACTCCGCCCCGTGACGAGATCCCAACCACAGAACCGCCACCTCCCGATATGTCGTTTTCTGCCTCCTCCGACTCGTCCCAACCGCCGAACAGGAGCCCAACAACCGACCTCCGACCCGCACCCGCCGATTCCTCCTTCCTGCCTCTCCTCCGCCGCTCACAGCTGGCCGCCGCCCGCGCCAGGCCGCGAGCCCAGCATGCCGCCTGCGGATCCCCTTGTCCTAGCCGTCCAGACTCCCGCTTCACCTCCCCTTCCTCCGGATCCGCCGCCGTAGCCTACACCCCTCCTCCGTGCAGATCGGAGCACCGCTTCACCTCCCGTCACCCTCTTCTCCGATCCCCCGCGTCGCCCTCTCTGAAACCCTCTCCGCTTGTCCAGCGCCCGTCGCACGCACTGTTCTGGCCGCGCTCGCGGGCATCCCCTCTGCCGCAGTCTCCTCTCCTCGCCGTGCCGACCTCCGCCTTGCCAAGCCCTAGCCCCGTTCTCTGCCACCTCCAGCCGCGCCTACACCCGCCTCCGCCGTTCCGCCGGAGACGCACCATCAAAACCCCGACGAACCCTCTCCCTACTCCTCTCCTCCTCCGACCTCTCTCTCCAGTCTCCTCCGACCGCCGCTTCCCTGGCCCACGCTCGCCGTCTCTCTCCGACTCCTATTCCCCCTGCCTCTCTTTCCTCTATAAGGGAACAAAGTTTCCTTTTGTTTCTTTTTTTAACTCTCCTCTCTCTCTGACTCCTTTCCCCCATGATTTTTATTTCTTTAGTTATTTACTTAATTACTTATTTATTTCTTTCTATCTTTTGTTTGCTTGTGTAAATACTTTGACTTGTGGGAATACCTTTTGATATTAACATTATTATCAATTACTATCAATTATTATTATTATTATTATTATTATTATTATTATTATTATCTTATTACTGATATTCCTACTGATTTTGTAGTACAGGCATTATTATAATATTAGTATTGTTATTATGTAAAAAATAATAATAATATTAATTGTTGATATTCTTTTGGGGATATTTTAGCCTAAAAATATATTTTTTTTCTTCTCTCTTCTTTTTCAAGAATTTATCCAAAAACTATTTCAATTGATAAAATATACATCAAGTGTACATTATTTTACGAGGTACCCTATAGTTTCGACTTAAAATAATTTCACGACTCAAAGAATATTTTGAGATAATAAAATATATTTTAAAGTATTTATATAAAATATTTTACTAAGTTGTAATTTGGCCTAAATTAGTTATTAATATTTTGATTTAGTTATTTAAAATATTTTTATCAGGTGTAGTTATTATCTATAAACATGTTTATACAAACTTTGGTTTTAGCCTAAATCTAATTATTCCTCAGTTTTCAAGTATTGTTTTACTAGTAAATATATTTATAAGTACTTTCTAAAAACATATATATTGATTATTGATCAAATTTTCTTCTATTCTTTTGACCGTGACCAATTCCAATCTTTCCTATCCCTTACCAAATCTGTACGTACCTTAAGTTTACCCTAACTAATTCGACCCTTCCGGACTCGATGACACGATTCATGCCACCATCAGAGGTCACCATGTATAGTTGTTACACCGAAGTTGTAGTTCATGCCACCTTGATCATCGCAGCACACCAGGCGTCCTACCAGGCAAGACACCTTGTCATTTACTGTTTATTTATTTTAGCTCATATTCGTGCATTATTCATTATTTTTTTATACAAATAAACTGTGATACATGGCATAACCTGTTAGAACATACTGTTCATTTATAGTTTCTGCTATGTATTATTTTCTTACACATTAAACCTAGATTTAAGGGACCACCTTTGTGTGTTGCATTCATTGGCCTTGACACGATGTATCACGAAGTTGTGTGTCGCATGTAGAACACGGACATGCGTGACTGGCTGGCCACCGGTGCGTATAAGCCGTGCGATAGGAATAACAGCTAATAGAAATTGCATGCTAGTTTGACTTAGCGGTTATAGAGGTTTACTGTTGTGGATACAACATGGTAGGCATTGGGTGGGAAGAACAGCTCTTTAATGTATGGGTCATATATGCATTGTCCTGATTGCCGATTATCTCCAGTGGGAGGTATGGTCCTGATAGCCGGTTATCTCCAGTGGGAGGTACGGTCCTGATTGCCGGTTATCTCTAGTGGGAGGTACGGTCCTGATTCCTGATTCCTGACCCAGCCCATGCGTCAAAGGTTTGTTCTTTATTGCATATTCACTATAGTACGGTTAGGTACCCTATTGTATATGTCCCTAAATTATTTGAGCAATATTTATTCAGTTTATATGGCATGATATTATGTGTCTTGTTACGTCCCTCTGAGGACCTGGTTGTCTTGCCAGGTGTGTGCTATTGTCTTTCGCAGGTGCTCTAGCTTTAGCCGTGATCATCGCTATTTCTTCGAGGATGATTGCATTTGGATCGTCTTCGCTTCGCCCGCCAAAATATTTCTTTTTTTATGTATTTCTTTTTATAGTTGGTAGTGGATTTGTCTCCGCCCAACTACATGTACCAAATGACAATTTCATAGTTGATTATATGATATCTTCTATTCTTTTATTTTTGTGGATGAGATTAGTTATGGTTCTACTGTATTTTACAGCTTATGTATTCGTACGAGATTTTTATATATTGGAGTGTACTTCGTATGAATACAGCTGGCATGTCTACGTTCATAGTCCTACGTATTTTGGGACTGGGGCGTTACAAGATCGCAGCGGTTATCATTGCTTTGAAGCTATGGAGACACTACTTGTATGGTGAGAAGGTTGATCTACACTTATCATAAGAGCCTCAAGTACGTGTTCACACAAAAAGAGTTGAATATGCGACAGCGACGTTAGTTGGAGTTGATGAAGGATTATGAGATCGAGCTTCATTATCATCCAGGCAAGGCTAATATTGTGGCAGACGCATTAAGCCGTAAGCCCATGGCAGACTTTTTGACTACGCAGAAGGAGTTGATTAGAGACTTGGAGCGGCTTGGTATTGAGGTAGTATTGCCTGGAGCAGATGGCGTATTAGCCAACCTCCAAGTGCAATCATCATTGGTAGAGCGCATCAAGGCAACATTGCCCAATGATGCTAGATTTAAATGGCTCAGGGAGAGGACTGAAGCAGGAGAGCAGATGGGATTGAGGATCCATCCTGATGGGACATTGCGATGTGGTGATCGCATTTATGTTCCCAATGGAGAGCTACGGCAGGAGCTTATGGCAGAGGCTCACAGTTCGACTTACTCTATTAATCCCGGAGGAACCAAGATGTATCGTAACTTACGACAGTATTATTGGTGGCATGGAATGAAGCGGGAGATAGCTCGTTTCATTTCCAAGTGCTTGGTATGTCAACAAGTGAAAGCGGAGCACCATAGGACGGTCAGATTATTGCAGCCGCTATCCATTCCTGAGTGAAAGTGGGAGTACATTACCATGGATTTCGTTATGGGTTTTCTTTGGAGTCCTAGGGGACGTGACGCAGTATGGGTGATTGTGGATAGACTTACCAAGTCAGCCCATTTCTTACCTTTTAGAGTGGGCCCGTCGACAGAGGTATTGGCAGAGATATATATAGAGAAGATTGTGAGATCACACGGTGTGCCTGTTAGTATTGTGTTGCACCGCGACTCGAGATTTACCTTGCATTTTTGGAGGAGTATGCAAGAGAGTTTGGACACCCGATTGAAGTTTAGCACGGCATACCATCCTCAGACAGACGGCCAGTCGGAGCATACCATTCATACGCTAGGGATTTGTTGAGAGCGTGCATGCTTGGTTTTGGCAGTTCATGGGAGGACCATCTTCATCTTGTTGAGTTTTCCTACAAGATTGCAACGCATCTTCTGGATCGTCGTTTCGATTAGCGTGTAAAAAGTAAATCGATGTTGAAGTTGGAGAAAAACCTGTTTTAATTTATATAAAATTTCTGAATTTTTCTCGATACGGCGTGCGCCCCGACAAATCGGGTGACGTGGTCGCACGCTATACCCATCGGAAGGCACGTTTGGATGTTGCCGACGTGTGGTAACAGACGAAACTCAATTTCGTTGTGTGTGCGCGACGAAATCCGTCCATATCCGTCAAGCTACCATGTATAGCCAATTTGCAAACTTCGTCCTAACTTCGTGTACAGTCATCGATTCAAAACGAAACTTGCGCCAACAGGTCTGAATCAAAATTTTGGTCATGTGTGCCATGTTTGGTTCGATTCTGAGAAGGTCGAATCGAAACCCCTTTTTGGCGGGCCCACGACCCACTCAAATGGGCGATTTTGTACACGGCTCATCGGAATCCAAAATTGGACATACCGTTGAGTTCCTCTCCTCAAACTGAATTCGTAGACATATAGTTTGACGAATTTAGAGACCATAGATTTTGGCACGCGTTTCGGTGCAAAGCGAGTCCAACTGCGGACATCGTTTTGACCCGAAATTATGATTTTGGCCTGTTCCAGAATTAGACTTTGGACAGGCGTTTCCTAGGTATGTCTTTTATACTGAGTGCATTTTTGATGTTTGTTTCAGCGTTCGGAGTTGTTTGGAGATTGTGACATTTCTTAGCTGACATTGTGGTTACCTATACTTGCCACTTTGCACCATCAGGCAAGATACCTTGCCAACCTACTCTGTGATTATTATATTTCTTATTTTCAGTTGTTATTTTCAGCATTCTTGTTTCTTGATATTTAAACTGTGCGTCCAAGTCACACTTGGGTGCAAGCGACTCTATTGATCGCTTTTCTCGCCTTATTTATTTCTCTTGCATTGACTTAGTCTAGTGACCACCCATTGATGTTGAGGTATTGGTATGTCTCATACGGCCTTGACACTTATTGTATCACGTGATGTGAGTCACATGTAGGACACGTATCCGCGTAGTCGGCTGGCCACCGATATGTTTGGAGCATACGACAGATAGGGGTAACTGCCAATAGAGTTGCATGCTAGAAGACTTGGCGGTAACTAGAGGTACATGTCAGTCATGGAGATGATGATACTAGGCATTGGGTGGAGAGAATAATACCTGACGTATGGGCTTCGATTGCACTTCCTTTGTAACCCGGAAGCTCGGCTGGAGAAACGGGTATGTTTAGCCTCTCAGGTTGGCCATTGTCGTTCTTGAAATGTCATGCGCTTGGTCACTGGTGCCAAAGAGGGGACTATACCGGATCCTATTTTAGCCAGGGCTCATGCGTCGAAGGATTGTATCTCAACTGCATATTCACAAGTAGAATGGTCAGGACCCGATTGCATGTATACCTTTTCTTTTATTATATTATCACAGTTTATATGGCATGGTATTTTCTTGTATCTTGCTACGTCCTTCTGAGGACCTGGTTATCTCTCCAGGGTTAGACGATTTTTCACAGGAGTACGGAGCGGCGTTAGAGCTATCCTACATCGATGACGAGGCAGTCTTTACCGATTTCTAGTCTATTCTTTATTTAAGATATTAGTGGACATTATTTTTACGTCTCATTTCTTTCTATTTGCGGAGGTTGGATTCCGATCTTGTGAGACTATTTTTCATAGATGTTTGGAGTGAGCATGTTCACTCGGCTATCTTTTGATAGTCTTATTTATTTATTTGGACTCTATTATCTTCTTTATTGAGCTGTGATAAGATTAGATTATATTATTCTGGCCTGTGATTATTTTATTTACAGCTTATGTGCATATTTGAGGATCCCATATATTAGAGTATTCTTCGTATATGTGCAGCTGGCATGTTCACGTACTTGGTCCTATTTATTTTGGGACTGGGCGTTACAATAATCGAGTTGGCTTCTACCTTCATTGGATTCTTCATCGAGTACGTGCCTCGATTACAGAATACAGAAGCAGATGCTTTAGCCGGTCTTGCTGCTTCCTCGACCGTCCCTACCAATACTCAGTATTCGATCACAGTGTCTAGTCGAGAGTTATTCTATGTGAAAGATGCCTTGCACATTTATCACAGTTATGCAACAAAAATGAACGTCGACGTCAAAGACTGGAGATTTCCTTTCATAGATTATGTCGTCTACGGAATCCTCCCTGAGGACCTAAAGGAAGCAGTGTTTGTCCAAAGACGATCCCTCGGATTTTACTATGATACAACTACCAAAATGTTGTACCGACGCTCTTACAGCAGGCTACTATTACGATATTTATCAGACACAGAAGCCAAACATGCACTCCATGAGGTTCACGACAAAATTTGCGGTGCACATCAACCAGGCCCCAAATTACAAGATCGCCTCAGACGAATGGATTATTATTGGCCCACGATGATAGCAGATGCTATTGAATATAAAAAGAAGTGTAGGGCTTGTCAGTTCCACGCCAATTTTATTCATCAAACTTAGGAGTTTCTATACCCAACAGCGGCATCTTGGCCTTTTGACGCTTGGGATATGGACGTCATTGGCCCAATCAGCCCACCATCCTCTAGAGGATATCGGTTTATCCTAGCTATAACTGATTACTTCTCCAAATAGGCAGAAGCTATACCGCTCATCGAAGTAAAGATGTCGAACGTGATCAGTTTTATTAAACATCACGTTATCTACCGCTTCGGCCTACCTCGCAGGATCATCCATGATAATGGTCCATAATTCGTGAGCCATGCATTCTATCGATTCTGCGATAAGAATCAAATTTAGAATATAGCCTCTACTGCTTATAATCCAGTGACTAATGGGTTAGCAGAAGCCTTCAATAAAACTATCATCAAACTTCTCAAGGAGTTCGTGTCTTTAAACAAGCGCGATTGGAATGAGAAGCTCAGCGAATGTCTCTAGGCCTATCGTATGACGGTCCAGACTACAACAGGCAGTATGCCATTCTCTCTAATTTGTGGGAGTGAAGCAGTTTTTCCCCTAGAAATCCAGATTCCCTCTCTTCAAGTAGCCTTAGCCAGTGAGTTGACTGTCGAAGAAAGTTACCATCTGTGACTACAAGAGCTGGAAGCGCTAGACGAAAAATACTTATTATCTCAACAACGTATTGAGCTATACCAAGCACGCCTTTCCAAAGCCTTCAATAAAAAGGTGAAAGAAAGAATCTTTCAAGTTGATGATCTGGTCTTAGCAGTGAGAAGACCAATGGTCATGACACGCAAGACAAAAGAAAAATTCCAGTCTAAATGGGAAGGTCCTTTCGTTATAGAATCAGTGTATTCTAACGGTACGTATCGACTAAACAAGCCTGATCGTGACTTGCTCATAATGCCGATCAACGGCAAGTTCCTGAAGAAATATTATATGTAACCTACATAAACAACGTTCACGTATACCCCGTTTCATTCATGTAAATATACAGTGCAATGTTTATGTGATTCGAAAAAAAATCATCTAACTATTATTCGTATTTCAAGAGTCTTAAATACTCCATAGATAATTGGTCCTCTAAAATGATTCCCCAGTGGAATTATCTTCGTTTTGGACTCTGCCAAAACTTGGTTTTATGAAAATAATCACGTTCATATTACCACTGAACTGTTTTCTGATAATTATTTCCCCAGTGGGATAATTAAGAAATATTTTGCCACGTCCATATAACCTCTGAGCAAAGCATTCATCAAAGATAATTACGTCCATATTACCTCTGAATTATCCATTCCTATCTAATGATATATATTCGTCCACGTCCATATTACCTCTGGTCAGATATAGAACATTCTCTGCTATTACATCCATATTACCTCTTTTAGCAGCTTCTTTCAACTTATTATCTATATTCAAGAACCTTGGATATAAAATCGATAATAGCTCCACATCAAATTTTCCAGCGGAATACCTACCAGAAATATCTCTACTACGTCCATATTACCTCTTGTTCTGATATTTCACAAATCTTATTCATCAGTTCAAAAAAGACAAAAGATTCTTTATTTGAATCATTCTTAAAAAGGCAGAATACAAGAGTTTTCGGCTAAAAAGAGCCAATTACAAACAAAAGACTTAAGGGATACACAATCGATCGATGCTATCCCTCAGAGCCTTGATTTTAGCTTGAGATTTAACAGTGGCATGATGACGTGCTTCTTCCTGCCGAACAGCTTCATCCTTGAAAAGAATCAGTTTTATATGCTCCTCTTCCAACTTCACCAGCTGAGACTTCAATTGGTCTGAAGTCGTGGCAGTCGCAGCAGCCTGAACCACGTAATCTTCCTGCTCAGACGCAACTGTTCATAAGTCTGCCTCAAGCTGGGCAATCTCTTTATGAAGCTGCACAATCTGTCACGACCCGCACCCGCTTTTCGGATACGAGCTCGTGAGCAAGCCAACTACGTATCGAGCAGACTCCAGCCCGACTCGAATACGTAAACGCTGTTTGGACTATGTTATTGCGCCTAATCATAGCAAGGCAAACTATATCTCAATCCATAATAAGATTATAAAGCATGAATGAACACTATATGTCATAATCTGCAGCCTACTAGCATAAATATCCGATAAGACTCCAAAGAATATAATAAGAGTCTATAAACTGAATCAATAAATAGGATATCGCATGATAATGAAAGGAAAGCACGAGCTGGATAATAAACGTGATATTAATACCTGAACCTCGCAAGCAATATCGTAATCATCTGAAACCCACAAGTATCATAATCACCCACCATCTAGAACAACTAAATAACTCCTTGCAATCTCTAAACCTGAAGATATTATCAAGACCTCAGGGGACATAGCAAGATACATATAAACATGTCTATCTAACAGTTTTATCATGCGTAAGAAATAAGTAAGAAAGACAAAACATGACAAGTGGCTATGAACACGGACACTAGATAACTACGCATAAATGAACTGCAAGAAGAACAAGTAACAAGAGATCAATGGAATACCAAACCCTCGTTCTGAGTATTGACTCCATAGTTTGTACTAATCACTAACCCTCGCCCCGAGTGTGGACTCGCAGGTTAGTTCAAGACAAGGCGCCCTCGTCTAGAGTGTGGACTCACAGTTGCAAACGAATCACTAATCCTCGTCCCGAGCGCGGACTCGCAGTTTAGTTCAAGACTATCACCCTCGCCTCGAATGTGGACTCGTAGGTGCAATCAATCAAGACAAATACCCTCGTCCCGAGTGTGGACTCACATGTTAAGAAGACGAATCAGGAATAGTAGTTCATATACATGTACTCATTCTATGACACGACTCAGTCGAGGTACAGGTGATGAGAAGGTACAACTTAGTCAAGACATAGGTAAGGACAGCTCTAGCATGAACTATAATGTGAACCGGCCTGGTACAACTATACTATCGTCATAAAAGATGGCATACAAGTAAGACAATAACTGGTAAACATGGAACGCATAAAACATATGAATCAAATCAACTAGAGTAAGTAAATAATAACATAATAAAAATAGGAGAACTATAAGCATGAAAATGAAATGTAGAGGGAGGCAAGGTATTTTGCCTGGTGGTTGCATATAGATCCAAATACATCTCATCAAACTAATAAGCCACATGAGTCAAATCTCACAATAGTCTTGCGGGGCTGAAATAAATATTTTTAACATGTTCATATTAGTCAAATTAGCTAGGATAGCCTGTCCTTAAGTCAAATTCTGGACACAAGGGCAAAATGGTAATTTTGGGCCAAAACCATATTCGTCATTGGAAGCGCTTTGCACCGAAAAGTGCGCCAGAGACAATGGTCTTTAAAGTCGTCAAACTACATGTCTATGGATTCGTTTTGATGATACGAACCCAATCGTATGTCCAAAGTTGGATTTTGACGGGTCATGCACAAAATTGCTTGTTGAGTCGGATCGTGGGGCTCGCAAAACGGCGATCCGATCAACAGTCTCAGAATTGGACCAAACTTTGCATACATGACCAGAAAAATAATACAGTTCTGTTGGTGCAGGTTTTGTCTCGATCTGAAGATCGTGTATAAAATAATTGGAAAATTTGTACAGAGGCCGATACGGTGAATTTCGACGGATACGCATCAAATTCGTCGCGCACACGTGACCAATTTAAATTCCGTCAAAGCCCACATGTCCGCAAAGTCGATATACACCTTTTAATGCTTTCGGTTCGCGATCACGTCATCCGGTTTGGCAGGACGCACGCCAAATCGAAAGATTTTATTGAATTCTCACTGTTTTAAAAACTGTTTTTGGTTATTTTGGAAATTGAATAACTTTGAACCTACTCAATGAAATTAGGATCCATAAAAATGGTTATGGTCCCGTATATATTTCTATAAGGCAATTCAATTAGATTATTAAGTTTGTTACTAGTTCAACCGAAAATAGCCTTCCCATTTAGTATCCTCACACTCAAAATAGGGCATATTTGATACTGATTTTAGTTGAGATTCGACTTGACTTCCATTGGGTTTCGATCATCTAGGTTTTAAACAAATTGAAGGGAGGTCAAGTCGGATATATTGTGTGCATACCTGAGCGACTAGCTCGAAGAATGATCGAGCGTCGTAGAAGAACTTCTGACATGAAGTTGGGTTGGCCACAATGCTGCTATGCTGACATCTTTGCAGTTTGCGCGCGATTCTATGCCGTCCGGCGACTCACGCAGTGGCGTGCAGCCGTGGGTGGCCGCCTAGTTGGCTGGCGAGGTCGTGGGGGTGTTGGGGAGGCGCTGCAACGAGGGGTTAGGATTTTGCTATTCCTCGATCTATATATATGTGTGAAACGTCTACATGCTGTCGGGTTTCAGATAGTTTGAATGGGAAGAGGTTCAGCTAGGCTCGGCTCGGTTTGGGCTTCTGGACTGGGATGATTTGGTCTCTTTCTTTGTTCTTATTCCTTTTCTTTTTATATATATATATAGACACATCCATATATAAATATACCTCATATATACATATTAATAAATACTCAGTTAACCAAAAATAGTAATTTTATATATATATATATATATATATTTTTTTAATATATATATATATATATATATATATATATATATATTATATATATATATATATATATATATATATATATTATATACATAAAAAATAAAAATAAAAATATATATATATATATATATTATATACATGTAAAAAAAAAATATATTATATACATGTATATATATATATACATATTTCGAGTGTAAGGCTTCAACATAAAATATGTACCTATAATTAATATATATTTACCCATAACAGAAAATGGTTCATAATAAATATATTTCTTTTATAATAATTATACTCTCCATAATAATAATAACGATAACAACAAAATAAGATGGACCGATAATGGGTATAGACTTGGATGAACATCCTATACTCCTCCTTCAATTGGTCGACAGAAGTCAATACAAGTATTCCAGAAATGCTACCTCAAAAGTCATAATACTTTATATTATGCACGACAAATATTTATAGAAAATATTTGTATATCCTACAATAAATATAAAATAATGCATATACTTAAAATACGTCTACATGGACATCTTTGGATGCACTACATCACTGCATGGGCTTGTGCTTGGTTTGGGTTTAGTCCGGACTAGTTGGGTACAACTGGGTCTTCTATAAGTTAATAAATATTAATGATAAACAATTAAACTATTTATAATGGTCATGTCACAACTTGGCCTGATTTTCCTAGTTAGGATACACTTATGGCTGGATCTTCCTTGGCACTAATACACTAATCAAGGCACGCCACTGCACTATCGGTGCCCTAATTTCTTGTCCTTTTGTACTCCAAATTTAATCGTGACTAAAGGCATCTACCATAATAATTAACTAATTAATTATTTATAAAATTATAAAAATTACCATTTAAATCAAATAAAAAATTAAAAAAAATATTTCAAAAATTTTCGAGAAGAGGAGTTACACAACCTGATTATTCTTTTCAGTGATCTCGATGGCCAGCTTATTCTTTGAGGCGATACGATCCCTACCTGCAGCATCAAACTGTTCATACTGATCAGCTAGCTCACTGATCTCTTTAGCCAACGCCTCCTTCCTCGCCTGGAAAGTAGCCTCTTTCTCCTCAAGAGCCGTAATCAGAGCCACATCCTCCTAAAAAAATAATGATGTTGGGCTTTGCTGACTGACTCTTCGGAGTTTGGCTACTTGATTTTCGAGGTCAGCTATGACCTTCCTTAAAGCATTAGCTCGCACTTCATAGCCAGCAATGTTTTCAAGGGCTGTCACCTAGCATTCAGCAACAGCCTTCACAGGCCCGAAGGTGTCGTTTCGGTTCAAAACTCTTGGAAGATTTACTTTCAAAACGGAGTAGAAAGCTCTTATGACTTCCTGAGCCATCACATCATCTTCATAAGAGGTCGTTAGAGATGAAGCTTGATGGAGATCTTCTGTCCCATGAAGAGCTACTTGGGATGAAGCCGAACCTGACAAATAAAGCAATATACATATCAGTGACAAAAAAATTACTTAAAAGAGTATGAAGGAGTTGTAATTTCATACCTCCTGTCGGCTCAGCATCAACTGAAACTGGAGAAATAAGAGCAGACCCAGGTCGCTCACTGTCAACATCAGCCAGAGAAGAATCAGGTTGCTTGCCTTCCACGGTCCCGTCTAGACCCGAAGCAGATTTAATAATGGTCGCCTCAACGGGCCGATCAAAAACTTCATCAGTAACCGATGACGGTTTAGTAGAAGAACCAAGGGCAGCTTCCTGTCTAGCCCCGATATCTGGAGCAACCTTTGTGCTTTGTTCCTTCTCCTTGTCTACAAGGGAATATACGACAGAAATCAGCCTCACAAGTTGCACACAAAATTGAAGTCGAAAAATCTCATCCAAAGAAAAGTTCAAGAATGACATACCCAGAGGAGGGTAAGCTGATTGGACTTGATTTGTATCCAAATCTTTCATCATAGCTTCTATTGCAGACATATCCCCCAAAGAAATATCATAGGAGGGACTGGCTTTCTGATTGCCATATAGTCTGGGCCTTCATCATGATCATCCCTTTGCTCAAGCCTTACAACTGAAGAAGACCCACCTTCAATCATCGGTTGAGGACGAAAAGGGGACATCGTTGTTATGTCCACCTCTTCAGACGAAGAAGCACCTGCCGCGGTCGTGACTTTAACGTTCTGTGCAAAGGACAAACGCAATAGTGAGAAAGCTTCTAATGGTTTGACCAAAACGACTATGGAGTCTAGCAAGGGATCTACCTCCCGAATGGTAATGACCTGCGACGCCATTCCACCTCTTCCGGTCTGTCGAAAAGATTTTCTTGGAGGAGGCGAGCCAGCACTCGCATCCGTGACCTTCTTTCACCCTCTAGAGATAATATAACCTTTTTTTCCTTTTGGACTATTGAACCAGCTCAGTCGAAGCTTTCCTCTTGTGAGGAATAACAGGAAGAGGTTTTCAGTATCCTCTCTCTGAGGTACTGTAAAATTTGGCTCTTTAAGAGCGACTCTCTGCCGTGGCACTGCAGCCGGCTCAGCTGAGGGTGCTGCACCTTCCCTTATGTGACCCCCCATTGCGCACACTCGTTCTATATCGGCAAGGGTAGGGGCAAGCCTAGTCCCTGATATTAAACTCTGCTTACTGTCATACCGAGAATGAATGGTATTGACCTGAATATAGAACTTGGCAACAACATAGAGCATATGGGTTTTAGGCTTATCTTTTGGCAAGATAAAAGTTGCCTCCGTACATCCGACGTTGTAGTAATCCCATACACATGCCCCATCGATCAGGCTTCCTATCGACTGTAGATGAGGGTTGGGGTTGCCAACAAGGAGCTGGCTGTAGCCGAACTGCCGTGCAAAGCGACTCGGCAGATAAGGTTCCAGAAAAGTATGGTTTCTATTCCTGAGCACCAGATGGGAAGGCCTGATGGACTGGAGCCAACAGAATGTCCCAATAGGAATGCTAGTAGTGAGTGCCCCCTCATCTACTTGAGTGTGTCCTGTACGGCCACTATCAGACAGAGGCGACACTCTGAAGAACTCATAATTATACAAGAAACTCAAATCCTTCCTACAAATAGGCACCCATATGACGGTCCAATCTGCATCTTTGAATCTCCAAAGAAAGGCATCTTCCGCCAAAGAGTCTGTATCAGTCCGACATTCATTAATTTGGGACAGTACATCACCAGCCATTCCATTAGATGAGACGATGTCAAATGAGGAGAACTAGATGCTGTAGCCTTCTTGCCCTTCGCAGACTTCTTGGGAGTCGAAGCAGCCTTCGGAGACATGATTGTTCGAAAGAGAGTAAAAGAAAAAACTGTTTAAAATTACTGAAGAAGAGAGAGTAAACTTTCTCTCTCCTCAAGGCCTATTTATAGGCACGAACGGGAAGTTATGCGCCCACATGGCCTATGCGTCCACACGATCTATGTGCCCATATGATCTATGCGCCTACGCAGAGACAATCTTTTGTAGATTATGCGCCTGCTATTCGCTTTCACAGACTACACATGAACATCGCATAAAGAGTGGACCTTTTTAAATTCTGTTCCAAAATGAGTCTATTGCTTCAAATTTATAAGGAAGATCTCAACAGCCACATTTCGACAGCCAGACAAATACCTATACGCCCAAAGGGTTCATTCTCATCATGCGCCCATGAAGCTATGGAGATAGTTTTTTCCATGCTTCTTTTAAAGTATTCCGACACTCGTTCGAGTCTCAAAAACTTTGAAGGAGGTCTTGTAGAAGGATAAAAATATAAGACGAGGGTCTTGTAGAAGCATAAAAATATAAGACTATGTATCCCACATTAAGAAGATAAAAGAAGCTATGCACCCACATAACCAAAGGGGGAACATGCACCCACAGAACCAATGGGAGGTTATGCGCCCACATGATGAAAAAGGGGCTATGCGCCCATATGAGCGAAGAGGGGTTATGCGCCCATATTGTTTTTATGCAGATCACATATGCACCCAAGTTTGGGCACATATACTTACTCCCACACTATGAGCCCAAGGCAGCAGATCCCTACGACTCAGTCAACATCCACGATCAGTCGTGCACCGAAGCATGTGGCCACGTCAGTCTCTATGAGCAATCGTGCACCGAAGCATACGGCCTCATCAACCCCACGAGTGCTACCTTAATAGGAAATAACTGCGGGCGATCTATCCGCTTTCCTTTCAGTCAGCCTAGCAAGCAACCTCGATCGCCTCAGGGGACTTCTTGTCAGTCCTATAAAAAAGGCTCAACTGTCTTTTCACCGCTTTATGGGCTAGTACAAAGGGCTGCTACTAAAGCCGATAGGGAGAGGAAGTGCTGCGACATCAAACCAGGGTTAGTAATCGAGTCTTGGGTTTGATTCCCCCTTGTTGACTTCCTTATCGGTGTCTTCTTTTTGAAATGTGCTAGTAACCTAAGAGGCGAATAAGTTGATTCACCTTCAGTGGAAAAAAAACCTCTACAGCATGTGAGCTTCTTTATGGGAGTTTTTTGTAATAACATAAATATAGAGACCAACCCACGATCATACAGCCTTCATGCACCTACTATTTGCCATTGATTATAAAAGAACAGAACAATTATATCGGAGGACTGGACTTTTACATCACAATACAAACTCGCTCGTACAAAGAAAGCCTAGAGACGAAAACCTAGGTACAGCAATCTAAGTATAATTGTTTAGCTTTTCTGGGGTGACGGTAGAGGCTCGAAAAAGCGACGGCTGCTCTGCCTTACTCCTTGGACGATCGGACGTAGCCTTGGCTTTGGTGAAGAAATGCTCTTGGACGTGTGGGGAGACTCCCTTGTGCCTTCGGTTGCTAGATCTCTGGATGTCTCTGTAGTACTCTATCTCTTTTTTCGCTCTTACTGCAAGGAAATGACACCTTGCTATTTATAGGAGTGAGATGTGATCATTAGGGTTTGCAAATGATTGCCTCCTTAAGAAGTCAGCGGTTAAGGATCAATTAATCTGGGCCATTAATTCTGATTGTAGCAAATCTAGACAATTAATGTGGATTGTATCAAATCTCTGTGGGCAATTAATGTTGATTACCACAAATCCTTGTGATATGCAGCCGTCAGTTCGGATCTCCTGCCACGTGTTCACTCCACTTGATTGTAATAAATCTGACTTGATCCGGATAATTATGATGATTCTACTGAATCGGAATGAATAAATCTTGATTGATTTGGTGCCGCGTGTCCTATTCTTACCATGTTGCGAGCGGGAAAAACTAATCTTCTGCCACGTGTCCTAGCCGCGGGCTACAGGAACAGAGTGTCTTGACAGAGCCGCATGAAGGTGACAGCCGCATGAGTATGGCCTATGAAATCTGAGCCGCATGAGAGTAGTTTCCCGCTGAGCCGCATAAACCTGGCCACGTGTTAAGGCTACATAAGTGTGGCATCTCGGTATTTGAGCCGCATGGAGATGGTCCCTATTATCCGAGCCGCATGAGAATACTAGCCACATAGGGTAGCTTCTTAGGACGTGAGTCGCGTGAAGACGGCCCCCATGATTTGAACCGCATGAGGATACTGGCCGCATAGGGTGGCTTCTCAGGACGTGAGCCGCATGAAGACGGCCCCCATAATACGAGCCGCATGAGCATACTGGCCGTATGGGGAGCTTTAGAATTTGGTGGATTGTGGCGGCTGTAGAAAAAGATTTTCTTCGTTTCCCTAGGCATACGCCATCGTGTCAGGGTCTTTATCTCAACTTTATGTCAGGTCTGTCACTTTGTCAAGGCTGTCACCCGTCAGGGCATTAAATGCGACTATTTGGTTTATGGCCAGTTGTAGAGAAGACTGTTGAGGGCCACATGGCTCTTTTATGAGCCGCATAGAGCTATCCGAGCCGCATGAGGTTCTAAAGAACTTTGAACCACATGGATGTTTAATAGATTTTCTGAGCCGCATGGAGATCATTCTGTTGGAGCCGCAGAGGCTATTCTTTGTTCTTTTCCATGCTTCTACAAGACCCCCTTCAAAGTTTTCAATTTGCAGAATTGAAATACTTTGAATAAGAAGCATGGCTATGTTCATAGGATATTCTTTTGGCCGCATAGGACTTCCTGGCCGCATGGACTTCCTGGCCGCATAGATTGCTCTCGCCGCATGAACTGATCTGGCCGCATACTCTCCTCTCTGCCACGTAGGCGTCATTGATTGCTCTTGATTTGAGCCATCTTTTGGGGGGAGTCCCAAGAGTCGGCTTATTAAATTTTTGGATTTTTTTTGGATGAATCTCCTTCATGAGAGGGGGCAAAATCCTAGGAGTCGGTTTTGCCTGTAGCACACGACCCGAAGCGTTTCATCGGTCCACGTGCATCCTCCCCTTTTGTCCTCCTATAAATAAGAGTAATTAAGAGAAGAAATTTTTTTACTCTCTTCTTCAATTCAAGCCTTTCCTGCCCTAACTGTCATCCTCTTCTTCGATCACCGATGGCTCCCAAGAAGACTGTTGCAGTGAAGGGTAAGAAGGCGGCATCTTCGTCGGCTGTGGCGGCGAAGGGCAAAAAAACTACTTCTACTTCGACTGCGGTGACGAATGATAATGTGGCAGCTCCTCCGCCAGCCGATGTGCTCGCAGTTCACCCCGACGTCTATCCCACCATTGCTGGTAAGGACGTTGCATGAACTTGAAACTCTAACTATTGTGGCTACGTCGCATGCTCTATGCACGAGCCTTCATCTTCATGTGTACCGCATGTACGTCTCATGTTCGAGCTGCATGAGAATTGTTACTGTGGCCGCATAAGCACTTCGCCAACGGGGCCGCATAAGCTGCGCTGGGCCGCATAGGCTCGCACAAATTCGTTTGTCGTATAAGCCGCATAGCTTATCCGAACTCTGTCGCATGAGACTTCGTTAAACAGAGCCGTATGAAAATACTGTCGTATGAACCTTCGCTGGACGGAGCCACATAAGTGTTTTCTGAGTTGGGCCGCATGAGACTCCATTGAATTAGAGCTGCATAAGCTCAAAAACACCAATCAGTTCTCCTTGTCCATCTTTTTAACTTATTTCTTTTGTCCTCTTTTCAGTGAATTTTCCAGTTAATGCTGCAGGGGAGCCTCTGGTGGGTCAGGCCCAATTTGCCATAGGAGTTTGGCTTGACCAACTAGTTCGGCAGGTGGTAGAACAACTGCCCCAGAACGAGCCTGAGGAGAGGCTGACTCTTAACAAGAACCAGCCCTTTCGCTTTCTCTGTGCCATGCTGAACTCAGGGTGATCGGAGGGAAAGTACCTGAAGCCGGCGTTCTTCTTCGGGGACGCCCTGACTCTGAAGAACTCTCGGGTATTGGATATATCCGAGAATTAGAATTTTATTTTTGCTAGAAGGATGATCCATATCCCCCAGATGGAGCATCATTTTCCATTGGTGTGGTTCAATATGTTGTCGGTGGACAGGAGGATGCAGGAATCCTTGACCCCGAGCCGGTCGGGAATGATTGCGGGTAACATCCACTATAATAAGCATGTTAGATCAGCGTACGTGGGCAGGGAACCGGTCAGCTGCTCCGTGATGGGGCTAGCCCCGGGTACCTTCTTAAATGCACAAGGTCCCAATTTCTCATTCCCTCAAGCCGACACTTCCTGAATCAACTTGCTCGGAAAGGGTCTTATCCCATTGGCCGGCTCTCGCTTTTGAACTGGATAAGCCCCATCCCTTCGTGGGCCAATTTGACCGGGAGGATTTTACGAGAATATGGGACTTTCCTGCGTGAGGTTGGTCTCTACCACGCCATCCGGGGAACATGTCACGGACTGTCCATCAATAAGGAGTTGTTCATGGCTCTCTTAGAGATGTACAACCGACGGACGGGGACCTTCTTCGCGCTAGGAGGGGAGATGGGTCTCGCACTTCATGAGATGTACACCATCTCTAGGCTGCCTTGGGGCAATGAAGTGTTTGAAGTATATACTCCGACGAACGAAGATTCCAAGATGTGGGGCAATGACATCCAGGTTTCGTTTCTGTCTACCAGGAGTTACTGTGTCATCACGGTTACTATCAGCAGACGACCAAGAAGGATAGTAACTCGGAAGGGAACCTTCCGCATACTAGGGCTTGGCTCTTCCACCTTTTTCAACAATGTGCCACAGGACGGGTTACTCCCCGGAATCCTCTGACCCGAGATCAAGTACAGGATATGGTGTTAACTGCCAAGAAATCGAAGGCCTTAAGCGACACGTTTGGGAGTCAAACTGATTCCCTTGATTATTTTTATCAGAATACCCATCCGCTCTCGGAGAAGGAAATCCTGGCAGGGTTCTTGATGGTATGGCTACGAAATTGTGTGGTCTCAGGAGGAGCTGGTTCTATTGAGAGGATCAGCCGTAATTTTATTCTTCCTGTCGTGAAGCTGGTTTTCGGGGTCAGACTGGCTCTTCTTCCGGCCATGGTGTGCAGTGTACACCGTGGCCTCCGTACTTTTTTATCTAAGGTTATTGCACGTGACACAGCGATGAACTTTGAGCGAATCGAGTTGCCTTATCACTATCTGATGGGGCGGCTATTAATGCAATGCCGATCTTTGATGAGACCTGGCCCAGAAGATGGTGTAACTGACGATGATGCTTTTATCTTCCAGTACCACCGGATGCCCTGGGAGTACAACACTATGCCCGCCTGTCGGAGGGCGCTGGCGAGGGTGGATGGATATAACTTCTTCGTGTCTGTTCCCCATTTTTCTGGTGAGGAGGTGGAGAGTGTACATGTTAATGGTACCGGGCCTCCTCTCCTCTTACCTGGTAGGATGCTTCTTTGGTTGCGTAACATTCGTCCCTCGCACTTAGTATATCGCAACCGTAATACCGTCTACCTGGAACCTTACTTATCCAGCCGGTTCTCCCGCTAGTTTGGGTACAGCCAGCTGTTCCTAGAGAGTCCCAGCTCTTGCTTGGGCTTTGAAGGCAGTATTCTGGATGGCATCAGAGCCTGGCTTTATTATAATATTTCTTATACCCGTGCTAGTTTCTCGGTCCCTGACGCTGAGACGCAAGGGAAGATTTTGTATTTAGCGGTTCTCTACCACGTCACTGTGAGCTGATTTCCGGTTAACTTTGACCTGCGTACTAGTTTTATTGTTGGTACCGACTTGGCAGAGAAGCCCCCAGGGTCAAAAATGAGGAAGCAGAGGGTGAACACAGTTCCTGTGCCAGACTCGGAGTCCACCACTGTAGATGAAGAAGATGGCGAGCAGGGTACCGATGATTCTCTCCCTCCTCTAGACGAGGTGGCGGCATAACAACCGCCCGTTGCGTTTGATGAAGTGGTGGCAGATCAGCCACCTAATGTGCCTAGCCCTTCGCATAAGCGGAGAAGGAGTGAGTCTGGTGATATCGGCATGACTTATTCCATGAAATGAGCTGTTGTCAGATCCCGTCGGCTACTTATCGAGGATGTTGACGCTGTTTCTGAGGTGACTCGAATTATAGTCGTCTTCTCCTTCATTTTCCTGTACTATGGCCTAATCATTTACTCTTGTAGGCGTCAGAGGAGTCGGTTTCTCGAGAACCGGCCGCTGAGGTCGATCCGGCCCTGACCACTTTGGTCAGTGACATGTGTACCGCTATCATTTCTGCTAGGGTTCTTCCGGAGGCGGCCAAGGAGTCCCACCTTGCTGAGGACTCAACCCATGGTGACGGGGGATCTGCTGCACCTGTCCCTGAGACGGTTGAATTTTAACGGGGTGACGCTGAACTGGCTGGATCCCTTTTCGGGGTGGCTGGGGCAGAAGAACCAACTGAACTTGACTTGGAGGTCGCGGGTGAGGAGACCACGGCAGCTGTGAGAGAACCGCAGCCTCCATGCTTCTCCCCTGGTAAGATAAGCCAAATCTTAACTTGTGAGGAGGCCTATCTACTCTATCATCACATCCTTCGGGTTAGACTGATTGATGGTTGCTCTGGACATACAGGTCCTATCTCTCCAGTGTCGATGATGGACATTGTTGAGATAGGCTCTGTCGAAGGGGAACTCGCGGAGAGGAGCGTAACCCCTCCTCTTCCGACTCATATTGAAGGATCTCCCGCTGGCTCGAGTTTGGGAAGTCAGGTGGCGGCACGGCCGGGGCAGGGGACAATGGTCCTTGCGTCCTCTTCTGCTCAGGCGGCTCCGAGAGTCGACCTTTCTACTTTGCCGAGTGTCCAGACTCTTCGGGTGGCGGAGGAGGAGTTAGCCACTATCCGCGCATCTTTTCGCTCAGAATTTGTCTCTCTGGTGGCAAGTTCTAGCGTGCCTCCTTCGATATTGCCAGCCACACTTCCTTTGACACCGTCCTCTACAGAGGTTCGGGATGAAGCATCATAGGACGTGGTTGACAGCTTCCATCGCCACTTGAAGAGAGGGGTAGCGGCTGCTGTGGAACGAGGGACCCCTTTTGCCTTGGCCCAACAATGGGCCCAGGGTCATATTAATATTCTTAAGACTCGTCACGGTGGGGCGGGGTAGCTTCGCTTCTGGAGGCAAAATTGCTGGAGGCTGATCAGCTGGTGGCCCAGCTTCATGTGCTGCGACAAGCTGATCTGTCTGCTGCTATAGATCAAGAGTGCGGTTTTCTCATAATTGTCGTAGAGAAGATAAGGGCTGCTCGGGATAAGACCATGCCGGTCATACTGAAGGATCTCCGCGATCTGTCTCAGCTATATGATCAGTTGAGCCGCGATAGTGAAGATGTTACGGCTCGGGAAACGACTGCCTCCCGTGGGGTCATTGACACGCGGGAGCAGATCCTTGAGCTTCAGAGGAAGTTAGCTTTCCTGGAGTCTGAGCTTGAAGATGCCCGCACCGAAAGGGGGCTGATTATCGAGGAGGCTAACAGAGTTAATCGAGCTTCTACTGGTCTGGAACTTGCCCTAAAAAAGTTGGAGGATGGCTGGCAGGCACACATGGACTTGGATAATACGGAGCAGTTGTCCCAGGAGGCCGAGCGCCGAGCTAAGCAGTGGCTTGAATGGGGGACCACCTTGGTGAAGAATCGTCTCCTGGAATTATGTACCGCCAAACCATAGACGGCTTTTTTCCTTCTTTTGTTTCTGTTCTTTTCCCTCTTTTTTGAGAGGGACGCAGTCCCAGAACATGGAGTGCTTTTGGCTTTCAAATAAAAGAGTATGTTTTATTTTACCTTTTATTTGTGTTGCTTATTGGGTTTATGGTGTTGTGGTGGTGTTTGCCCCGCTTGGGGGACTATTTATGGACCTGTTACCCTTGGCATACCTGGGTTTTAGGTATGGGTAACAAGTTTGATAGGGATACCTAGAATAATTCCACGGTAAGGTGGTCACGGACGTTCCTGCTATCGAAAGAAAGAATGCCATGGCGCAGCTAGGCTCCCGGGGCATGATGAGAAATGGTGTGCATGTACTAGGAAACTTAGTACAACATTTGTAGTCAACAGAGGACATTTGTGGGCCTATTATCCTTAGCGTACCCCGGTTCAGGATACGGATAATAAGACGAAAGAAAACCAACATACTTACTCAGAGGTAATGAGGACATGGCAAGTATGGGGGTTTTATCGTGGAGTCTTCCTACTCAGATGTAATGAGGACATGGCAGGAGTGGACTCAGAGGAGGATATTTATGGTCAACGGAGGACATTTATGGACCTATTACCCTTAGCGTACTCCAGTTTTGGGTATGGATAATAAGTCGAAAGGGAACCAGCATACTTACTCAGAGATAATGAGGACATGGCAAGCGTGAAGGTTTCTTCGATGGATCCTTCCTACTCAGAGGTAATAAGGACGTGGTAGGAGTGGGCTCCATGAAGGGGTACATAGAATGACTTAGAGGTAATGAGGACATGGAAGTTCTATGTAGAGGGGTGATTTGTTTTTGGTGGAAGTGAGACGACTCAGAGGTAACATCGACGTGGTCATTTTGGGAATTTTGTGGATCTGTTACCCTTTTTGTGCACTGAGAGTGCGGGTAGTGGATCATGAGGGATGAGCTTTTTCAGAAGAATAAGTTTAGAGGTATGGTTATACATGACTTACTACCTAAAAGAGTGACCGGAATGTAAGTTTAGAGGCACCTGCGGTTATATAACTCTACAATCTAGGATATTTGGAGGAAGAATGTGAGTTCAGCGGTACTGGAGGGTACATAACTCAGCAATCTGGGATTTTGTGAATGTGAGTTCAGTAGTACCGGCGGGTACATAACTCAACAATCTGGGATTTGGAGAATATGAGTTCAGCGGTACCGGAGGGTACATAACTCAATAATCTAGGATATTTGGAGAAAGAATGTGAGTTCAGCGGTACTGGAGGGTACATAACTCAGCAATCTGGGATTTTGTGAATGTGAGTTCAGCGGTACCGGAGGGTACATGACTCAATAATCTGGGATTTGGAGAATGTCGTTTAGACATAATATTTTTTCAGAAACTTGCCATTGACGGGCAACATGAGCAAGTCTCCGTTTTGTTTTACGAGGCGGTAAGCACCGTTGGAGAATACAGCCTCAATAATAAATGGCCCTTCCCACTTTCGCTGGAATTTGTCGACGGTTTTGTGAGTCATAACCATCGGCCTCCGAACTGCCAGAACGAGATCGTCCACTTGGAATGTTCTAATTTTAACCTTCTTATTGAAGGCTCCGGAAATGCGTACTTGGTATAGCTCGATTCGTTGCTGAGCCAAGAGGCGCTTTTCATCTAAGGCCTCCAACTCTTATAGCCGGCGACGGTAGTTATCGTCCGTAGTCAATTGGTAAATGAGAGCGACGCAGAGCGAGGGTATTTGAGCCTCCAATTGGAGAACTGCCTCACTCCCGTACACCAGGAAGAATGGTGTGTTCCCAGTGGCCGTTTGGACTGTAGTATGGTACGCCCATAAGAATTCACCAGGCTTCTCGTTCCAGTCGCGTTTGTTGGATGATACGAACTTCTTGAGAAGTTTGATGATTGTTTTGTTGAATGCTTCTGCCAACCCATTCGCTGCCAGATTGTATGGCGTCGAAGCAATATTCTGAATTCGATGCTTGTCGCAGAATCGATAGAAGGCTTGGCTTGCGAACTGCGGACCATTATCGTGGATGATCCTTCAGGGCAGTCTAAAGTGATAGATGACGTGATGCTTGAGGAAGCTGATCATGTTTGAAGTCTTCACTTCTGCAAGCGGAACAGCTTCCGCCTATTTGGAGAAGTAATCCGTGATTGCGAGTATGAAACGATATCCTCGGAAAGAAGGTGGAGTGATCAGACCGATGATATCCATTTCCCATGCTTCGAATGGCCAGGATGCCACTGTCGGATGTAGAAATTCGGATGGCTGGTGGATGAAGTCCGCATGGAATTGGCAGGCTTTGTACTTTCTTACATAGTCTATCGCATCTGCTACCATCGTGGGCCAGTAGTAGCCCATTCGGCGAAGACGATCTTGCAATTCTGGGCCAGGCTGATGGGCCCCGCAAACACCATCATGAGCTTCGTGTACGACTTCTTTGGCTTCTGAGTTTGATAGACATCGAAGTAATACTCTATCATAGGATCGGCGATACAGTATTTTCCTCTCTGTATCTTAGAAGAATTTGAGAGAACGCCTTCTGATAGAGGTGGCTTCCTTTGGGTTCTCGGGCAGGATAGCGTAGACTACAAAGTCTATGAATGGTTGTCTCCAGTCTGGTACTTCGTCGATCATCTGAGCGGAATAACTTGCCACGAATTGAACGTTGTTCTTGGGACAGACCAGTTCGTGGCCTATTACGTCCACCAAATGATGAATTTGATTCGGCACTGCTAGGGAAGCGGCAAGGCCTGCTAGGGCATCGGCTTCGAAATTTTAGAGTATGGGGCCGTGTTCGATGAAGAACCCTTCAAATGACGAGATGATGTTGATCGCTATTTGGTGATAGGAGATCATGTCTTCATGGCGGACTTCGTACGAACCCTGGATCTGATTGACGATTAACTGTGAATTGCCGTATGCTTCAAGATATTCTACCCCTAGCTCTCTTGCAAGTTGGAGGCCAATGACTAAAGCGTTGTACTCGGCCACATTGCCAGAGCAGGGTTCTGTGAGGGAGTAAGCACGATTGATCACCAGTCCGAAAGGAGGAACCAGCACCACCCCGACTCCGACGATGATGTTGCCCTTGGGTCCGATCCTTGAAGCACCATCGAAGAACATTTGCCATATATCATCGTGAGAGGCCGCATGCGAGTCGGCGATCTCATCTGGGATTTCTTCATATATCCTAGCCGACTCCGAGCCTAGGTGGGCTGCTAAAAAGTCTGCCAGAGCTTGACCTTTAATAGCCTTTTGCGGGACGAAGATCATATGGTAGGGGGACAGTAATATTGCCCATGTAGCGAGGCGAGAGCTGAGTGCCCCTAGTTTCGTCATGAGGACCCTGAGGGGGTTGACTCGTGATATCACATGTATGGTTTGCCCCGTGACATAGTGTCGCGTCTTTTGAATGGCGAACACCAGGGCGAGGCATTCCTTCTCCACGATGGTATATCGGTGCTCTGGCCCGATCATCATTCGGCTGAGGTAATATATAGCTTGCTCATGGCCTGCATCGTTGTTTTGTGCTAGGAGAGCACCGAAGGAATGCTCCATTGCTCGTACATAGAGCAGGAATGGTTTTTCAGCAACCGAGGCCACATGACTGGAGGGTTCGACAAATATTCTTTGATGCTGTCGAAGGCACGCTGGCATTCTTCATCCATACGAATGAGATGCCCTTCTTCATGAGATGGGTGAATGGTTGACATCGCCCGGAGCGGTTAGAGATAAACCTCCTGATGTAGGCACCTTCTTTGAAGGCCTCGGAGTTCACAGAGATTTCTTGGGGGACTCATCTCCATGATTACCTTTGTCTTCTCCGGATTTATATGGATTCCCTGGGCGGTAATGATAAAACCCAGGAATTTTCCACTATCCTTTGTGGGGTTCATTTTCAAATTGTGCGCTCGCATCAGGTCGAACACTGTCTTTAGATCATGCAGATGATCTTCCTTAGAGCAGCTTTTGACGGCGATGTCGTCAACGTAGCATTCCATTGTTTTGCGCAAGTGGTCTCTAAAGATGATGCTCATAGCTTCCTGATAGGTGGCGCCAGCGTTCTTTAAACCGAAAGGCATGACTGTGTAGCAGAACGTGCCTATCGGTGTTCGGAATGATGTATGTTTTTCATCGTCGGGAGACATCTTGATTTGGTTCTACCCCGAGAAACCATCCATGAACGACATACGTTCGAAGCCGCAGGTATTGTCAATCATGATGTCTGAGATAGGGAGGGGGAACTCATCTTTGGGACACGTCTCGTTCAGATTGTAGAAGTTGATGCAGATTTGAATCTTCCTATTCTTCTTGAGGACCGGTACTATGTTGGTGACCCAATCTGGATGTTGTTCCTCACGAATGAAGCTGCTGGTTATCAGTTTGTTGACTTCGGCTTCGATCGCATCCATGATGCCTGGTCGAAAGCATCCTTAATGTTGTTTGACTGGTTTTGTTTCTAGCCGAATGTTGAGCTTGTGAAGAGCAATATCGGGGTTTAGCCCTAGCATGTCTTCATAGCTCCAAACGAATACATCAATATATTCTTTGACAAGTTCTTGTAGTAATTCTCGCTCTTCGTCTGTAAGGCTTTGACTAACGAAGATTGGTTTTAGAGAAGAGTCGCTGTCGAGATCCACTTGCATGACCTCATCTTCAATAGGAGGCTATTTTTGTTCAAACCGCTTATCCCATTGCACATCCAGCTGTTGGGGCCACGGCTCTAATTCGAGGAGTTCATGAAAGTCTTCACCTTCTTCGTAAGCATCGACGAATGCCATATTGACAGACAGAACTTGCCTGATCATGTCCCCGATGCTGATATCCGAATCGGAAGTGGGTGATCCGGTTGAGTATGAGTGCCAGTCGCATTCTTCGTCTGAGCTTTCGAGTGTTGTCATGGGTGTAACATAACCTAGCCCACGTCTGGTCTTGTTATAGTAATCTCGTGGTTTTCCAGCCGGGATCGGCGATTGTAAGGGTAACCGCCGTCCAGTGCCGTAGTTCAAGCCTGGTGTAGTTCCCAGATTATATCCTTGTTTTTGCATAAGGTACTTGGATTGGGAACTATACAGATAAATGGGCAATCTTCCGGTGTCGGGTTCGAGCTCAACTTCTTCCATATTGAAGGGCTGTGGATTATTCTTTCGGCCGAAGATGATTAGGTGATCCCCTCCCTCAATTATGCGGTAAGCATCTTCCACGGGAGTGAGTTGATTTGTGGTGTAAACATTTGTCTCCGGTGTGTGTAGGTGAGTGCCTATACCGTGCTCCATAGCATATATTGTACAAATTATTAAGCTCGATGTAGTTCAAAGATAGCCCTTTATTGATGAAGTAAGGTATCTTTTCTAACATAATTACGTCATCTGAGGATGGAATATCAGTGTGTGCAGCCACATACTTGGCCAGTTCTGGTTCTTCTTCGGCCACCCCCTGTATAAATAAAGACTGAGAGGATGACTTGGGCAACTTGATCATCAGGGGTTCCGCTGGTGGAGCAGAACGTGGAGTCGTTGGCAAACTAGCGACCCCCAGTTTGCTACTCGATGCTGGGCGGGGAGTGGTTGGCTCGCTAGAAGTCCCAGACTTTACATCGGGCTGACGATTCTTTTTGGGAAGACGTATCGTCATTGGCTTGTCGGAGGGATTGAGCTTCTCCGTTTGTGGCTGGCCGACTCTAGGCAGTCTGATTGTCAGTGGCTCCGTTGTGGGTCTTGGCGCTTGGCCGGACCTTGGTAGCCGGATTATTATTTGCCCCTATTGTGTCGAGAGGCTGATTGCGTCCTTACGCAGAGCGGCCGTAAGGGGTGCGGACTTGCCAGGTTTGTGAGCTTGGAGGTGGATCGTCAGAGGTTCTTCTGATCCTGTGGCTGTCTCAGTTCGAGCTTGTACCACTCCTTCGCCAAGGTGCCTCTTCGACTTCTCGTATAAGCTGGAGTCTCAGTAGGAGGATTCGACCCCTTTAAAGGGATCGATGTCGGCAAATTCTATCCTCACGAAGCCGTGTTTGTCGACATACTTGAAGCACTGGTACAACATAGAAGGCACGATCATGTAATCGTGGATCCAAGGGCGCCCCAGGAGGATATTAAAGGAAGTGTCCGCATCTATGACGTAATATGTCACTTCTGACTGAAGATCTCCAATTTGGCACTTCAAGCGATTCTTTCCAATCGGGTAGCTCCTGTCCGAATTGAAACCGCTGATGGCGGTGCTTGTTGGCGTCAGACGATGCATAGGAATGCGGAGATGATGTAACAGACCCTTCGGGATAATGTTTATGGAAGAACCAGGATCAATATACATCCGATCCACCTTTACGTCACCGATGTATCCAGTGTAGTATAACGGACGATCATGCAGATTGGTTTTGATGAGCATATCCTACGGCGTGAAGACAATGTTGGGCATCGCTCCTGTGCAAGTGCTGTCTTGGAGATTTACAGGCGGGCTCTCTCCCGTGAGGTTGACCTGAGCCAGATATGCGTCGACATTTTGGAGTGCATCACTCAAAGCCGTGCGAACAGCCTTGGAGAGTCTCAGGAGCTCATATAATGACAATTTGGCCGGTGTGTTGGCCAATTGTGCCAAGAGGTCAAAGTTGTAGGGCCTCTCTAGCCCATGAGGTGCCTCTTTTCGGAGGGATTTGTCAAAACGAGTCTCCTTCGGCCTAGGCTTGTCGGTCGTCGGAGGCTGAGAAGGTCCCGGAGCGTCAGCAGTAGCCGACAGATGTTCTTCAGTCGAGTTATCTGGTATAGGTTGAGATTGAGCACCAGACCGAGTAACGACAGCTACGGCTTCCTCAACATCTACCGAGATTGTGTGGCAGGACCTGACTTTTCCATTCTTTTTCTTGCCAATGGATGGTGGTGTGGACTACGTCACTTCAGGTACCAAGTCTGGATGGACCCACATGACCTCCCCTCGTGACGTGGTAAGGGGTACTAGACCAGTAGCTTGATCTCGAGGAGGTGAAAAATTAGCAATTTCTATTGTCACCAGAGAGACGGGTACCACGCCGTCTTGAGTCTCTCTTGGAGGAAAGCTGCCGAATTGTACTGATACCATATTGGCTACCACGGTCACCTCTTCGAAATCAATAGCCAGAGCCTTCGAATCGATGAGATATTGGATGTATCGCTTTAGTTGGTAGCAGTCGTGTGTAGCATGGTGGACGTAGCGGTGGTAATGACAGTACTTTGGGCTCTCCATTTCTGCCGGCCGAGGTTCCCGTCTTGGTGGAGGAAGCTAAATTCTATCTCCTTGTATGAGCATGTCTAAGATGGGCTTGACATGGCCGTCTTCGAAGGAGTAAGTCATTTACGACCATTGCTTGTCTACCGGTTTTGACTCAGGCTTCTGGGTTGTGTCGGCCACCATAGCCTGCTTGCCTTTGTTGTCCCGATTGTTGGAGGCGTTACTACCATTGTTGTTGTTGGTATTAGGGCGCTTGCCCTTGTCCTCTCCCTCCGAGATGTACAATCCCAGTTGGCGAGCCTTCTTCAACCTGTCCTCGGCACTAGTGGCACTGATGATAAACGTCTTCCAGACCTTAAATTGACTTTCGCCCATCCAGAGGCTGATTGTTGGGAGCAGTCTCTTTTGGCAAATTTTAATTAGGGAGGAATCCGGATTACCAGACGGCAACTTCATTACGGTTTAGCGAAACCGCTCAATATAGTTCCTTGTCAGCTCCTTCTCTCCTTGAACAACGTCCATGAGGGTGGACATTGTGACGTCCTGTCCTACTTCGTAGAATTTCTCCAAGAACATGCGCTTGAAGCTGGCGAAGGAGTGGATGCAGTTGTCTGGCAGGTTACGGTACCAGTCAAAGGCGACCCCTTCCAATGCCCCGATGAATAATCGTGTAAGGATGGCATCTTCATGCGGCAGATGGTCATGGTGACCTCGAAGTAAGTGATGTACCGACTTACAGAGATCTTCCCATCATATGGATTGATGTGGAATGGTTTATACTTTGGTGGGAAGGGAACATCTCTCCACGCAGCGGGATACGGTTGTCGTATCCTGAGGTCTTGGCAGTTTTCTTAGACATGGAACATGGCCCAGAGCTCCTGGACCTCTCTTCTTGCCTCCCTGGCCTCATCTGCAGTGGTAGGAGTCGACATTTCAGGAGGACTATTTCCCGGGTTTGGTGCCGCTGAGTTCGAGTCTGCATTGACCGCGGGACCCAAGTTCGTTTGGCCAGCCGTCCCTCCTTGCAGAGTAGGGAGGGCTGCTTTCATCTCGTCCACCGATTTGACCAAAGTACGCAGTATGGCCTCCAGAGTGTCGATGCGTTGGCGATCATTGGGACCATCTTGTTCGTCGTTTGTCATGAATGCCGTCCTCACATGAGTAGAAGTGGAAGGGACGGTGAATGACGTGCCCTCTGAATCATACCTCTGTACCGAGAAGTCATCGGGTATGTGGGAATGTTCTTCTCTGGTTCGGATTCAGAAGGGATAGTACCCCCAGCTTCAGAGCTTGCTTCATCTTGAGAGTCGTGGACGTTCTCGAGGACGTCGGCACCTGCTGTATCTAATGGAAGAGTTGTTTCCCCGGGCTTGTCTCCTTGGAACATCGGATTATCGTAGATGTTCAGAGGAGTGCTACCCCCAGTTCCAGTGATCCCTAGTAACACGGATGATGAATCTCCCACTGTAGCAGATTTTGTCTTTGAACGGGTACCATGGAAAACTCCGGTGGTGGATAACTGTTTAGACGATAGATTCTTAGTCACAGTGGTTGAAATCTACGGGCTGGAAACGTTTATCTTCTTCTCTCTCCCATCGGCGAGGATTTTCTGAGCAGAGTTGCAAGAGACGATGGGAGGTGCCTCATCCCCTGAGCTCGGCTGTTGTAATCTTTGGAAAACGGACTGCCGGTCTTCTCGTACCGTCACGTTGTTGCAACAGCAGTTGACAATAATTTGGGTACAGTGATGTCTATGGGAGGACTCTTTGCACACCGAGGCCTCTTCTCTTTCCTTGCGTTTGTGGAGGATAACCTCACGCAAGTCAAACGGGTCTGGAACGACCATGTTTGCTCCCTTGGTTTTGGGAGACTTTTGGGAACCACTCTGCCCGTTTGCCGTCGGGGGCTGGACTCGAGTGGTTCTGTACAACTTTCCATCAGAGGCCCACATAACAGTATGTGGAGAGCTCGGATGGTCAGAGGTCGGGACTGCGGACTGAGCTCGCCAGGCTCACGCTGCCTTAGACTTCTTCACTTTAGTGTGTGAGGCCACATAGTAGGAAGAGTCTAAATGGTGTTGCAGAGAGTCAGACATATTTTCTCGGGAGCATGAGAGATCAGGACCATAGGAGAGGCGATCGAAGACTGAGCCTGAGCCGCGTGGAGCAGACAGCATGCGGCTGGAATCAACAGTCTTCATGCGGCTGGCAATCGTAGCCGCATAGGCTTTCTTTATGCGGCTGGAAGTCTCGGCCGCATAAGTATTCTCCATGCGGCTGGAAATCTTGGCCGCATGGGTATTCTGCATCCGGCTGGCAGTTTTTGCCGCATGAACATCATGCATACGGCTGGCAATCTTGGCCGCATGAAAGTTTAGCCTGCGACTAGTGCCTTTGTTCGACTTCTTCCTGGAGCACATAGAATCACTCTTTGTCCCTGCAAGTCCAGCATCATAGTGCTTTCCTCTGCCGGACTTGGGGACAGGAGAGTCCTCTATGGCTTGAAGTGGGGCCGCATGAGAGTTGCATTCGCCGTCTTGGGCAGCAGAGAGTACTCCGTCCAGAGCTTGGGGATGACCAAATAATTTTGGCCTCCACTCGCTGCGAGCCTTCTTTGTGCAGGTTCGCTTATGGACCGGACCAGCGCTCTCGTCGGAGAGCATTTCTTCAAACGTCTGTTGGTCGAAGCGGATGACCATCTTCTGTTGTGTGGAGCCAAGTTTGGCTGCATCCGATTGCATCACCAACTTCTCAGCCGTGGAGAAGTATGTCCCCAGCAGAGTCGCCATCGTGTTTGACATTAATTATAAAAGAACAGAACAATTATATCGGTGGACTGGACTTTTACTTCACAATAGAAACTCGCTCGTACAAAGAAAGCTTAGGGACAAAAACCTAGGTACAGCAATCTAAGTACAATTGTTAGTTTTTCTGGGGGGTGACGGTAGAGGCTCGGGAAAGCAATGGCAGCTCTACCTTACTCCTTGGACGATCGGACGTAGCCTTGGCTCTGGTGAAGAAATGCCCTTGGACGTGTGGGGAGACTCCCTTGCGCCATCGGTTGCTAGATCTCTGGATGTCTCTGTAGTGCTCTCTATGCAAGGGAATGGCACCTTGCTATTTATGGGAGTGAGATGTGTTCATTATGGTTTGCAAATGATTGCCTCCTTGAGAAGTCGGCGGTTAAGGATCAATTAATCTGGGCCATTAATTCTGATTGTAGAAAATCTAGGCAATTAATGTGGATTGCATCAAATCTCTGTAGGCAATTAATGTTGATTACAACAAATCCTTGTGATATGCAGTCGTCAGTTCGGATCGATCTTGCCACGTGTTCACTCCACTAGATTGCAATAAATCTTACTTGATCCAGATAATTATGATGATTGTACTGTACCTGAATGAATAAATCTTGATTGATTTGGTGCCGCGTGTCCTATTCTCACCATGTTGCGAGCGGAGAAAACTGATCTTCTGCCACGTGTCCTAGCCGCGGGCTACAGGAACAGAGTGTCTTGACAGAGCCGCATGAAGGTGACAGCCGCATGAGTCTGGCCTATGAATTCTGAGCCGCATGAGAGTAGTTTCCCGCTGAGCCGCATAAACCTGGCCACGTGTTAAGGCTGCATAAGTGTGGTATCTCGGCATTTGAGCCGCATGGAGATGGTCCCTATTATCCAAGCCGTATGAGAATACTGGCCGCATAGGGTGGCTTCTCAGGACGTGAGCCGCATAAAGACGGCCCCCATGATCCGAGCCGCATGAGGATACTGGCCGTATAGGGTGGCTTCTCATGACGTGAGCCGCATGAAGATGGCCCCCATGATACGAGCCGCATGAGCATACTGGCCGTATGGGGAGCTTTGGAATTTGGTGGATTGTGGTGGCTGTAGAAAAAGATTTTTATTGTTTCCCTAGGCACACGCCATCGTGTCAGGGTCCTTATCTCGACTTTATGTCAAGTCTGTCACTTTGTCAAGGCTGTCAGCCGTCAAGGCATTAAATTCGGCGATTTGGTTCATGGCCAGTTGTAGAGGATACTGTTGAGGGCCACGTGGCTCCTTTCTGAGCTGCATGGAGCTATCCGAGCCGCATGAAGCTCTAAAGAACTTTGAACCGCATGGATGTTTAATGGATTTTCTGAGCCGTATGGGGATCATTCTGTTGGAGCCGCAAAGGCTATTCTTTGTTCTTTTTCATGCTTCTACACCTACACCTTATGCACCGAAAGGACGTCTGTGCGCCCACATGGAAAATTAGTATATTTTCCCCTGTGGGTGCATAATAGTCATTTCAGTGCAAAATGACTATAAATAGGGGTCTATGCCTCTTCAAAAGGACAGAACGGAGAGCATTCCAAGTGCCAAATTGCTTCCCTTCTTACCAGTGAGTCGAGAGTTAGCAATTTTCTTAGATTTTCTTCCACTTTTATAATCGGAGTGTCAACGGAGTAAAGGAGCAACTGCCTCTCGATCTCCATCGTCCCATTCCCCACAATTCTTTTTGTACTCGGGGATCCTCAGTGCAGGATCTCTCAAGCGTACTCGATTTGTGGTGCCTTGCGCTAATAAGAAAAGACAACATTTCTTCTTCTTTTTTGTGTGTGTCCGCAGATAATAGTATGCATGGGTATATTATTATTATTGTTATTATCCTTAGTTATTATTTTACTATTGGTATTAGTACCATTAAGTAATATATTTTTAATAAATATATGATAATTAATTTTTCTAAATTATGTTTTAAAACTATTTGGTAAAAAAAGTAATGGGCTTTGTTTTCATTCAGAGACAAATGTAAATACTTTGTAATTATTTTGGGTTTTAAAAACTAATAAATTAAGCATTTGGGATTTTGGGCTTAAAATATAGTACCAAAGTCTACAAAAGGATTTTTGATTCAATAAATAAATGGGCTAAATAAAGCATGTACATCCTTTACTTGTGCCTTAGGCCTATATAAATAGGTTGGGCCTATCATTATCATTATCATTATTAGACATAAAAATAGGTTTCTTAAAATGTATTATATGTTTCTATTTATATTTAATAAAAAAATTAATTTAACATTTTTATACAGTTGGGATTTTGGTAACGTTCCAGTCCCAAAATATGTAGGACTATGATACGTATGCATGCTTACTACATATCAAGTGGACTCCAGCCCAGCTTGAATACGTATAAGCTATCTTGGTTTTCTGAAACAATATATCAAATCAACTAACATATATCTATCTCAATCCACAGAATATATAATACAAAGAATAAATAATATGTGTCACGGTCTGCAGCCCAATACCACGTATGTTTGAGTAGACCTGAAGAATAATATAGGTCTACAAAACTAGGCTAAAGAGCAGAGATATAAATAATGAGTAAAATATAGATTCATGATAAAATACCTAAATCAAATATAGCTGAAGCACCATGTTGTCAGACTACTCCTTCATGAACGTTTACTTGGAGAGGTCACCAGGTCCCCAGGAGACATAGTAAGGTACATACAACATGCCATTAAAACAATAAAAAAACATATAAACTAAAGGTTACTACCCTAACATGTCTAAGTGATATGCACGTGAGAACATATTCCAGATATCAGGCTTAGCCACTGAAGCTCACATGCTCCTTAGCAGGCTATTGCCCTCAGGCACCGTATCGTAGGACCAAAGGGCACATTAGTAGATCAAGCAGATAACCACCCAAGCTCTGCTACAGAGACGAAGGTATACTACTAGTATACCATCCAAGTCCCTATATGGAAATAAGGCTAAACTAGTAGAATAACAACCAAGTCCCATATATAAAATGAACATATTCGAGTAGAAATATATAATATATATATGGCCTGATATAGCGGTATTGTTCTCCCCACCCCATTTCTTGAACTAACAAGTCAAGTCAAGTCATGTATAATAAGTCACAAGTGTAAGTATCAATCTAGTATCCTATCACGAAGTCCATAACCACGAATACTCGTGTAAACTCTGTATCATGAATCATGATGGTGTCCTATAGTTTATTGTGTTAGTGAAACATGAACAAAGCACACACATTGCCTAGTGTCGATACTCGATGACTTCAAGATATCATCGGCCTCCGAATACCATATGGATGCAAAGTATCGACTATTCCTACGTCCTAAATAATAACAAACAATAAATAAAAACAATAATAAAGGAAAAAACATGAACTATAACATTGGCAAGTGTCATGACCCGCACCCTGGTTGGGGGCACGAGCGCGTGGGTACGTCCAGTCTACATCACAGAATCGGCGGTAGAACGCTGTATATGTCAACTACAAATATACAACATCTAGACACAATATATATATAAACCTATCAGAGTTAGAGTTCAATGTACAAGATAGAAGGAAATAAACTGGAAATAGATTCAAGATCATAACACAAGTTAGAGTTCAAAATATAACACAAGATCCCAAATATAAAGTATACTACAAGTCTCAAGTACTAGCTGGAACGCTGTCCAGTCAAACCTAACTAGTCTAAGTCTAAGCAGACAGTGCATCCTCAATAGGCCCCGGCTCCACAGGGATGTCCATGTCGAACTTGCCGTCTATGACAAACCCATAAAAGGTCGAGCAATCAGCCTCTTTATCATCTGTAAACATTAATGGAGTTATCCTGTCAGGATATAAGCAAGTACAAAGGCTAACAGCAGTTCCATGTGAATTGACAAATTCTATAAGAGACAATTATAATGGAATACAAGATAAAATATTAAAACTGGAATATAAACAGGATATATAAAACTGGATATCATGTTAGGTATGAAATACTGGAATGTAGAACAATACAAGAATATCTGATGTATAATGTAAACATAAATGATGACTTAAGATATTAGAGCGTTATGTGATCGGCTTGGGACACATGATCATGCTATTCCATTTGGACAGACTATCACAAGAAATGCACAAGAAGGGTCAAGTCGACCAACATGGAAAGCAAGCACAAGAAATATAAGGTCTCGCTACACCCTACGTACGGCGAGGGTGGCACAAGCACATGAATAACATGATGTATATGATCATATAACCCCTAATAACTCCCCATCCCCGAGTAATATAATGGATCTGGATATAACACGTCATAACACGGGATTCAAAAGCAGGGGCCATCATACTCCCAATCGGTGTCTTTACAAGTACAAGAAAAACAAGATCGAATAATGTACCAATATACCAAGAAAGTCCAGGAATAACATCTCATGACAGGATCCGACGTATACTAGTCCGTGTACCATCGTGTCGAAAATCAAGTAAAATACTACAACTGAATCAGATATAGCAGTTATTAAGATAATAAAAACTATCAGAGAATGTACTTGCCTACGGTCCTGAGCTGTCAATGAAAATTGATGTTTAGAGTGATATTACAGACCTAAATGAGATATCATGAGTTAATTAGGGTTTGTCAATATATGCAAAATATTCTAGTGTATGATACGCAATCTAGGTCATACTATGTCACACTAAGTCAAAATAGGTCATACTAGGTCACACTAAGTCAAACTAGGTCATACAAAGTCAAACTAGGTCAAACTGGGTCAAAGGTTGACTATAGTTGACTTTTGATCAACTGGTCAACTATGGTCAACTCATAGTCTAATCTAGGTCAAACTAGGCTAATGGTTGACTCACAGTTGACTTTTGGTCAACTGGTCGACTCTGGTAAACTTCTAGTCTAATCTAGGTCCAATGTTGACTTTTGGTTGACTTTGAGTCAAAACAGTCAATCATGGTTAAACGGGGTCAACTCTAGTCTAGGTATCCTATTCCTAACTTTTACCTACCAAGATACCCTATATATGGGTCATATTGGTATCCCAATACCAATACCTTGGTCGGGATCCAATACCTTAACTTACCCATAAACCAAACCAAGATATCTAGTAGCTATCCTAAACTACTAGCTAACCCGTACTAGTTATACCCTTACCTTACCCTATGATAAGGTAAACCAATACCTTAACCTACCATGGTATCCCAATATTACCTTGCCTGTACTAAGGTAAACCACATTACCTTAAGATACTAGCTTAGTATCCTAGAATACTCATTGGTATCCTAAGATACGACCCTTGGTATCCTAAGATACCAAGATACAAACTTATATAACATTACCTACCACTAACTAACTAATAACTCTAAGCTAACATATCCTAATATCTAACATGATCAAATCCTAACATATCTCACTCTCTAAGGTATTCTAACATACCTTAACTTCTAATAGCTAACAAAATAACCAATACTAACTAAATAACTAACCAAGGCTAATGGGGTTTAGGGGCTAACTAAAGGGGGTTAAGCCATTGCAAAAGGGGGCAATGGGGGGGCATTTTGCTGCAATTGCTGTTGCTGCTGCTGGCGGCTTCTGCTTGCAAGGCACAGCAGCTTCCCATCTCCACATCTCACTCTCCACTCCATGTTACTATCTATCTATCTATCTATCTATCTATCTATCTATCTATCTATCCATTCATCTTTCACTCTATCATATGCAACTACCCCTCTCTAAACAACACACACACATTCAAACTCACACATATTAGCTACAAGCAACACACACACACACAAACTACCATTAACCACTACCACTAACAATACACACCACTCAAGACAATAGATAACCACACTCCCTTCTCCTCTAACACAAGCACACTACTACCCATATAGACAAATAACACACACACACACAAACAACAACAACCCAATATATCTATATGTATAAAATCAGTCCACTTATATAAATAGGCATCAAAATAACATGTAGAGGCTAAATATGATATGTAGGCTAAACCACTTGGATTTAACCATGGGTAACCAAATAAAACTCATTCTAACCATCCTAACTAAGATTGATCCATCCTCTAACAAGTTTAAAACTGAAATTAAAAGACAAAAACCTTTTGGGCATTAAACCAAACACATGGGCTGCATCCTCTTGGAAACTCTCCATGGGGACACCAAACTACCCCAACATTCTAGAGAGGACTCATGAGAGCCTCTAAACCAAAACTAATAGTAGTTCATGCGTGGGGTTAGTTCTAATAAATACAAATATATCTAAAATGTAAGAGAAATTGAAATAGAGGGATGATTACACCTATTGGGAGTTGGATCCCAATGATACACTCAAATGGACACGGTTCCGGCACGGATGCTCCTTGAAATTGGACACCCTTCTTTGCTTCTTGCTCTAAAGCCTTGCTAGCACCTTCTCCTTGGTAGATTAGGTACAAAGGAGGGAGATTGGATTCGTTTGAGAGATCAAAACCTAGAGAGAAGCTCTCAAGTTTTGGGGAAGAACTAAATTAGGAAAAAAGAGGCAAATGAAATGAAAAGACCCTTTTTGTGGCCGGCCCCTTATGCCCTAGTTAGGTCATCTTGAAATGTCCAAAATGTCCTCTTAGTCTCCTTTGGGTCAACTTAAGTCATGTGAAGGTTTGGGGTCAAAAGGGTCGAGTTCTAATCTCTAAATGAACCATTTAAGTCATGTGGGATTAGCCTAATTACACTAGACTAATTAGTAGGATTTTTGGGTCCCGACTAGAGTCTAAACTACCCTGGCCGCTAACACAAGTCAAAACGATACGAAAATCAATCCCGACTAAACTAATCCCCAAATATCAATATAATAAATAAATAATCACAAATATCAAAAAATAAAAAATGACCATTTTACACTCAATTATGAAAACTGGAAGTGACAAATCTACCCACCTTAAAAATTTTGTCCTCGAAATTAAAACAAACTAATCACATGAAAACGCAAGCAGAAAACAAAAGAACATATACCTCAAGGCACGAAGAGATAAGGAAAACTCCCGCATGTCGTCCTCCCTCTTCTAGGTAGTGTCACACCCCAGAACCGGAATACCGGAGAGCGGAGGAATGACTCAGCCAGCTACGTATTGCGGGTAGAAGAATACCGTATAATACGATCAATGTTGTCTAACGACAGGGGGTACATACTACATTAAAGTCTCACTACGGTCACACAACATCTATTGTCTCAAATGCTCAGTTAAAATATTCTTGAGATATGGCTATACAAAACATAGCCAGATGATATAGCAAGGTATACACAATTGTTATCAGCTGCAGTCTGACTTAGTTACAATTATGTAAAGGTAAGTGCAAGATAGTCCGACTAACACGTCGGTGCCAAACGAAAATAAGTAAAGTAAGTAGTAAAATGATCAGGGAAGAAAGGAATCCACTCGTGTCCTCCTGCAATCATTTCTCTATTATTGACCATCTTGGAGGTAGAAGTAAGCTGAGTCCTCGGAAGCTGGCTTAAATCTGGTCATGCAAAACCAGAGAGGTTAGACCTCTAATAACAAGTACCGGAAGGAAGCACGATATGAGGAATAGAACCAGTGATAAGAGTTAAGAATATGATAAATAGATCTCTACTTACTACTGGGGTTCACACAACATCACGATACTTCAAGCCAACTTCCCAACCAAACAGGACAGAAGTTGACCCTTCATGTCCTGACATTCTGCTTATCACAGTAGTTAACAGAGTAGGTACAGTACACAAACAAATCAATTTAAATTAATACAACTATTACGGCTTGCTAACTATAAGTTCCAAGTTGTCTTGGAAACATGCAATAAGAGATTCCTCAGTTCTTACTATGTACAAGCAAGGCTAGTCTATCCAATAATCTATTGCACCAATCATGAATTAGATGAGTCCCAGCGGGACACCCGTTATCAATATATGTAACAGTATAAGCAGATACCACTCCCTGCCCGTGTGGCAGATTTATAGTATCTGTGGAAACCAGCCGGCATGTCAGGGCACTAATTGTCCCAATGATGGCTGCCATGTAAGAACTTGAGAATCCATTTTCTCCATGCAATCGTTATTTTATTTAGCTTAATAGTCCCTATGTTGATTAAAATCTCATGCCGTGGATCATGGTCATTCAGAATGAGTACTTCGTATAGAGATATGCACAACTCTACAACGATGCCCGTGAGATTAGGTTGTAGGTCTTACGTAGATAATACAACAATCAAACCTAGCCACGAAATAATTATGCCTTGACTGTTAGATACACATGCCATTTTTGCAGAAAAATGGAAGCCAACATGTGTCCATATGCCAATGTTCGGATCGACTATTCGATCGCAATGGTTTGGTTCATACATGAACGTGTCTCATAAAATTCAATAAGACGACTAGCCAGTCTCTTAGTTCCAACTAGGAACGCATGATCAATCATTAGTCAAGGTAACAATCAATGTCAATTTAGGACAAAAAATAGCCCAAAAGCGGTAGTAGATGGATGCCCATCAATGCGGCCAGAGTAAGATAGGATCCCATGCGATAATGGATGGATGCCCATCTATACGGCAGGATAAGTCAGGGTCCCATGTGGCCAGAGTCAAGTGTCGTGGCCTATGTGGCAGGGATCGCCATACGGCAAGGGCCAAACGACGATGCATCATGCGGCTAGGGGGACAGGGGCTATGCGACAAGGCTAGCTAAGAGCCATACGGTACGGGGGAAACGGGGTCTATGCGGCAAGACTGCCGAGAGCCATGCGGCAAGGGGGGACAAGCCCATGCGATAAGACTGCCAAAGAGGAGCCGCATTAAGACTGGAATGCTTAGTGGCTAATGAGGAGCCGCATGAAGACTGGAATGCCTATACGGCAATGAGGAGCCGCATGAAGACTGGAATGCCTATGCGGCTAATGAAGAGCCGCATGAAGACTAGAATGCCTATGCGGCTAACGAGGAGCCGCATGTAACACCCAGTTTTCTAAAATAGGGTAATTTTGAAATTTTATACTTTTAATCATTTATTGATTTGACATTTAAATCATGATATGATTTTTGGTAATTTTTAAATCATTTTAAAACTATTTAAAATCGTGACTTGTGATTTTGATATTTTGCTAGTGAAACCCTATAGACTGTTTGACCTAGAGCCTAACTATGTGATTAAGATGTTTTAATGTCATTTCTGGCCTAAGGATGTTTTGTATTTGACCTCTTTGAATTATTTTGATATTTATTGCGTTGGTGATTGTTGATTTTGACCTTTGTAGGTGTGATTTTGTGATGGTTTTGTGTCGTAGAGGACACATATCAGTTTTTATTTACAAATGCTCGATGTGCCTCAAGAGATTTTTTTTAGCTTATTTTCAGTTGTCTTGAGCTGTATTTTTCTATGGATTACGGTATTTGAGATTTGAGATATTTTCTGAGTTTGTGTATCTTAGACACTTAGACTTCTACTGTTGTATCTCTTTGTGGATTTCATGTTTTATCTATCTTTTATCATGCTCTACCTTAGATGTGATTGAGATGTATTGCTATGTCACCTCCATTCGGAGTGTATATACTGTACAGGTACCTTTATATTGTTAGATGTTTGACCTTGGACAGCGTTCTACTACCGCGACACTGCGGCGTAGGCTGGACGTACCCACGTTCGTGCCCTTACTCTAGGGTGCGGGTCATGACACGTTTTTAGTGGTGGCCCATGTAGGTCGAGTTTGTGTAGTGGTTTTTGAACTAGAGTACCATTACAGCCTGCAGTAGGATTAGAATATATTTTGAAGGTACTCAATCACAGTTAGGATCCCTCGAGAGATTCCTGGGACGACCCTTGAGAATCTTATTTTAACTTCGATTTAAAACTCTTCTTCCCTTGATTTGATTTATCTTTACTTTCTATTATTATTGAATTTGAGTTTGTATTTATTATTTTGGGGATGATTTTGAATTTTGAATCTTGATGTTAGCAGTTGCATCCGAGTTTGTATTTATATGATTTGATGGATTTTGTTCATTTTTGAATCTTGATGTTCGTTGATAAATTTAATTTTTGGGTATTCATTGTGATTTAATTTAATTTTTGTCAAGATAAATTATATGGGCTAGGTCATCTAAGTTATGGAATCTAGTCTTCTATAGTCCATTAGCCAGCATGGTGAGGACATATAGTTTGACTTGGATATATTTCTCGGGTGTGGGAATTTAAGTTTTTTGCAGCCAAGCTAGTGGCATCGCGAAAATGTTAAATACCATGATTCTAGAGGTATGTGCCTAAGTCGAGGACTCTGTGATTATCGTAGCCTTGCTTACTAGTATGACGAGGATTTAGAGTACCATGATTGTGGATAGACGCATATGATTATCAGATTGAACCTTAAATTTTCGAACATGTTTTCTCTATTTTGTTTCAGTCCTTCAAAAAAAAGGAAAAAAATTATTATTTTTTTTGTTTTGCTTCTCATTATTTAACTTAGGTAGCTTTAGCTATTTTTATGAACCTTGTGCAACTTCTTGCTATGAATTTCTTCTTAATTCAATGAATCGACGATTTTGCTAGACCTTATCTTGGATTTGATATTATAGTTATGGTTTCAAAATGGTTCTTCCTTTAAACAGATAAGCAAATAGAATTCATTGTTATTTCTTATTGCTATTATTATTGTATTAAATAATAATAATAATAATAATAAAACTTCTTGATTACATCAATCACCTACTTTACAATTTTGGTAGAATCTAAATGTTGGTCTTGATGTTGAATTCGATTTTTATATTGGACATGAGAATTATATATATGGACACATACTCTTTGCCTGACACGTATGCATGCTACACTTGATCTCCCACCTATCTAAATACATATTAATATGTTGTTGATGTTTAAATTGTCAAAATTCCAATATTTTGGTTTTCTGCTTTTTAGTTTAAATTCGTAATTCAATATAAATTTCATGGTAGTAGTTTTGTTCTTATCACTGCACATGTATGTTATATACAGGGTTTCAACTCTTAAGCGAATTGGTTGAGTTTTGTGTTTGAATTTGACAAATCTAAGACTGTGTGCATATTAACCCTTAATATTGGATTTTAAATGTTAGTTCAATTTGTTGTTTTAATATAATATTTTGAGCTATATACATGTGGTATGTAGGGCTATAA
>JANAVB010027999.1:15044185-15271006 GCA_029216955.1 Iris pallida | reverse complement strand
TCTATCATCACATCCTTCGGGTTAGACTGATTGATGGTTGCTCTGGACATACAGGTCCTATCTCTCCAGTGTCGATGATGGACATTGTTGAGATAGGCTCTGTCGAAGGGGAACTCGCGGAGAGGAGCGTAACCCCTCCTCTTCCGACTCATATTGAAGGATCTCCCGCTGGCTCGAGTTTGGGAAGTCAGGTGGCGGCACGGCCGGGGCAGGGGACAATGGTCCTTGCGTCCTCTTCTCTAGGCGGCTCCGAGAGTCGACCTTTCTACTTTGCCGAGTGTCCAGACTCTTCGGGTGGCGGAGGAGGAGTTAGCCACTATCCGCGCATCTTTTCGCTCAGAATTTGTCTCTCTGGTGGCAAGTTCTAGCGTGCCTCCTTCGATATTGCCAGCCACACTTCCTTTGACACCGTCCTCTACAGAGGTTCGGGATGAAGCATCATAGGACGTGGTTGACAGCTTCCATCGCCACTTGAAGAGAGGGGTAGCGGCTGCTGTGGAACGAGGGACCCCTTTTGCCTTGGCCCAACAATGGGCCCAGGGTCATATTAATATTCTTAAGACTCGTCACGGTGGGGCGGGGTAGCTTCGCTTCTGGAGGCAAAATTGCTGGAGGCTGATCAGCTGGTGGCCCAGCTTCATGTGCTGCGACAAGCTGATCTGTCTGCTGCTATAGATCAAGAGTGCGGTTTCTCATAATTGTCGTAGAGAAGATAAGGGCTGCTCGGGATAAGACCATGCCGGTCATACTGAAGGATCTCCGCGATCTGTCTCAGCTATATGATCAGTTGAGCCGCGATAGTGAAGATGTTACGGCTCGGGAAACGACTGCCTCCCGTGGGGTCATTGACACGCGGGAGCAGATCCTTGAGCTTCAGAGGAAGTTAGCTTTCCTGGAGTCTGAGCTTGAAGATGCCCGCACCGAAAGGGGCTGATTATCGAGGAGGCTAACAGAGTTAATCGAGCTTCTACTGGTCTGGAACTTGCCCTAAAAAAGTTGGAGGATGGCTGGCAGGCACACATGGACTTGGATAATACGGAGCAGTTGTCCCAGGAGGCCGAGCGCCGAGCTAAGCAGTGGCTTGAATGGGGGACCACCTTGGTGAAGAATCGTCTCCTGGAATTATGTACCGCCAAACCATAGACGGCTTTTTTCCTTCTTTGTTTCTGTTCTTTTCCCTCTTTTTTGAGAGGGACGCAGTCCCAGAACATGGAGTGCTTTTGGCTTTCAAATAAAAGAGTATGTTTTATTTTACCTTTTATTTGTGTTGCTTATTGGGTTTATGGTGTTGTGGTGGTGTTTGCCCCGCTTGGGGGACTATTTATGGACCTGTTACCCTTGGCATACCTGGGTTTTAGGTATGGTAACAAGTTTGATAGGGATACCTAGAATAATTCCACGGTAAGGTGGTCACGGACGTTCCTGCTATCGAAAGAAAGAATGCCATGGCGCAGCTAGGCTCCCGGGGCATGATGAGAAATGGTGTGCATGTACTAGGAAACTTAGTACAACATTTGTAGTCAACAGAGGACATTTGTGGGCCTATTATCCTTAGCGTACCCCGGTTCAGGATACGGATAATAAGACGAAAGAAAACCAACATACTTACTCAGAGGTAATGAGGACATGGCAAGTATGGGGGTTTTATCGTGGAGTCTTCCTACTCAGATGTAATGAGGACATGGCAGGAGTGGACTCAGAGGAGGATATTTATGGTCAACGGAGGACATTTATGGACCTATTACCTTAGCGTACTCCAGTTTTGGGTATGGATAATAAGTCGAAAGGGAACCAGCATACTTACTCAGAGATAATGAGGACATGGCAAGCGTGAAGGTTTCTTCGATGGATCCTTCCTACTCAGAGGTAATAAGGACGTGGTAGGAGTGGGCTCCATGAAGGGGTACATAGAATGACTTAGAGGTAATGAGGACATGGAAGTTCTATGTAGAGGGGTGATTTGTTTTTGGGAAGTGAGACGACTCAGAGGTAACATCGACGTGGTTTTTGGGAATTTTGTGGATCTGTTACCCTTTTTGTGCACTGAGAGTGCGGGTAGTGGATCATGAGGGATGAGCTTTTTCAGAAGAATAAGTTTAGAGGTATGGTTATACATGACTTACTACCTAAAAGAGTGACCGGAATGTAAGTTAGAGGCACCTGCGGTTATATAACTCTACAATCTAGGATATTTGGAGGAAGAATGTGAGTTCAGCGGTACTGGAGGGTACATAACTCAGCAATCTGGGATTTTGTGAATGTGAGTTCAGTAGTACCGGCGGGTACATAACTCAACAATCTGGGATTGGAGAATATGAGTTCAGCGGTACCGGAGGGTACATAACTCAATAATCTAGGATATTTGGAGAAAGAATGTGAGTTCAGCGGTACTGGAGGGTACATAACTCAGCAATCTGGGATTTTGTGAATGTGAGTTCAGCGGTACCGGAGGGTACATGACTCAATAATCTGGGATTTGGAGAATGTCGTTTAGACATAATATTTTTTCAGAAACTTGCCATTGACGGGCAACATGAGCAAGTCTCCGTTTTGTTTTACGAGGCGGTAAGCACCGTTGGAGAATACAGCCTCAATAATAAATGGCCCTTCCCACTTTCGCTGGAATTTGTCGACGGTTTTGTGAGTCATAACCATCGGCCTCCGAACTGCCAGAACGAGATCGTCCACTTGGAATGTTCTAATTTTAACCTTCTTATTGAAGGCTCCGGAAATGCGTACTTGGTATAGCTCGATTCGTTGCTGAGCCAAGAGGCGCTTTTCATCTAAGGCCTCCAACTCTTATAGCCGGCGACGGTAGTTATCGTCCGTAGTCAATTGGTAAATGAGAGCGACGCAGAGCGAGGGTATTTGAGCCTCCAATTGGAGAACTGCCTCACTCCGTACACCAGGAAGAATGGTGTGTTCCCAGTGGCCGTTTGGACTGTAGTATGGTACGCCCATAAGAATTCACCAGGCTTCTCGTTCCAGTCGCGTTTGTTGGATGATACGAACTTCTTGAGAAGTTTGATGATTGTTTTGTTGAATGCTTCTGCCAACCCATTCGCTGCCAGATTGTATGGCGTCGAAGCAATATTCTGAATTCGATGCTTGTCGCAGAATCGATAGAAGGCTTGGCTTGCGAACTGCGGACCATTATCGTGGATGATCCTTCGGGCAGTCTAAAGTGATAGATGACGTGATGCTTGAGGAAGCTGATCATGTTTGAAGTCTTCACTTCTGCAAGCGGAACAGCTTCCGCCTATTTGGAGAAGTAATCCGTGATTGCGAGTATGAAACGATATCCTCGGAAAGAAGGTGGAGTGATCAGACCGATGATATCCATTTCCCATGCTTCGAATGGCCAGGATGCCACTGTCGGATGTAGAAATTCGGATGGCTGGTGGATGAAGTCCGCATGGAATTGGCAGGCTTTGTACTTTTTACATAGTCTATCGCATCTGCTACCATCGTGGGCCAGTAGTAGCCCATTCGGCGAAGACGATCTTGCAATTCTGGGCCAGGCTGATGGGCCCCGCAACACCATCATGAGCTTCGTGTACGACTTCTTTGGCTTCTGAGTTTGATAGACATCGAAGTAATACTCTATCATAGGATCGGCGATACAGTATTTTCCTCTCTGTATCTTAGAAGAATTTGAGAGAACGCCTTCTGATAGAGGTGGCTTCCTTTGGGTTCTCGGGCAGGATAGCGTAGACTACAAAGTCTATGAATGGTTGTCTCCAGTCTGGTACTTCGTCGATCATCTGAGCGGAATAACTTGCCACGAATTGAACGTTGTTCTTGGGACAGACCAGTTCGTGGCCTATTACGTCCACCAAATGATGAATTTGATTCGGCACTGCTAGGGAAGCGGCAAGGCCTGCTAGGGCATCGGCTTCGAAATTTTAGAGTATGGGGCCGTGTTCGATGAAGAACCCTTCAAATGACGAGATGATGTTGATCGCTATTTGGTGATAGGAGATCATGTCTTCATGGCGGACTTCGTACGAACCCTGGATCTGATTGACGATTAACTGTGAATTGCCGTATGCTTCAAGATATTCTACCCCTAGCTCTCTTGCAAGTTGGAGGCCAATGACTAAAGCGTTGTACTCGGCCACATTGCAGAGCAGGGTTCTGTGAGGGAGTAAGCACGATTGATCACCAGTCCGAAAGGAGGAACCAGCACCACCCCGACTCCGACGATGATGTTGCCCTTGGGTCCGATCCTTGAAGCACCATCGAAGAACATTTGCCATTATCATCGTGAGAGGCCGCATGCGAGTCGGCGATCTCATCTGGGATTTCTTCATATATCCTAGCCGACTCCGAGCCTAGGTGGGCTGCTAAAAAGTCTGCCAGAGCTTGACCTTTAATAGCCTTTTGCGGGACGAAGATCATATGGTAGGGGGACAGTAATATTGCCCATGTAGCGAGGCGAGAGCTGAGTGCCCCTAGTTTCGTCATGAGGACCCTGAGGGGGTTGACTCGTGATATCACATGTATGGTTTGCCCCGTGACATAGTGTCGCGTCTTTTGAATGGCGAACACCAGGGCGAGGCATTCCTTCTCCACGATGGTATATCGGTGCTCTGGCCCGATCATCATTCGGCTGAGGTAATATATAGCTTGCTCATGGCCTGCATCGTTGTTTTGTGCTAGGAGAGCACCGAAGGAATGCTCCATTGCTCGTACATAGAGCAGGAATGGTTTTTCAGCAACCGAGCCACATGACTGGAGGGTTCGACAAATATTCTTTGATGCTGTCGAAGGCACGCTGGCATTCTTCATCCATACGAATGAGATGCCCTTCTTCATGAGATGGGTGAATGGTTGACATCGCCCGGAGCGGTTAGAGATAAACCTCCTGATGTAGGCACCTTCTTGAAGGCCTCGGAGTTCACAGAGATTTCTTGGGGGACTCATCTCCATGATACCTTTGTCTTCTCCGGATTTATATGGATTCCCTGGGGTAATGGTAATGATAAACCCAGGAATTTTCCACTATCCTTTGTGGGGTTCATTTTCAATTGTGCGCTCGCATCAGGTCGAACACTGTCTTAGATCATGCAGATGATCTTCCTTAGAGCAGCTTTTGACGGCGATGTCGTCAACGTAGCATTCCATTGTTTTGCGCAAGTGGTCTCTAAAGATGATGCTCATAGCTTCCTGATAGGTGGCGCCAGCGTTCTTTAAACCGAAAGGCATGACTGTGTAGCAGAACGTGCCTATCGGTGTTCGGAATGATGTATGTTTTTCATCGTCGGGAGACATCTTGATTTGGTTCTACCCCGAGAAACCATCCATGAACGACATACGTTCGAAGCCGCAGGTATTGTCAATCATGATGTCTGAGATAGGGAGGGGGAACTCATCTTTGGGACACGTCTCGTTCAGATTGTAGAAGTTGATGCAGATTGAATCTTCCTATTCTTCTTGAGGACCGGTACTATGTTGGTGACCCAATCTGGATGTTGTTCCTCACGAATGAAGCTGCTGGTTATCAGTTTGTTGACTTCGGCTTCGATCGCATCCATGATGCCTGGTCGAAAGCATCCTTAATGTTGTTTGACTGGTTTTGTTTCTAGCCGAATGTTGAGCTTGTGAAGAGCAATATCGGGGTTTAGCCCTAGCATGTCTTCATAGCTCCAAACGAATACATCAATATATTCTTTGACAAGTTCTTGTAGTATTCTCGCTCTTCGTCTGTAAGGCTTTGACTAACGAAGATTGGTTTTAGAGAAGAGTCGCTGTCGAGATCCACTTGCATGACCTCATCTTCAATAGGAGGCTATTTTGTTCAAACCGCTTATCCCATTGCACATCCAGCTGTTGGGGCCACGGCTCTAATTCGAGGAGTTCATGAAAGTCTTCACCTTCGTAAGCATCGACGAATGCCATATTGACAGACAGAACTTGCCTGATCATGTCCCCGATGCTGATATCCGAATCGGAAGTGGGTGATCCGGTTGAGTATGAGTGCCAGTCGCATTCTTCGTCTGAGCTTTCGAGTGTTGTCATGGGTGTACATAACCTAGCCCACGTCTGGTCTTGTTATAGTAATCTCGTGGTTTTCCAGCCGGGATCGGCGATTGTAAGGGTAACCGCCGTCCAGTGCCGTAGTTCAAGCCTGGTGTAGTTCCCAGATTATATCTTGTTTTTGCATAAGGTACTTGGATTGGGAACTATACAGATAAATGGGCAATCTTCCGGTGTCGGGTTCGAGCTCAACTTCTTCCATATTGAAGGCTGTGGATTATTCTTTCGGCCGAAGATGATTAGGTGATCCCCTCCCTCGATTATGCGGTAAGCATCTTCCACGGGAGTGAGTTGATTTGTGGTGTAAACATTTGTCTCCGGTGTGTGTAGGTGAGTGCCTATACCGTGCTCCATAGCATATATTGTACAAATTATTAAGCTCGATGTAGTTCAAAGATAGCCCTTTATTGATGAAGTAAGGTATCTTTTCTAACATAATTACGTCATCTGAGGATGGAATATCAGTGTGTGCAGCCACATACTTGGCCAGTTCTGGTTCTTCTTCGGCCACCCCTGTATAAATAAAGACTGAGAGGATGACTTGGGCAACTTGATCATCAGGGGTTCCGCTGGTGGAGCAGAACGTGGAGTCGTTGGCAAACTAGCGACCCCCAGTTTGCTACTCGATGCTGGGCGGGGAGTGGTTGGCTCGCTAGAAGTCCCAGACTTTACATCGGGCTGACGATTCTTTTTGGGAAGACGTATCGTCATTGGCTTGTCGGAGGGATTGAGCTTCTCCGTTTGTGGCTGGCCGACTCTAGGCAGTCTGATTGTCAGTGGCTCCGTTGTGGGTCTTGGCGCTTGGCCGGACCTTGGTAGCCGGATTATTATTTGCCCCTATTGTGTCGAGAGGCTGATTGCGTCCTTACGCAGAGCGGCCGTAAGGGGTGCGGACTTGCCAGGTTTGTGAGCTTGGAGGTGGATCGTCAGAGGTTCTTCTGATCCTGTGGCTGTCTCAGTTCGAGCTTGTACCACTCCTTCGCCAAGGTGCCTCTTCGACTTCTCGTATAAGCTGGAGTCTCAGTAGGAGGATTCGACCCCTTTAAAGGGATCGATGTCGGCAAATTCTATCCTCACGAAGCCGTGTTTGTCGACATACTTGAAGCACTGGTACAACATAGAAGGCACGATCATGTAATCGTGGATCCAAGGGCGCCCCAGGAGGATATTAAAGGAAGTGTCCGCATCTATGACGTAATATGTCACTTCTGACTGAAGATCTCCAATTTGGCACTTCAAGCGATTCTTTCCAATCGGGTAGCTCCTGTCCGAATTGAAACCGCTGATGGCGGTGCTTGTTGGCGTCAGACGATGCATAGGAATGCGGAGATGATGTAACAGACCCTTCGGGATAATGTTTATGGAAGAACCAGGATCAATATACATCCGATCCACCTTTACGTCACCGATGTATCCAGTGTAGTATAACGGACGATCATGCAGATTGGTTTTGATGAGCATATCCTACGGCGTGAAGACAATGTTGGGCATCGCTCCTGTGCAAGTGCTGTCTTGGAGATTTACAGGCGGGCTCTCTCCCGTGAGGTTGACCTGAGCCAGATATGCGTCGACATTTTGGAGTGCATCACTCAAAGCCGTGCGAACAGCCTTGGAGAGTCTCAGGAGCTCATATAATGACAATTTGGCCGGTGTGTTGGCCAATTGTGCCAAGAGGTCAAAGTTGTAGGGCCTCTCTAGCCCATGAGGTGCCTCTTTTCGGAGGGATTTGTCAAAACGAGTCTCCTTCGGCCTAGGCTTGTCGGTCGTCGGAGGCTGAGAAGGTCCCGGAGCGTCAGCAGTAGCCGACAGATGTTCTTCAGTCGAGTTATCTGGTATAGGTTGAGATGAGCACCAGACCGAGTAACGACAGCTACGGCTTCCTCAACATCTACCGAGATTGTGTGGCAGGACCTGACTTTTCCATTCTTTTTCTTGCCAATGGATGGTGGTGTGGACTACGTCACTTCAGGTACCAAGTCTGGATGGACCCACATGACCTCCCCTCGTGACGTGGTAAGGGGTACTAGACCAGTAGCTTGATCTCGAGGAGGTGAAAAATTAGCAATTTCTATTGTCACCAGAGAGACGGGTACCACGCCGTCTTGAGTCTCTCTTGGAGGAAAGCTGCCGAATTGTACTGATACCATATTGGCTACCACGGTCACCTCTTCGAAATCAATAGCCAGAGCCTTCGAATCGATGAGATATTGGATGTATCGCTTTAGTTGGTAGCAGTCGTGTGTAGCATGGTGGACGTAGCGGTGGTAATGACAGTACTTTGGGCTCTCCATTTCTGCCGGCCGAGGTTCCCGTCTTGGTGGAGGAAGCTAAATTCTATCTCCTTGTATGAGCATGTCTAAGATGGGCTTGACATGGCCGTCTTCGAAGGAGTAAGTCATTTACGACCATTGCTTGTCTACCGGTTTTGACTCAGGCTTCTGGGTTGTGTCGGCCACCATAGCCTGCTTGCCTTTGTTGTCCCGATTGTTGGAGGCGTTACTACCATTGTTGTTGTTGGTATTAGGGCGCTTGCCCTTGTCCTCTCCCTCCGAGATGTACAATCCCAGTTGGCGAGCCTTCTTCAACCTGTCCTCGGCACTAGTGGCACTGATGATAAACGTCTTCCAGACCTTAAATTGACTTTCGCCCATCCAGAGGCTGATTGTTGGGAGCAGTCTCTTTTGGCAAATTTTAATTAGGGAGGAATCCGGATTACCAGACGGCAACTTCATTACGGTTTAGCGAAACCGCTCAATATAGTTCCTTGTCAGCTCCTTCTCTCCTTGAACAACGTCCATGAGGGTGGACATTGTGACGTCCTGTCCTACTTCGTAGAATTTCTCCAAGAACATGCGCTTGAAGCTGGCGAAGGAGTGGATGCAGTTGTCTGGCAGGTTACGGTACCAGTCAAAGGCGACCCCTTCCAATGCCCCGATGAATAATCGTGTAAGGATGGCATCTTCATGCGGCAGATGGTCATGGTGACCTCGAAGTAAGTGATGTACCGACTTACAGAGATCTTCCCATCATATGGATTGATGTGGAATGGTTTATACTTTGGTGGGAAGGGAACATCTCTCCACGCAGCGGGATACGGTTGTCGTATCCTGAGGTCTTGGCAGTTTTCTTAGACATGGAACATGGCCCAGAGCTCCTGGACCTCTCTTCTTGCCTCCCTGGCCTCATCTGCAGTGGTAGGAGTCGACATTTCAGGAGGACTATTTCCCGGGTTGGTGCCGCTGAGTTCGAGTCTGCATTGACCGCGGGACCCAAGTTCGTTTGGCCAGCCGTCCCTCCTTGCAGAGTAGGGAGGGCTGCTTTCATCTCGTCCACCGATTTGACCAAAGTACGCAGTATGGCCTCCAGAGTGTCGATGCGTTGGCGATCATTGGGACCATCTTGTTCGTCGTTTGTCATGAATGCCGTCCTCACATGAGTAGAAGTGGAAGGGACGGTGAATGACGTGCCCTCTGAATCATACCTCTGTACCGAGAAGTCATCGGGTATGTGGGAATGTTCTTCTCTGGTTCGGATTCAGAAGGGATAGTACCCCCAGCTTCAGAGCTTGCTTCATCTTGAGAGTCGTGGACGTTCTCGAGGACGTCGGCACCTGCTGTATCTAATGGAAGAGTTGTTTCCCCGGGCTTGTCTCCTTGGAACATCGGATTATCGTAGATGTTCAGAGGAGTGCTACCCCCAGTTCCAGTGATCCCTAGTAACACGGATGATGAATCTCCCACTGTAGCAGATTTTGTCTTTGAACGGGTACCATGGAAAACTCCGGTGGTGGATAACTGTTTAGACGATAGATTCTTAGTCACAGTGGTTGAAATCTACGGGCTGGAAACGTTTATCTTCTTCTCTCTCCCATCGGCGAGGATTTTCTGAGCAGAGTTGCAAGAGACGATGGGAGGTGCCTCATCCCCTGAGCTCGGCTGTTGTAATCTTTGGAAAACGGACTGCCGGTCTTCTCGTACCGTCACGTTGTTGCAACAGCAGTTGACAATAATTTGGGTACAGTGATGTCTATGGGAGGACTCTTTGCACACCGAGGCCTCTTCTCTTTCCTTGCGTTTGTGGAGGATAACCTCACGCAAGTCAAACGGGTCTGGAACGACCATGTTTGCTCCCTTGGTTTTGGGAGACTTTTGGGAACCACTCTGCCCGTTTGCCGTCGGGGGCTGGACTCGAGTGGTTCTGTACAACTTTCCATCAGAGGCCCACATAACAGTATGTGGAGAGCTCGGATGGTCAGAGGTCGGGACTGCGGACTGAGCTCGCCAGGCTCACGCTGCCTTAGACTTCTTCACTTTAGTGTGTGAGGCCACATAGTAGGAAGAGTCTAAATGGTGTTGCAGAGAGTCAGACATATTTTCTCGGGAGCATGAGAGATCAGGACCATAGGAGAGGCGATCGAAGACTGAGCCTGAGCCGCGTGGAGCAGACAGCATGCGGCTGGAATCAACAGTCTTCATGCGGCTGGCAATCGTAGCCGCATAGGCTTTCTTTATGCGGCTGGAAGTCTCGGCCGCATAAGTATTCTCCATGCGGCTGGAAATCTTGGCCGCATGGGTATTCTGCATCCGGCTGGCAGTTTTTGCCGCATGAACATCATGCATACGGCTGGCAATCTTGGCCGCATGAAAGTTTAGCCTGCGACTAGTGCCTTTGTTCGACTTCTTCCTGGAGCACATAGAATCACTCTTTGTCCCTGCAAGTCCAGCATCATAGTGCTTTCCTCTGCCGGACTTGGGGACAGGAGAGTCCTCTATGGCTTGAAGTGGGGCCGCATGAGAGTTGCATTCGCCGTCTTGGGCAGCAGAGAGTACTCCGTCCAGAGCTTGGGGATGACCAAATAATTTTGGCCTCCACTCGCTGCGAGCCTTCTTTGTGCAGGTTCGCTTATGGACCGGACCAGCGCTCTCGTCGGAGAGCATTTCTTCAAACGTCTGTTGGTCGAAGCGGATGACCATCTTCTGTTGTGTGGAGCCAAGTTTGGCTGCATCCGATTGCATCACCAACTTCTCAGCCGTGGAGAAGTATGTCCCCAGCAGAGTCGCCATCGTGTTTGACATTAATTATAAAAGAACAGAACAATTATATCGGTGGACTGGACTTTTACTTCACAATAGAAACTCGCTCGTACAAAGAAAGCTTAGGGACAAAACCTAGGTACAGCAATCTAAGTACAATTGTTAGTTTTTCTGGGGGGTGACGGTAGAGGCTCGGGAAAGCAATGGCAGCTCTACCTTACTCCTTGGACGATCGGACGTAGCCTTGGCTCTGGTGAAGAAATGCCCTTGGACGTGTGGGGAGACTCCCTTGCGCCATCGGTTGCTAGATCTCTGGATGTCTCTGTAGTGCTCTCTATGCAAGGGAATGGCACCTTGCTATTTATGGGAGTGAGATGTGTTCATTATGGTTTGCAAATGATTGCCTCCTTGAGAAGTCGGCGGTTTAAGGATCAATTAATCTGGGCCATTAATTCTGATTGTAGAAAATCTAGGCAATTAATGTGGATTGCATCAAATCTCTGTAGGCAATTAATGTTGATTACAACAAATCCTTGTGATATGCAGTCGTCAGTTCGGATCGATCTTGCCACGTGTTCACTCCACTAGATTGCAATAAATCTTACTTGATCCAGATAATTATGATGATTGTACTGTACCTGAATGAATAAATCTTGATTGATTTGGTGCCGCGTGTCCTATTCTCACCATGTTGCGAGCGGAGAAAACTGATCTTCTGCCACGTGTCCTAGCCGCGGGCTACAGGAACAGAGTGTCTTGACAGAGCCGCATGAAGGTGACAGCCGCATGAGTCTGGCCTATGAATTCTGAGCCGCATGAGAGTAGTTTCCCGCTGAGCCGCATAAACCTGGCCACGTGTTAAGGCTGCATAAGTGTGGTATCTCGGCATTTGAGCCGCATGGAGATGGTCCCTATTATCCAAGCCGTATGAGAATACTGGCCGCATAGGGTGGCTTCTCAGGACGTGAGCCGCATAAAGACGGCCCCCATGATCCGAGCCGCATGAGGATACTGGCCGTATAGGGTGGCTTCTCATGACGTGAGCCGCATGAAGATGGCCCCCATGATACGAGCCGCATGAGCATACTGGCCGTATGGGGAGCTTTGGAATTTGGTGGATTGTGGTGGCTGTAGAAAAAGATTTTTATTGTTTCCCTAGGCACACGCCATCGTGTCAGGGTCCTTATCTCGACTTTATGTCAAGTCTGTCACTTTGTCAAGGCTGTCAGCCGTCAAGGCATTAAATTCGGCGATTTGGTTCATGGCCAGTTGTAGAGGATACTGTTGAGGGCCACGTGGCTCCTTTCTGAGCTGCATGGAGCTATCCGAGCCGCATGAAGCTCTAAAGAACTTTGAACCGCATGGATGTTTAATGGATTTTCTGAGCCGTATGGGGATCATTCTGTTGGAGCCGCAAAGGCTATTCTTTGTTCTTTTTCATGCTTCTACACCTACACCTTATGCACCGAAAGGACGTCTGTGCGCCCACATGGAAAATTAGTATATTTTCCCCTGTGGGTGCATAATAGTCATTTCAGTGCAAAATGACTATAAATAGGGGTCTATGCCTCTTCAAAAGGACAGAACGGAGAGCATTCCAAGTGCCAAATTGCTTCCCTTCTTACCAGTGAGTCGAGAGTTAGCAATTTTCTTAGATTTTCTTCCACTTTTATAATCGGAGTGTCAACGGAGTAAAGGAGCAACTGCCTCTCGATCTCCATCGTCCCATTCCCCACAATTCTTTTTGTACTCGGGGATCCTCAGTGCAGGATCTCTCAAGCGTACTCGATTTGTGGTGCCTTGCGCTAATAAGAAAAGACAACATTTCTTCTTCTTTTTTGTGTGTGTCCGCAGATAATAGTATGCATGGGTATATTATTATTATTGTTATTATCCTTAGTTATTATTTTACTATTGGTATTAGTACCATTAAGTAATATATTTTTAATAAATATATGATAATTAATTTTTCTAAATTATGTTTTAAAACTATTTGGTAAAAAAAAGTAATGGGCTTTGTTTTCATTCAGAGACAAATGTAAATACTTTGTAATTATTTTGGGTTTTAAAAACTAATAAATTAAGCATTTGGGATTTTGGGCTTAAAATATAGTACCAAAGTCTACAAAAGGATTTTTGATTCAATAAATAAATGGGCTAAATAAAGCATGTACATCCTTTACTTGTGCCTTAGGCCTATATAAATAGGTTGGGCCTATCATTATCATTATCATTATTAGACATAAAAATAGGTTTCTTAAAATGTATTATATGTTTCTATTTATATTTAATAAAAAAATTAATTTAACATTTTTATACAGTTGGGATTTTGGTAACGTTCCAGTCCCAAAATATGTAGGACTATGATACGTATGCATGCTTACTACATATCAAGTGGACTCCAGCCCAGCTTGAATACGTATAAGCTATCTTGGTTTTCTGAAACAATATATCAAATCAACTAACATATATCTATCTCAATCCACAGAATATATAATACAAAGAATAAATAATATGTGTCACGGTCTGCAGCCCAATACCACGTATGTTTGAGTAGACCTGAAGAATAATATAGGTCTACAAAACTAGGCTAAAGAGCAGAGATATAAATAATGAGTAAAATATAGATTCATGATAAAATACCTAAATCAAATATAGCTGAAGCACCATGTTGTCAGACTACTCCTTCATGAACGTTTACTTGGAGAGGTCACCAGGTCCCCAGGAGACATAGTAAGGTACATACAACATGCCATTAAAACAATAAAAAACATATAAACTAAAGGTTACTACCCTAACATGTCTAAGTGATATGCACGTGAGAACATATTCCAGATATCAGGCTTAGCCACTGAAGCTCACATGCTCCTTAGCAGGCTATTGCCCTCAGGCACCGTATCGTAGGACCAAAGGGCACATTAGTAGATCAAGCAGATAACCACCCAAGCTCTGCTACAGAGACGAAGGTATACTACTAGTATACCATCCAAGTCCCTATATGGAAATAAGGCTAAACTAGTAGAATAACAACCAAGTCCCATATATAAAAATGAACATATTCGAGTAGAAATATATAATATATATATGGCCTGATATAGCGGTATTGTTCTCCCCACCCCATTTCTTGAACTAACAAGTCAAGTCAAGTCATGTATAATAAGTCACAAGTGTAAGTATCAATCTAGTATCCTATCACGAAGTCCATAACCACGAATACTCGTGTAAACTCTGTATCATGAATCATGATGGTGTCCTATAGTTTATTGTGTTAGTGAAACATGAACAAAGCACACACATTGCCTAGTGTCGATACTCGATGACTTCAAGATATCATCGGCCTCCGAATACCATATGGATGCAAAGTATCGACTATTCCTACGTCCTAAATAATAACAAACAATAAATAAAAACAATAATAAAGGAAAAAACATGAACTATAACATTGGCAAGTGTCATGACCCGCACCCTGGTTGGGGGCACGAGCGCGTGGGTACGTCCAGTCTACATCACAGAATCGGCGGTAGAACGCTGTATATGTCAACTACAAATATACAACATCTAGACACAATATATATATAAACCTATCAGAGTTAGAGTTCAATGTACAAGATAGAAGGAAATAAACTGGAAATAGATTCAAGATCATAACACAAGTTAGAGTTCAAAATATAACACAAGATCCCAAATATAAAGTATACTACAAGTCTCAAGTACTAGCTGGAACGCTGTCCAGTCAAACCTAACTAGTCTAAGTCTAAGCAGACAGTGCATCCTCAATAGGCCCCGGCTCCACAGGGATGTCCATGTCGAACTTGCCGTCTATGACAAACCCATAAAAGGTCGAGCAATCAGCCTCTTTATCATCTGTAAACATTAATGGAGTTATCCTGTCAGGATATAAGCAAGTACAAAGGCTAACAGCAGTTCCATGTGAATTGACAAATTCTATAAGAGACAATTATAATGGAATACAAGATAAAATATTAAAACTGGAATATAAACAGGATATATAAAACTGGATATCATGTTAGGTATGAAATACTGGAATGTAGAACAATACAAGAATATCTGATGTATAATGTAAACATAAATGATGACTTAAGATATTAGAGCGTTATGTGATCGGCTTGGGACACATGATCATGCTATTCCATTTGGACAGACTATCACAAGAAATGCACAAGAAGGGTCAAGTCGACCAACATGGAAAGCAAGCACAAGAAATATAAGGTCTCGCTACACCCTACGTACGGCGAGGGTGGCACAAGCACATGAATAACATGATGTATATGATCATATAACCCCTAATAACTCCCCATCCCCGAGTAATATAATGGATCTGGATATAACACGTCATAACACGGGATTCAAAAGCAGGGGCCATCATACTCCCAAATCGGTGTCTTTACAAGTACAAGAAAAACAAGATCGAATAATGTACCAATATACCAAGAAAGTCCAGGAATAACATCTCATGACAGGATCCGACGTATACTAGTCCGTGTACCATCGTGTCGAAAATCAAGTAAAATACTACAACTGAATCAGATATAGCAGTTATTAAGATAATAAAAACTATCAGAGAATGTACTTGCCTACGGTCCTGAGCTGTCAATGAAAATTGATGTTTAGAGTGATATTACAGACCTAAATGAGATATCATGAGTTAATTAGGGTTTGTCAATATATGGCAAAATATTCTAGTGTATGATACGCAATCTAGGTCATACTATGTCACACTAAGTCAAAATAGGTCATACTAGGTCACACTAAGTCAAACTAGGTCATACAAAGTCAAACTAGGTCAAACTGGGTCAAAGGTTGACTATAGTTGACTTTTGATCAACTGGTCAACTATGGTCAACTCATAGTCTAATCTAGGTCAAACTAGGCTAATGGTTGACTCACAGTTGACTTTTGGTCAACTGGTCGACTCTGGTAAACTTCTAGTCTAATCTAGGTCCAATGTTGACTTTTGGTTGACTTTGAGTCAAAACAGTCAATCATGGTTAAACGGGGTCAACTCTAGTCTAGGTATCCTATTCCTAACTTTTACCTACCAAGATACCCTATATATGGGTCATATTGGTATCCCAATACCAATACCTTGGTCGGGATCCAATACCTTAACTTACCCATAAACCAAACCAAGATATCTAGTAGCTATCCTAAACTACTAGCTAACCCGTACTAGTTATATACCCTTACCTTACCCTATGACAAGGTAAACCAATACCTTAACCTACCATGGTATCCCAATATTACCTTGCCTGTACTAAGGTAAACCACATTACCTTAAGATACTAGCTTAGTATCCTAGAATACTCATTGGTATCCTAAGATACGACCCTTGGTATCCTAAGATACCAAGATACAAACTTATATAAACATTACCTACCACTAACTAACTAATAACTCTAAGCTAACATATCCTAATATCTAACATGATCAAATCCTAACATATCTCACTCTCTAAGGTATTCTAACATACCTTAACTTCTAATAGCTAACAAAATAACCAATATACTAACTAAATAACTAACCAAGGCTAATGGGGTTTAGGGGCTAACTAAAGGGGGTTAAGCCATTGCAAAAGGGGGCAATGGGGGGGCATTTTGCTGCAATTGCTGTTGCTGCTGCTGGCGGCTTCTGCTTGCAAGGCACAGCAGCTTCCCATCTCCACATCTCACTCTCCACTCCATGTTACTATCTATCTATCTATCTATCTATCTATCTATCTATCTATCTATCCATTCATCTTTCACTCTATCATATGCAACATCTACCCCTCTCTAAATACAACACACACACATTCAAACTCACACATATTAGCTACAAGCAACACACACACACACACAAACTACCATTAACCACTACCACTAACAATACACACCACTCAAGACAAATAGATAACCACACTCCCTTCTCCTCTAACACAAGCACACTACTACCCATATAGACAAATAACACACACACACACAAACAACAACAACCCCAATATATCTATATGTATAAAATTCAGTCCACTTATATAAATAGGCATCAAAATAACATGTAGAGGCTAAATATGATATGTAGGCTAAACCACTTGAATTTAACCATGGGTAACCAAATAAAACTCATTCTAACCATCCTAACTAAGATCGATCCATCCTCTAACAAGTTTAAAACTGAAATTAAAAGACAAAAATGCCTTTTGGGCATTAAACCAAACACATGGGCTGCATCCTCTTGGAAACTCTCCATGGGGACACCAAACTACCCCAACATTCTAGAGAGGACTCATGAGAGCCTCTAAACCAAAACTAATAGTAGTTCATGCGTGGGGTTAGTTCTAATAAATACAAATATATCTAAAATGTAAGAGAAATTGAAATAGAGGGATGATTATACCTATTGGGAGTTGGATCCCAATGATACACTCAAATGGACACGGTTCCGGCACGGATGCTCCTTGAAATTGGACACCCTTCTTTGCTTCTTGCTCTAAAGCCTTGCTAGCACCTTCTCCTTGGTAGATTAGGTACAAAGGAGGGAGATTGGATTCGTTTGAGAGATCAAAACCTAGAGAGAAGCTCTCAAGTTTTGGGGAAGAACTAAATTAGGAAAAAAGAGGCAAATGAAATGAAAAGAGACCCTTTTATTGTGGCCGGCCCCTTATGCCCTAGTTAGGTCATCTTGAAATGTCCAAAATGTTCCTCTTTAGTCTCCTTTGGGTCAACTTAAGTCATTTGAAGGTTTGGGGTCAAAAGGGTCGAGTTCTAATCTCTAAATGAACTATTTAAGTCATGTGGGATTAGCCTAATTACACTAGACTAATTAGTAGGATTTTTGGGTCCCGACTAGAGTCTAAACTACCCTGGCCACTAACACAAGTCAAAACGATACGAAAATCAATCCCGACTAAACTAATCCCCAAATATCAATATTAATAAATAAATAATCACAAATATCAAAAAATGAAAAATGACCATTTTACACTCAATTATGAAAACTGGAAGTGACAAATCTATCCACCTTAAAAATTTTGTCCTCGAAATTAAAACAAACTAATCACATGAAAACGCAAGCAGAAAACAAAAGAACATATACCTCAAGGCACGAAGAGATAAGAAAAATGCTCCCGCATGTCGTCCTCCCTCTTCCAGGTAGTGTCACACCCCAGAACCGGAATACCGGAGAGCGGAGGAATGACTCAGCCAGCTACGTATTACGGGTAGAAGAATACCGTATAATACGATCAATGTTGTCTAACGACAAGGGGGTACATACTACATGAAAGTCTCACTACGGTCACACAACATCTATTGTCTCAAATGCTCAGTTAAAATATTCTTGAGATATGGCTATACAAAACATAGCCAGATGATATAGCAAGGTATACACAATTGTTATCAGCTGCAGTCTGACTTAGTTACAATTATGTAAAGGTAAGTGCAAGATAGTCCGACTAACACGTCGGTGCCAAACGAAAATAAGTAAAGTAAGTAGTAAAATGATCAGGGAAGAAAGGAATCCACTCGTGTCCTCCTGCAATCATTTCTCTATTATTGACCATCTTGGAGGTAGAAGTAAGCTGAGTCCTCGGAAGCTGGCTTTAAATCTGGTCATGCAAAACCAGAGAGGTTAGACCTCTAATAACAAGTACCGGAAGGAAGCACGATATGAGGAATAGAACCAGTGATAAGAGTTAAGAATATGATAAATAGATCTCTACTTACTACTGGGGTTCACACAACATCACGATACTTCAAGCCAACTTCCCAACCAAACAGGGACAGAAGTTGACCCTTCATGTCCTGACATTCTGCTTATCACAGTAGTTAACAGAGTAGGTACAGTACACAAACAAATCAATTTAAATAGTAATACAACTATTACGGCTTGCTAACTATAAGTTCCAAGTTGTCTTGGAAACATGCAATAAGAGATTCCTCAGTTCTTACTATGTACAAGCAAGGCTAGTCTATCCAATAATCTATTGCACCAATCATGAATTAGATGAGTCCCAGCGGGACACCCGTTATCAATATATGTAACAGTATAAGCAGATACCACTCCCTGCCCGTGTGGCAGATTTATAGTATCTGTGGGAACCAGCCGACATGTCAGGGCACTAATTGTCCCAATGATGGCTGCCATGTAAGAACTTGAGAATCTATTTTCTCCATGCAATCATTATTTTATTTAGCTTAATAGTCCCTATGTTGATTAAAATCTCATGCCGTGGATCATGGTCATTCAGAATGAGTACTTCCGTATAGAGTACGATATGCACAACTCTACAACGATGCCCGTGAGATTAGGTTGTAGGTCTTACGTAGAATAATACAACAATCAAACCTACCCACGAAATAATTATGCCTTGACTGTTAGATACACATGCCATTTTTGCAGAAAAATGGAAGCCAACATGTGTCCATATGCCAATGTTCGGATCGACTATTCGATCGTAATGGTTCATGGTTCATACATGAACGTGTCTCATAAAATTCAATAAGACGACTAGCCAGTCTCTTAGTTCCAACTAGGAACGCATGGTCAATCATTAGTCAAGGTAACAATCAATGTCAATTTAGGACAAAAAATAGCCCAAAAGCGGTAGTAGATGGATGCCCATCAATGCGGCCAGAGTAAGATAGGATCCCATGCGATAATGGATGGATGCCCATCTATACGGCAGGGTAAGTCAGGGTCCCATGTGGCCAGAGTCAAGTGTCGTGGCCTATGTGGCAGGGATCGCCATACGGCAAGGGCCAAACGACGATGCATCATGCGGCTAGGGGGACAGGGGCCATGCGACAAGGCTAGCTAAGAGCCATACGGTACGGGGGAAATGGGGTCTATGCGGCAAGACTGCCGAGAGCCATGCGGCAAGGGGGGACAAGCCCATGCGATAAGACTGCCAAAGAGGAGCCGCATTAAGACTGGAATGCTTAGGTGGCTAATGAGGAGCCGCATGAAGACTGGAATGCCTATACGGCAAATGAGGAGCCGCATGAAGACTGGAATGCCTATGCGGCTAATGAAGAGCCGCATGAAGACTAAAATGCCTATGCGGCTAACGAGGAGCCGCATGTAACACCCAGTTTTCTAAAATAAGGGTAATTTTGAAATTTTATACTTTTAATCATTTATTGATTTGACATTTAAATCATGATATGATTTTTGGTAATTTTTAAATCATTTTAAAACTATTTAAAATCGTGACTTGTGATTTTGATATTTTGCTAGTGAAACCCTATAGACTGTTTGACCTAGAGCCTAACTATGTGATTAAGATGTTTTAATGTCATTTCTGGCCTAAGGATATTTTGTATTTGACCTCTTTGAATTATTTTGATATTTATTGCGTTGGTGATTGTTGATTTTGACCTTTGATAGGTGTGATTTTGTGATGGTTTTGTGTTCGTAGAGGACACATATCAGTTTTTATTTACAAATGCTCGATGTGCCTCAAAGAGATTTTTTTATAGCTTATTTTCAGTTGTCTTGAGCTGTATTTATTCTATGGATTACGGTATTTGAGATTTGAGATATTTTCTGAGTTTGTGTATCTTAGACACTTAGACTTCTACCTGTTGTATCTCTTTGTGGATTTCATGTTTTATCTATCTTTTATCATGCTCTATCTTAGATGTGATTGAGACTGTATTGCTATGTCACCTCCATTCGGAGTGTATATACTGTACAGGTACCTTTATATTGTTAGATGTTTGACCTAGGACAGCGTTCTACCGTCGACACTGCGGCGTAGGCTGGACGTACCCACGTTCGTGCCCTTACTCTAGGGTGCGGGTCATGACACGTTTTTAGTGGTGGCCCATGCAGGTCGAGTTTGTGTAGTGGTTTTTGAACTAGAGTACCATTACAGCCTGCAGTAGGATTAGAATATATTTTTGAAGGTACTCAATCACAGTTAGGATCCCTTGAGAGATTCCTGGGACGACCCTTGAGAATCTTATTTTAACTTCGATTTGAAAACTCTTCTTCCCTTGATTTGATTTATCTTTACTTTCTATTATTGAATTTGAGTTTGTATTTATTAATTTTGGGGATGATTATTGAATTTTGAATCTTGATATTAGCAGTTGCATCCGAGTTTGTATTTATATGATTTGATGGATTTTGTTCATTTTTGAATCTTGATGTTCGTTGATAAATTTAATTTTTGGGTATTCATTGTGATTTAATTAATTTTTGTCAAGATAAAATTATATGGGCTAGGTCATCTAAGTTATGGAATCTAGTCTTCTATAGTCACATTAGCCAGCATGGTGAGGACATATAGTTTGACTTGGATATATTTCTCGGGTGTGGGAATTTAAGTTTTTTGCAGCCAAGCTAGTGGCATCGCGAAAATGTTAAATACCATGATTCTAGAGGTATGTGCCTAAGTCGAGGACTCTGTGATTATCGTAGCCTTGCTTACTAGTATGACGAGGATTTAGAGTACCATGATTGTGGATAGACGCATATGATTATCAGATTGAACCTTAAATATTTTCGAACAAGTTTTCTCTATTTTGTTTCAGTCCTTCAAAAAAAAGGAAAAAAATTATTATTTTTTTTGTTTTGCTTCTCATTATTTAACTTAGGAGTAGCTTTAGCTATTTTTATGAACCTTGTGCAACTTCTTGCTATGAATTTCTTCTTAATTCAATGAATCGACGATTTTGCTAGACCTTATCTTGGATTTGATATTATAGTTATGGTTTCAAAATGGTTCTTCCTTTAAACAGATAAGCAGAATAGAATTCATTGTTATTTCTTATTGCTATTATTATTGTATTAAATAATAATAATAATAATAATAAAACTGTCTTGATTACATCAATCACCTACTTTGCAATTTTGGTAGAAATCTAAATGTTGGTCTTGATGTTGAATTCGATTTTTATATTAGGACATGAGAATATATATATAGTGGACACATACTCTTTGCCTGACACGTATGCATGCTACACTTGATCTCCCACCTATCTAAATACATATTAATATGTTGTTGATGTTTAAATTGTCAAAATTCCAATATTTCTGGTTTTCTGCTTTTTAGTTTAAATTCGTAATTCAATATAAATTTCATGGTAGTAGTTTTGTTCTTATCACTGCACATGTATGTTATATACAGGGTTTCAACTCTTAAGCGAATTGGTTGAGTTTTGTGTTTGAATTTGACAAATCTAAGACTGTGTGCATATTAACCCTTAATATTGGATTTTAAATGTTAGTTCAATTTGTTGTTTTAAATATAATATTTTGAGCTATATACATTGTGGTATGTAGGGATATAAATTTAGGTTTCATATTCTTACATGTTAGGTTGTGATAAACGTTGGGTTGGTTTGATATTCGAATTTCTCTAATATCCTAAAACTGAATACATGTTAACATTTTTTTTACATTAATTTCCAATGTTTAGTTCAATTTCAGATTTAATATGTAATATTGAACTGTATGCATAGCTAAATGTATGGATAGTATGTTAGGGTTTCTTCTCTATCATGTTAGGATGTATTGGAAGCATTGAGTTAGTTGTGATGTTCACACCCTAAATTCTGAAACTGTATTATGTTAATATTGTACTGGTTTAAATTTTAGCTTATTTTCAGATTTTGTATGTAAATGCTGAACTAAAGCCGGTTTCAACCTTTTAATACTAAGCTATACCCTGTACAAGGACACACACACCCTAACTTAGTATACACTGCCATGTAAACCTAACCTTTCCTCTCTATGTTATGTTCATATACCTGTATATATATATATATATATATATATATATATATATATATATATATATATATATATATATATAGTTTATGCATACATGTTATAATGTATATAGATACATAACTAAATCTCTACCTCTTTATATATATATATATATATATATATATATATATATATATATATATATATATGTATATGGTTAGCCATGCACGTTATGAGTAAATAGGTTGTGTGTTGTAGATTGTTTAACCAATATGCCATGAGTAGTGTAACTGGATAGCTATTGTTTTGAAACCCAAATCCTCCTATACTCTTCATGTATATTTCACATACACCCATGCCTACTATCTAACCATATGAACATGTCCACATACACCCATACACACACAAACCACATAACAGTTACATAATGCTAGCTTTTCCCTCTCTAACACTCTATATATATATATATATATATATATATATTATATATATATATATATATATATATATATATATAATGTGATTGGATTTCAATGCTCGACATTTGTGCTTTTAAAATTTTGATTTTGATTTTTCCTTGAATAGTACCACCGTATGCCATGACCCTGTATGTCATCCTTTTAAATCGTATGATTGTTTAAGTTCTTAGGCTTTGATTGTGGGGGGTTTGACCTAGAAGGAGTATGAACATTTTAATTTCGAGGACAAAATTTTTCTAAGGTGGGTTGACTTGTAACACCCAGTTTTCTAAAATAAGGGTAATTTTGAAATTTTATAATTTTAATCATTTATTGATTTGACATTTAAATCATAATATGATTTTTGGTAATTTTTAAATCATTTTAAAACTATTTAAACTCATGACTTATGATTTTGATGTTTTGCTAGTGAAACCCTATAGACTCTTTGACCTAGAGCCTAACCATGTGATTAAGATGTTTTAATGTCATTTCTGGCCTAAGGATATTTTGAATTTGACCTCTTTGAATTATTTTGATATTTATTGCGTTGGTGATTGTTGATTTTGACCTTTGATAGGTGTGATTTTTTGATGGTTTTGTGTCCGTAGAGGACACGTATTAGTTATTATTTACAAATGTTCGATGCGCCTCAAAGAGATTTTTTATTGCTATTTTTTTTGAAAAGTATTTGAATGAGATTGTTTTCTGCATGTGTTTCCTGTGATTGCTTTGTTTTAATTTCGAGGACGAAATTTTTTTAAGGTGGATAGATTTGTCACCCCCAGTTTTCAGAAACAGGAGTATTTTTTTATTTTACATTTTTAAATATTTTTAAAATTTATTTTTTTATTTATGATATTATTTTGGGTTTAAAATTTATTTTATTATTTATGATATTATTTTGGGGTTATTTGAGTCGGGTTCGAATTTCAACTCAATCCGACTTGAAACGGGGACCCGGGGGGTAGTTTGACTCTAGTGGGACCCACACACTTGTTAGGCATGGCCCACATGATATTAATTTTAGTCCACATGATATTAATTTTAGTTAGTAGTTAGACTAATTATTTACGGATATGTTTAGTTTAATTAGAGACTTAAAACCAGACTAAATTGACCTCAACCTTTAACCCATTCCTAATTTAAATCAAATAGATTAGTGGAGGGCATTTTGGACATTCAAATAGGGGAAATCTCACCCTTTTTGGGCATCCACCTATGGGGGGATAAGGAGTGAGTCACTCCTTCATTCATTTGTTTTCATCCACTTTCTCTCTCTTGTTCTTTCCCAAATTAATTTAGAGATGAACCTCCATTGATTTTATCTCCAAATCAACCCCTTCTTCCACCAAATCTTCTTTATTTCTCTTCTACTCCATGGTTAGAGGGTGCTAGCCAAGTTTGGGAGGATTCAGAGCTCGTTCGTGTCCTTTTGAAATCTCTACGTGTCGGTGTCGTATCGGAAGACTTTTCCTTTGAATCTCTCTCCCGGAAGGTATAATCTCTCCTCTAATCCATCCCTACATGCATATAGAAATATTTTGAACCCATAGGAATGACCCCCATGGTTGTATCTCCATTTGTGTCTATTTTGTGTCCATTTGGAGGTCATAGGAGTGTCCTTTGTGTTGTGGTTGTGTCCATGTGGGAAAACCCCAAATTTGGACACACTATGTGTTGTTGTTATGTATGAATGAATTATTACATGTTTAATCTCATATTTTTGTATTGGAGATGTGTTCTATAGTGTCTCATATATATATATATTAGTATAGAGAGTGAGTTCTTGATATATTATGTTATATACTTGTGTTTCTTTTGTCTCAAACTACCTAAATTCGTCATAATTTTTATCCACGTTTTTAGTAGATAGAGCAAATTAGAAATACCATAACGTTTAGCTCATAAAACCAATTAATCTCCCGTTTTTTTTAAAGAAGCGTATCGAAGTTAGCTTTTCAAATATATATTTTAATAAGCCAAATTCGTTCTAAAACTTTCTGTAAAATTATTTGAGTGTCAGTTGTACGAAAGACGAATGCGTTTCGGTGTTTTTGTGATTCCGGGAGCTTTCAGACACGAAATTGCGATCCGTTTAAAGTTTCGGAAAGCTAACACAAAGATATATAACATACTTTAATCCTAGAATTTAGTGAATGCCCAATTCATACAGTATTGATTTTAAGTAGAAGAGTAATTATACGATATATGTATTTTGTGTAACCTATAAGCCTATATAGTATGGATATTAAATGAATATAGAGTATGTAATGCATGATATGTTAGATGAATGAAATGATATATATACGATATATATTCTCTTTATATTAATGTATATATATGGTTGAATGCAAGTATGTAGGAATGCAATTAATATAAGGCATATAAGCAATGCATGAATAAAAGAATGATATACAATGTATGCATGAAAGTATATGTGAATGCTAGATATGAATACAGGATATATATGTAATGATAGATATGAATGCATAATGTATAAATATTGTAATGCAATATATAATGATAACATGTATGGTAATGTAGAATATATGATGCAAGCATGAATAAATAGAGGAAATACATGTATATAGGTAGTATATAATGTAATATATGGAAGGAATAAATGATAATATATAACATGATATGTAAGGTAATACAAAGTATGAAATATATGATGTGTGCATGTTTGTATGTCTCTATGTTAATGTATGAAATGATATGAATATACAATGTATGCATATGTATAAAACATGTAGGTAATGCATAGATGCATGAATGAAATGAATGTTTGCAATATGTTAATATAAATACAACTATCTAATATGCATGAATGTAAGTATAATATAATACAAGTATACATGTATGTATCATGTAATGTAATATACATGATATGTATGTATGCATGTATACAATGTAAGTATGTATGTATGTATACATTTCTATAAACTGAGTTAACCTATAACCTTTTACACACATTCATTCATACACCCTTTGACATCATGTAACCCATGTCACATACACCTACCTATCACTAAATTTTAGAACATTAACACTTATCCTTTCACACATGCCAAACACACACATACTCACTTACTCTTTTACCTCTCTTTCTCTCTATATATATATGTATGTGCCTATATATATAGCTTTCCTATATATATCTATGTATATGAATATGTGAATGTGAATAATATATACATTATATGACTAAGTTTGTGTGCCTTGTTAGCTTATGGTTTAGTTTTGTGCTTGGTTTAGCAAGCGACTTAGGCTATGAGTTAGTAGCTACCTTAGATACTTGATTTGCATATACTTAGTTTGTTTAGACCTAGAATTGACTAACCTAGACTAGTTGACCATTGTTGACCCAACCCTAGCTAGTTTGACCACAGTTAACTAGAGTTGACCTAGTTTGACTTTATAGTTGACCAAAGTTGACTTTGACCTAGATTGACTTAGAATCATGTAAACTGTATTATAATTTCAATTACCATATAAATTGAACTCTTTATAACCTATGTTGCTATAACTAGGACTCTGTGACTCCAGTTGGCCATCTTTTATATCAGCTGTTCAGGGTATCAGGCGAGTACATTCTCTGATCATTTCATATCTTGTTAAAATTATTTTCCTGCTTTAAATTACTTTACTTGATACTGTCATGTTGGTCACACGGATTGGTACTATATGGATCTTTTCATGAGATATTATCCCCCTCGGGAGCATCGGATACTGTATGTTTCATGCGTTTTACGAATCATCACGTATCTCTATGCTTCCTCTGATTCACGAATCGCTTGTGACACATGTACTCTCATGTTCACAGAGCCATCATGAATCACCTTCATGTATCACTCATTTTATGAGCCATGTGAAGTTTCACGAATGTTAACATAACTTGAACAGATCCTTGTGTATTGATTAGGGATGGGGGAGTAAAAATAGGCATGTAAATATTATCCAAGTAGCTGTAGTCATGAATCACTCTCTTAGATATAGTCATGAATCTCCTATGCCATTCACATATTTATATTTTACTCTGACTCACTAGCCACTGTTAGTTCTCAACTTATAGTAGATATTTCTATTACAGTTCTCTCTCTCTCTCTGTTGACATACTGTATTTCTTTCAGATCCTGTATCTTACTTTACTACATGATTATATTTTCTAACCTGCTATGATTTGTTGAGATGTACTGTGCTCGCTCCTGTCCTGACTGGACATGTTGATAAATTTTACAGATAGCTTGGAGGTTGTCTGCTAGACTAGAGGAGACACAGTAGAGGTTGTATAGATAGCTAGGATTTTTTTATAGCTTATTTCCAGTTGTTTGAGCTGTATTTATTCTATGGATTACTGTATTTGAGATATTTTCTGAGTTTGTGTATCTTAGACACTTAGACTTCTATCTGTTGTATCTCTTTATGGATTTCATGTTTTATCTATCTTTTATCATGCTCTACCTTAGATGTGATTGAGACTGTATTGCTATGTCACCTTCATTCGGAGTGTATATACTGTACAGGTATCTTTATATTGTTAGATGTTTGACCTAGGACAGCGTTCTACCACCGAAACTGCGACGTAGGCTGGACGTACCCACGTCTCGTGCCCTTACGCTAGGGTGCGGGTCGTGACACCGCATGAAGACTGGAATGCCTATGCGGCTAATGAAGACCCGCACGAAGACTGGAATACCTATGCAGCTAATAAGGAGCCGCATGAAGACTGGAATGCCTATGCGGCTAACAAGGAGCCGCATGAAGACTAGAATGCCTATGCGGCCAATACTGTTCTTCTTCTCCTACTTTTCGAGAAGAAGAACCTGGGAAGTTGGGGGTCCCGGACTTCCCAACCTTCAATCCAAGCCCAAATCTGGACTTCCATAGGTCAAAATAGGGTAGAAAGAACTTCTACAACATAGAACTACTAGATTTTGAAAACAAAAAAGTTTGATATGTCAAAAACCAAGAAAAACTGAAAGTAACATAAACATAGATCTACAAACATACACCCATGAAAACCAAAAACTCCAAGTTCTAAAGAGACTTCAAATCAAGTAAGGAAGAGAATGTAACAATAATACTTGAGATCCATCATGAAGCAAGTTGTACTTGCTTAAGCGTTCTAGGTTGGTGGGAGAGTAATGGAGGATGAAGAAGAAGTAAATGAGAGTAATGAAGGGAGTTAAAAGTAAACGGGTATAAATATCAAGCCAAGTCCAAATCTCCACCACCCATTCCTTCCTACAAGATCTAGGCCATCCAACCCTGATCATGATGAACCAAGCTAAACCAAGTTGGTTCAACATGAACAAAATAAACCAAAGGCTTAAGCAAAAGTAGAAAATAAAATACAGAAAAAACTAATTAGCATGAAATTACAGAATAAATGTATGATAAACATTCAATAAATACCTTCAAGTAGTACATGTATAAAGTACATATATAAAAATACGTATTCTGGGAACGGGGAGTGAAATCTGTACCCTCCTTAGAAAAATTTTGTTCTCGAAATTTTAATTCCAAGCAGGATAGAAACATCAGAGCTTAACTAATCTAAGTAATAGCAATTTTTGCGAGCAAGTCATCTTACAATATCAATAGCAAGTAATATATCTATATTTATCCATCTACGACATCATGCAATTTTCTTCATAGGGTGATAAGCATGAGGAATCAAGACAATCAAGGTACACGGAAAGAAATATACCTTGTGAGTCAAATAGGTACGGATACCGTGATCGGACATCATCCTCACGTTCCCAAGTTGACTCTCCTGAGGAGTGATGACCCCAAGCAACACGGACAAGGCTAATTGTTCAGTTCTTGAGTATCTTCTCCCTTCGGTCCAAAATGGACGCAGGCTGCTCCTCATAAGACAGGTTGGTACCAACAACCAGCTCAGAATAATCGAGGATATGGCTTGGGTACGATACATACCTACACAACTGAGATACATGAAATACGTCATGTACCTCTCATAACGAAGGTGGAAGGGACAAGCGATAAGCAACATCGCCTACCCTATCGAGGATAGCAAATGGGCCTACGTATTGCGGACTCAACTTTTTGTGAACGCCAAATCTAATGACTCCACGAGTAGGTGAGATCCGTAAGAACTTGTGGTCCCCAACAGAAAATTCTAGCGGCCTATGATACTGGTCCGCCCAATGACGATGCCGATTTTATGCAACTCGAAGTCTCTCTCTAATCCCCTTAACCACTTCAACCGACTGAACATTCATCTCTGGGCCTAATATCTTCCATTCCATGATATCATCCCATGCCAGTGGCGACCTACACTTCTTACCATATAGTGCTTCGAATGGCGCCATCTAGATACTGGCTTGATAACTGTTGTTGTACGAGAATTCGACTAAGTGCAGGTGTCTCTTCCAAGACCCTCCAAAATCTAGGGTACAAGCTCGTAACATATCTTCTAATGTCTGAATTGTACTTTTTGACTGCCCGTCCGTCTGTGGGTGGTAAGCCGTACTAAATCTTAACTTGGTACCCAGTCTATGATGTAAACTCTTCCAGAAATGTGATATAAAATAGGTATCTCTATCTGACGCAATACTGACAGAGACCCATGCTGCCTGACTATCTGCTGTATATACAACTCTGCCAACTTTTCTGTAGATTGCCCTACTCTAAAAGAAAGAAAATGTGCCACCTTTGTAAGCCGATCTACTATAACACAAAAAGCATCCTTACTACTAGGTGATCTCGGTAAACCGGTCACAATGTCCAATATGATATCTTCCCACTTCCATTTCGGGATAGAAAGCGGTTGTAATAATCGAGCTGGCCTCTGTTGCTCTGCTTTCACTTGCTGACATATCATGCAACGAGAAACAAATCTAGCTATCTCTCTTTATTCCATTCCACCAGAAGTGCTGCTTGATATCTTTGTACATTTTGGTCCCTCCGGGGTGTATAGAATACTGCGAACTGTGGGCTTCTGCCATAATCTCCTGTCTGATATCTCCACTTGGCACACATAGACGTGATCAAAATCTAAGTGTACCATCTTCGTGAATTTTTATCTCCTTCCTGAGTCCTGACTCACATTCTGTCATGAGCTTCTGAATCCTTGGGTCCTGTGCCTGAGCCGCCTTGATCCTGTCTACTAAGTCGGATTGAACTAGCAGACTTGCCAGAATTCCTACATCACTAGGAAGTATAACCTCGATGCCCATCTCCTGAAGATCTTCTAAAATATGCTTTTGTGATGTCAACATAAATGTGCCGCCTCTCCTGCTAAGAGCATCTGCTACCACGTTAGCCTTGCCTGGATGATACTGAAGTTCCACGTCGTAATCCTTGATCAACTCTAACCAACTTCTCCGTCTCATTTTTATTTCCTTCTGAGTAAAGATATACTTCTGACTTTTATGGTCTGTGTACATGTCCACTCGATCACCATAAAAGTAATGCCTCCATAGCTTCAAAGCAAATACTACTGCCGCCAATTCCAAGTTATGAGTCGGATAATTCTTCTCGTGGTCTCGAAGTTTTCTAGATGCATACGCTATCACCTTCCCATGTTGCATTATAACACATCCAAGTCCCTTTCCTAACGCGTCACAATATACAGTAAAACCTCTGGGTCCAACTGGTAATGTAAGAATAAGTGCCGATATCAATTTCTGCTTCAAATTCTCAAATGATGTCTGGCATTCTGCCGACTAGACGAATGGCACATCCTTTCGTGTCGAGCGGATCATGGGTACTGAAAGTCTTGTGAAGTTTGATATGAACCTTCTGTAATATCCTGTCATTCTTGGGGTCCACTACCACTCCAGCCCCTGATATGATGTGCCCTAAAAATGAAATACGGTCTGACCAAAATTTATATTTGCTGAGCTTGGCGTACAACTGGTTCTCTCTCAGAACCTGTAACACTTTCTTGAGGTGATCTTTATGCTCTTCTTCACTAACTGAGTATACAAGAATGTCGTCGAGGAACACAAGGGCAAATTGATCTAAGTATGACATAAAGATGCGGTTCATCAAATCCATAAATATTGCTGGAGCATTGGTCAAACCAAACGGCATTACTAAGAATTCGTAATGTCCATACTTCGACCTGAATGCTGTCTTGGGAATATCTTCTTCTCAAACTCTAACTTGATGATACCCTGACCGAAGATCTATCTTGGAGAAAACTCTTGCTCTGCTCAACTGATCAAACAAGTTGTCGATCCTTGGTAGTGGGTACTTGTTCTTTACTGTTGTCGCGTTGAGCTTTCTGTAGTCAATGCACAATCTTGATAACCCATCCTTCTTCCCTACAAGTACCACTGGTGCTGCCCATAGTGACTCGTTGTCTCGAATAAACTTCTTCGCCTTCAGTTCCTCTACGTGCTGATACACCTTGGCATGCTCTGAATCCGACATTCTGTAAACTCGATCCGATATCGATTTAGTTCCAGGTGATAATTCTATACTAAACTCAATATCTCTAATGGGTAGTAGACCTGGAAGTTCCTCGGGAAACACGTCAATAAACTCTTCATCTATCTTCGAAACTTGAACTTCTTCCATTGCCGCTACTATTCCTTCTTCTTGTTGAGTTGCTACTGATCTGACTAAGGTAAATCGCTCCATGCCTGAAATATTAAAAGATACACTCCCTCTACGGCAATCTATTGTGGCACAACTTTCTTTCAGCCAGTCCATGCCTAGGATAACGTCAAAATTCTTTATAAGAAATTCTATCAACCTGGCGGGTAAGGAACGCCCGCACACTACAACTCTACATGCTAGAATAACTCTACTAACTCCTACGAGCCTACTACCAGTGAGTATATTAAACCTTCCTGGCAATGCTTCGAATTCCATCCCTAGTCGTGTCGTAAATTGTGCAGATATAAATAAGGGTGATGCTCCCGAATCAAACAATGCTACTGCAGAATATGAGACGACGAAAATGTTACCTGCTACAACATCTCCTGATGCCAATGCCTCTTCTAAGGATATATTGAATGCCTGCCCTCGAGCTCCTTGTTGGTTCCGATGTTGCGGCCTAGCCTGGTGTTGCTGGGGTGGTCCTTGTTGTTGCTGCTGCATCGGCGGTCCCTGCTGCCAAAACATGTGAGCCTGTGACATCAACGGGCATTATGCTAGCGATCTCACTGCTACCGATGGTCCTCCTGACCTTGAACTCATGGGACAGGCGGAAACCCAATGATCTGGACTTCCACATATCAAACACTGTCCATTCAATGCCTGACACACGTCTCTAGTATGCCCTGCCATCCCACAATAAGTGCTGCACGTTGGGGGATGCTGGTTCTTCCTCTGTTGCTGTTGTTGCCTTGCTGGTGGAGCTGGCCCTCGCATTGCCACATCGTGAATGCAAATACCAGGGATTGTTGTAACACGGGGCGCTGCTCCCCCTCCTCCTTCAATCTGATTGTGAGATCTCTTCTGACCTCCAGTCCTAGATGTGATCCTCTGGATGGTGATTTCATGCCTCCGGGTTTCCGTTAATACCTCATTGAAAGTCTCGTAGTTATGCCCATCTATCAATTGCAAAAGTTCAAGATGAAATCCTTGCTAAAATCTCATAGCCCTCTGGCTCTCCGTTGCTACCATCTCTGCGGCAAACCTACTCTGTCTGCAGAACTCTGTGGCATACGCATCCACTGTCTATCCAACCTGCTTGAGTTTGATAAACTTCTGTTATAGCTCAAACTGTGCCACAACTCCATAGTACTTTGTCTTGAATCTCACAGTAAAATCATCCCAAGCAACAGGACGTCTAATGCCCACTTCTTCTGATTCCTACCAATCACGTGCGAGGACTTAAAGCAACAGCTTCACTAGATCCACGTATTTTTCCGTCGAAACCTTAGCCGCTGTTAAAATAGCCTTGATGTCCTTAAGCCATGCATCTGCTAAAATAGCATCTTTCGTGCCCTTGAAACGACAGAGGTTGTACTTGCAAAATCTGGTTGATGCTCCTGAATCTGTCCTCACCCCTCTATCTAAAGCCTTCTGCAATCCTTGGTTGAGTAATACATTCTGCTCTTGCTGCTGAGTGTGCATGCGTTGCTGGGCCAACATATGATGTTGTTGAGTAGCCATCAGCCCTCTTATGATCTCCAGAAGGACTGGTGTGTCTACTGCCATAGGGGTAGGTGGAACTGTTGGTAGTGTTGGAACCTTCGGATACTGTGGTCCAGCTGTTGGTTTCACTATCACCTCTTCTTGGATGGTCTCTTGAGGTAGTACTGGCCTTTGTTGCTAATCAACATGGTCATGTTGTTCGTGTCGCCCTTATTGTTTTTGTCCAGCTCTGACAGATACGGACGAAGTGCCCTTAAGAATAGGGACAAGAGAACAATCAAATGATCGGACATGAAAGATCAATAAAGTCAAAGGATACTGGAATGTCAAGCTAGGGTCGAGAATAACGAATCATGAGATCAAGGATAAAACATGTGTGATTGAGACATCCTATAAATTAAAATACCCCATAAGTCTGAAATCAGACCTGCATGGGCCACCACTAAAACCTTGTCACACCCCAGAACCGGAATACCGGAAAACGGGAGAATAACTCAGCCAGTAACATATTACGGGTAGAAAAATACCGTATAATACGATCAATGCTGTCAAACGACGAGTGGGTGCATACTACATAAAAGTCTCACTACGGTCACTCAACATCTATTGTCTCAATCATTCAAATAAGAAGCAATAAAAGATAACATGTAAGATAAAGCAGTAAGGCATCACAAACGTTCAGTCAAAATGTTCTTGAGATCTGGCTGTACAAAATATAGCCAGAGGATATAGCAAGATATACACAATTATTATCAGCTGCAGTCTGACTTAGTTATAATTATGTAAAGGTAAGTGCAAGATAGTCCGACTAACACGTAGGTGCCAAATGCAATAAGTAAAGTAAGTAGTAAAATGAGCAGGGAAGCAAGGAACCCACTCGTGTCTTCCTGCAATCATTTCTCTAGTATTGACCATCTTGGAGGAAGAAGTAAGCTGAGTCCTCGGGAGCTGGCTCTAAATTTGGCCATGCAAAACCAGAGAGGTTAGACCTCTAATAGCAAGTACCGCAAGGAAGCACGATTAGAGGAATAGAACCAGTGATAAGAGTTAAGAATATGATCAATAGATCTCTACTTACTACTGGGGTTCGCACAACATCACGATAATTCAAGCCAACTTTCCAACCAAACAAGGACAGAAGTTGACCCGTCATGTCCTGACATTCTGCTAATCTCAGTAGTTAACATAGTAGGTACAGTACATAAAAAAATTAATTTAAATGACAATACAACTACTATTGCTTGCTAACTATAAGTTCCAAGTTGTCTTGGAAATATGCAATAAGAGGTTCCGTAGTTCTTACTATGTACAAGCAAGGCTAGTCTATCCAATAATCAATTGCGCCAATCCTGAATTAGACGAGTCCCAGCGGGATGCCCGTCATTAATATATGTAACAGTATAAGCAGGTACCACTCCCTGCCCGTGTTATAGATTTATAGTATCTGTGGAAACCAGCCGGCATGTCAGGGCACTAATTGTCCCAATGATGGCTGCCATGTAAGAACTCGGAAATCCATTCTCTCCATGCAATCGTTATTTTATTTAGCTTAATAGTCCCTATGTTGATTGAAATCTCATGCCGTGGATCATGGTCATTCACAATGAGTACTTCCGTACAGAGTACGATATGCACAACTCTACAACGATGCCCGTACGGTTAGGTTATAGATCTTACACAGCGTAATGCAACAATCAAACCTAGCCACAGAATAATCATGTCTTGACGTAAGATACACATGCTGCTTTTGTAGAAAAATGGAAGTCAACATGTGTCCATATGCCAATGTTCAGATCAGCTAGTCGATTGTAATGGTTCATGGTTCATACATGAATGTGTCTCATTCAATTCAATAAGACGATTAGCCAGTCTCTTAGTTCCAACTAGGAACACATGATCAATCATTAGTCAAGGTAACAATTAATGTTAATTTGGGACAAGAAATAGCCCAAAGACGGCAGTAGATGGATGCCCATCTATGCGACCAGAGTAAGTCAGGATCCCATGCGGCAATGGATGGATGCCCATCTATGCGGCAGGGTAAGTCAAGGTCCCATGCGGCCAGAGTCAAGTGCCATGGACTACGCGGCAGGGATCACCATGCGACATGGGCTAAATGTCCATGCAGCATGCGGCTAGGGGGACAGGGGCCATGCGGCAAGGCTAGCTAAGAGCCGTGAGGCAAGGGGGAAACGGGGTCTATGCGGCAAGACTGCCGAGAGACTTGCGGCAAGAGGGAGAAGGCCATGCGGCAAGACTGCCAAAGAGGAGCCGCATGAAGACTGGAACGCCTATGTGGCTAATGAGGAGTCGCATGAAGACTGGAATGCCTATGCGGCTAATGAGGAACCATATGAAGACTGGAATGCCTATGCGGCTAAGGAGGAGCCGCATGAAGGCTGAAAAGCCTATGCGGCTAACGAGGAGCCGCATGAAGACTGGAATGCCTATGCGGCTAAGGAAGAGCCACATGAAGACTGAAATGCCTATGCGGCTAACGAGGAGCCGCATGAAGACCGGAATACCTATGCGGCCAACACTATTCTTCTTCTCTAACTTTTTCGAGAAGAAGAACCAAGGAAGTTGGGGGTTCCAGACTTCCAACCTTCAATCCAAGCCCAAATCTGGACTTCCATAGGTCAAAATAGGATAGAAGAACTTCTCTACAACCTATAACAACTAGATTTTGAAAACAAAGAAGTTTGATAGGTCAAAAACCAAGAAAAATTGAAAGTAACGTAAACTTAGATCTACAAACATACACCCATAAAAACCAAAAACTCCAAGGTCTAAATAGACTTAAAATCAAGTAAGGAAGAGACTAGAACAATAATACTTGAGATCCATCATGAAGCAAGTTGTACTTGCTTAAGCCTTCTAGGTTGGTAGGAGATTAATGGAGGATGAAGAAGAAGTAAATGAGAGTAATGAAGAGAGAGAAAAGTAAAGGGGTATAAATATCAAGCCAAGTCCAAATCTTCACCACCCATTCCTTCCTATAAGATCTAGGACATCCACCCCTGATCATGATGAACCAAGCTAAACCAAGTTGGTTCAACATGAGCAAAATAAACCAAGGGCTGAAGCAAAAGCAGAAAATAAAATATAGAAAAAATTAATTAGCATGAAATTACAGAATAAATGTATGATAAGCATTCAATAATTACCTTTAAGTAGTACATGTATAAAAGTACATGTATAAAAATACGTATTCTGGAAACGGAGAGTGACAGGTAGACTCACCTGGAGAGTGGTGTCTCCATGCGACACGAACCAATGGTATAACTTGGTTTCGGAGCACCTTCTTCCGACGATCCAGAATCTCTACTGGCTGTTCTGGATAGTTGAGAGTAGGCCCTACCTCTATCACTGAATGATCCAATACATGGCTAGTATCATACGGCCTCAGCTACGATACATGGAACACATTATGTACTACCTCGAGCGTAGGCGGCAAGTCTAGTCGATAATCTACTGCACCGACCCTTTTAAAGATAGTAAAAGTCTCGATGTAGCACGGACTAAGCTTCTCGAGCCTGCCAAATGGAATCGTGCCACGTGTCAGGGAAATCCTCAGGAACACCATATTACCAGCTTAGACATAAACCAAAACTCAGCACACAAAACTAAAAAAATAATCGCAAGTAAAGTACAACAAAAAATAAAAACTAATATCGAACTCTAACGGTCTCTGGTGGCTATCGGCCCAGTGCCGCTGTCTATCCTGAGCCACCCGAAGGCTATCCCTGATCAATCTAACCTTCTCCACTGCATCCACCACCATCTTCGGGCCAAGCAATATCCTCTCATCGACATCGTCCTATGACAAAGGAGTACGACATCTCCGTCTGTATAGAGCCTCAAATGGTGACATCTCTATACTGGCGAAACATATCCCCAATAGTCTGGATGGTCCTCTCTGACTGCCCGTCTATCTGGGGGTGATAAGCGGTACTGAACTTGAGTTGGGTGCCCAAGCTAGCCTGTAAACTCCTCCAGAAGTGGAAAGTGAAGCGACTATCCCAATCCAAAACTATGCTCACCGAAACTCCGTACAATCTGACTATCTGATGCACATACAGCTCTGCCAGCTTCTCTGTAGACAAACCCACTTTAAAGGAAAAGAAGTGGGCCAATTTGGTCAATCTATGAACGATGACCCAAATTACATCTTTTTCTCTCGGAGATCATGGAAGTCCGGACACAAAGTCCATGGTGATGTGCTCCTATTTCTACTCTGGAATGGGTAGTCGCTGTAGCAACCCACCTGGCCTCTGTATCTTGGCTTTCACTTGCTGATACACCAAGCAGCGAGATACAAACTGAGCTACCTCTCGCATCATGCCGTACCACCATATGTGCTCTCTCAGGTCTCTGTACATCTTGTTAGCTCCAGGATACATAGAGTACTGAAATCAATACGCTTTCTGAAGAACCTCCTTCCGAAGCTCTCCACTCAGAACACACCGTCTAGCACCATGCCTCAGCGACCCATCTTTGGCTATAGAGAAATCGTCTAGCAAACGTGCCCACACCAGCTTCTTGATGCTCCTCAGGGTAATATCATCATACTGTGCTGATCTGACTCTGTCCGTCAACTCAGACTGAATCTGTAAGCCCCATATCTGAATCTCTATGATCGAAACAATCACCTCGATACCCAAACTATCTAGATCGACCAAAAGATGACGATCTGTCATCAAATATATAGCGACTGGATACCTGTTCAAGGCATCTACAACTACATTAGCCTTCCCTGGATGGTACTACAATAAGATATCTAAGTCCTTCATCAGCTCAAGTCACCATCTCTGCCGCATGTTAAACTCCTTCTTAGTGAACACGTACTTCAAGCTCTTGTGATCCATGAAGATTTTAACTCGCTCTTCGTACAGGTAATGCTTTCATAACTTCGAAGCAAAGATAACAGATGCCAACTTTAGATCACGGGTAGGGTAGTTCTTCTCATGAGGACGTAACTGCCTAGATGCATAGGCAATCACCTTTCCGTGCTGTTGAAGAATGCAACCCAATCCCTTCCCAGAAGTATTATTGTAGATTGTGAAACCACCATTCCCAGATGGCAATGTCAAGATAGGAGATTAGGTTAACCTCTTCTTTAGCTCATCGAAGGCAGCTTGACACTCCTCAGTCCAGACGAACTCCACGTCCTTTCTGGTGAGTCTAGTCATCGGCTCTGCAATCCGAGAGAAGTCCTAGACAAACTTCTGGTAATAGCCTGGTAGACCCAGAAAGCTTCGAATCTCGACGACTGAACTGGTGTGGACCAAGAATCTACTGCTAAAATCTTCTTCGGGTCCACTGAGATCCCATGCTCGGTCACAACATGACCCAAAAACTATACCTGTCCTAAGAAGAACTCGTACTTCAAAATCTTCCCATAGAGTTGCTCCCTTCTCAGAGTCTCTAGCACAATCCGCAGATGCTTCTCGTGCTCCTCCGGGATCATCGATTATACCAAGATGTCATCTATGAAGACCACCATGAACTTGTCAAGGTACTGATCGAATACCTTGTTCATCAAGTTCATGAACACTGTTGGAGCATTGGTCAACCCAAATAGCAAACAGTAAACTCGTACTGGTCGTAACGAGTCCAAAAAGCTATCTTTGGAATGTCTTCCCGCTTCATCTTCAGCTGATGGTAACCGGTCCTCAAGTCTGTCTTCGAAAATACCTTCGCAACACTCAATTGATCGAACAAGTCGTTAATCCTCGACAACGCGTACTTGTTCATGATAGTGAGGTTGCTGAGCGCTCTGTAGTCGATACACATAGGTACCGTACCATCCTTCTTCGGTACAAAAAAATTGGTGTGCCGCAATGTGATGAACTGGATCTGATGAAACCCTTCTCCTATAGCTCGTTGACTTGCTTCTTCAGCTCTGCCAACTCGCTGTTGTTGACCCTATAAACATGCTGTGAAATAGACTCAGCGCCCGACACCAAGTCTATAGAGAACTCAATATCTCTATCTGGTGGCATTCCAGGTAACTCCTCGAGGAAAACATCTAATAATTCTGCTATCAATGGATGTGGCAATTCCTGCCCCACCAATAAGGCTCCAAAGAACCCATCTACGGGCTCAGCTGCTCTTTTGGCAAACTCAAACTTTGGCGCTCCCAGCAGTCTAAATAAAACTCAGCCTCCTCTATAGTCTATACTAGCGTGGTACCTACTCAACCAATCCATACCGAGTACCACATCGTAGCTTGGAAGTGGCATTATGAGCAAACACGTACTTAAGTCCCGGCCTTCCAGTGTAACTCTCTGCCCCTTGCAAATATTATTGACCAGGATAATGCCTTCCTCGGTCATAATCTTGCAAGTCCTGCCCAGAAATTCAACAATAATGTTGCATCTAAGAGCAAAATAAATATACACAAAACTGTACGTAGCACTAGATTCAAACAAAGCTAATACTGGAAAAGAGTCGGGTATAACTGAACCTGCCACTACATCTCCCACGGGCTCAGTCTCTTCAACTGCCAGCGTGAACGCTCTGCCCTGGGGTGCTCCCCTCTGATGTTGGACAAAAAGCTGTTGCGTCTGAAGTGGCGGACCCCTCTGATGAACTGCAGGTCCAGTTGGAGCTCTAGCAGGTGGTGCTCTGTCCTGACCTCCCTTGGCTGTACTGACAGGGCAATTCTTCAGCTGGTGGTCAGAGGCTCCGCAGTACGGCAAGCATCCAACCTCTTCCTACAGACCTGACGAGTGTACCCTGGCTTCCCGTAGAAGCCACACTTAGGGATCTATCTCAGCCCCTGCTGTTGATGTGCACGTGCTGGTGCCTGATGCAACAGAAACTGAGGCTGCTTCTGTAACTACCTCTGTTGAGTGTGAGGATGCTTGGCCGGCCCCGTACTAGAACTAGCGCCCAAAGCATCACCGCTCCTCTTCGGCCTGAGACCAAAGTCCTCTTCCGCTATATGAGCGTCCATCAATATCTGCTCAAAAGTCGCCTCGCGACACCCAGATGTGCGAGAATGAATAGAGTGGTTAAGGCCCCTCCTGAACTTATCGGCCTTCTCTCCCGCATCCTGAACCATCCCCGGGGCAAAACATATCAGGCGAAAGAACTCTGTCGTATACTCGTCCACCGACGAGTTCCCCTGGACCAGTCCTGCAAACTGGCCCTCCAACGCGCTGAGAGCTACATCAGGGAAGAACTTCTCCTTGAATAGCCTTCGAAAGTTCTTCCAAGTCAGCCCTGTAAGAGATGCACGAGGGTCCGTATGGTACTAGGTCAACACGATGTCGAAGAACTGACTCGCCATTGCTGATACCCGCAGCCTCTCCGGGATCTCTGCCAACTCCAGGCTCCGCTTGTAGTTGCCCTTCCCAAAAAAATTGGAATATTTTTTATTATTATTTATTTTATTGGAATGGTGATTTTTAGATTTTATAGATAATTATGTAGTTAATTATTACGGTAGATAATTTTAGCCATGATGGAGTTTTGGAGTACACGGTGACTAGAAATCATAGCACGGATAGTGCAATGGTGTGCTTTGGCTAGTGTATTAGCCCTGGTAGGGAAGGCCGAACCATAGTGATGTCCTAACTAGGAAAACTAGGCCAAATTGTGACATGACTCCTATAAATAATTTTATTATTTATTATTAAGGTTTATTGACTTGTAGAAGACCCGGTTGTACAAACCATTCTGGACTTGACATGGACCCAACCCAAGCCCATGTAGTCATACGGTACGTCCAAATGACATACGTGTTGATGTGATTTGGAATGAGTGTGTTGCATTTCCGTTTTAATGATTTAATGAATATTTCTAGGTATTCATAATTAAATATTATAAATATTATTATTAGTGGGTATTCGATGATGTTCGTATAAAATAGGTCCTTGTACACCTTGGAATTTCTAGACTGTACATAATGGTATATACACACCATTATTGATTTATTGAATTTTATTATTATTATTATTATTATTATTATTATTATTATTAATATTATTATTATTATTATTATTATTATTATTGTTATTATCATTATTATTGAAGATATTCATATATAATATTATTCTTTTATTATTGGTTATATTATTTTTAAATAAATGTTATATACATATATTCGTATTTATAGGCCCTATTCTAAGAATAAATAATATTGAGATTTGTATTTCTATAAAAAATATTTATTTAGATTTAATGGAGATTTATTATATAAGTAAATATATATATATATATATATATATATATATATATATATATATATATATATATATATATATATATATATATATATATATATATATATAAAATATATATATATATATATATATATATATATATATATATAAAAAAATATATATATATATATATATATATAAATATATATATATATATATATATATATATATATATATATATATATATATATATATATATATAAATATATATATAAATATAAATATATATATATATATATATATATATATATATATATATATATATATATCTGTGTGTGTGTGTGTGTGTATGTATAATAATAAAAATAGAAAAAGGGCTAAGAAAGAAAGAATGGGAACCAACAGCATTAGCCGGCCCAAACCATTCCTAAAACACCCCCATACCCGAACTCGCTCAGCAGAGCGTCCCAGGCCCAACCCGAGGGTAACCCTGCCATGTTTCCAGCCTACCTATATATATGCATAACGAGCGGGAGGGTGCGGGAAAACCCTACAGTGGCTGACCCAGCCGCCTCCGGGATCGCGTGCGGCTTCCTTCCGACGTACGACACCCCTCCGCGGCCGTCGGCACGACGAGGCCGACGACCACGCGCGAACACACGCGTGCGTCAAAATAGAACATCGAGGACAGCAACAGTACAGCAGACTGGCCAACTTCGAGACGATGGTTCGTCGCCTCCAGTGGATCGTTTCGTGAACCGATCGATCTGGTATGTTCACAACATGACCCTCTCATAATCCCTTCAATTAGTTCGATTTAAGTTCCACCGTACGTGTCGTAAATCGAACCCAAAGTTGTCGAAAAATATGTTGAAAATAGAACACCAAAACCAGTCCAACGACTCTAGTTCACGGTCAGTTTTCTCCCAACCCATGTACGATTTCAAGATTCTATTTGAAGACACTTATAGACAATATATAGGAGAAGGAAACCCTTGTTTTCGTTTCTATATTCATGCATTGTGTGCCGATAAAACAATCCCCAAAGATTACAAAAAATTCGTTTTAAAATATTAAAAATTAGGAAAAACTCTTCGATACGACGTGCGTCCCGCCAATTCGGGCGACATGGTCATGAACCAAAAGCATCGAAAGGTGGATAACGGCTTCGTGGACGTGTGGGCTTTGACGGAATTCAAATTGGTTACGTGTGCGCGACGAATTTGATGCGTATCCGTCGAAATTCACCGTATTGGCCTCTGTACAAATTTCTAATTACTTTGTGCACGTTCATCAGATCAAGATAAAACTTTCGCCAGTAGGACCGTATCGTTTTCTTGGTCCTGTATGCCAAGTTTTGTCCAATTTTGAGACAGTTGATCGGATCGCCGTTTTGCGGGCCATACGGTCCGATTCAACTGGCAATTTTGTGCACAGCCCACCGGAATCCAAAATTGGACATACCATTGGATTCGTATCATCAAAACGAATTCGTAGACATGTAGTTTAACGACTTTAGCGACCATTGACTCTGGCACGCTTTTTGGTACAAAGTGGGTCCAACGGCGGACACCGTTTTGACCCAAAATTACCGTTTTGCCCCTGTGTCCAGAATTGGACTTAAGGACAGACAATCCTAGCTAATTTGACTATTCTGAGAACATTGATAATGTTTATTTCAACTTTCGGGGACTGTTGTATGAGTTTTGACTATTGTGGCAGACTGAGTGGGTTGGATTATCGGTTTTACCAGCGAGGGACCTCGGACGAGTACAGTTTATTGTTTGTTTTCAGTATAGATCTTTACTATGCATCAGTGTTTAGTCGATAGATATGTGATTTCAGTTTTATGTTGATTTTGTTTCTTGTTGTGTCGGGAGGGTGAAGTACCAACGATGTGTGATCTGACCTTAGACAGTGTAGACAGTGTAGACAGTAATTTATTATTGCAAAGTAGACAGTGTAGACAGTGATTTACTATTGCAAAGTAGACAGTGTAGACAGTAATTTATTATTACAAAGTAGACGATGTAAACAGTGATTTATTATTGTAAAGTAGACAGTGTAAACAGTGATTTCTTTATTGTATTATTCAATGTAGTCAGTATAACTTTATACAATATAGACAGTGTAACTTTAGATGGTGTAGGCAGTGTAACTTTAGACTGTGTAGACAGTGTCGTGTAATTGTCCCGAGATCGATCACATATCAAAGGTATTTCAGTCAGTCGGTGAGTATTATCTTTATTTACTGTTTTTCTTTCTTTAGTTTTATTTGTCTTTTGTTTTATTTTCTAAATCATATGTCTAAAGGCTAACCTCTGTCGTATAGTCATTTTTATATATTGGAACTGCATTAAGTGAATTATACTCGTTCCATTCCTGACTGAAAACTAATATTTTTCAGGTTAGCCGTAGATTCACTTAGCATGGAGAGTTCAGGTGTACATACAGACGAAAAGCCTAGAGACTAGCTAGATAGCTGAGTTGTAGTCATTCCAATATTTGTACAAGTTTATATTTTTCTACAAATGTAAAACTTGTGATCATTATAAATTAAATTAATTTTGTGAATGAGCATTACCTGTGATTTTGAGCATCATGGCTATACAGCGTTCTACCGCCGACTCTGGCGGCATAAGCTGGCTTGGACGCGCTCGCATTTGTTTAAAAAAAATATGGGTGCGGGTCGTGACAAGTTTTTGTGGTGGCCCATGCAGGTCTGTTTTTGCAAATCGTGCGAACTCGTGATAGTACTTAAGTTAGTTGTACTGTTGCGAGCCTGCGACTAGAAAATGCTCATTCACGAATTAGGATTAATTTAATTTAAAGGAATGGCTAGGACTATGAGTCCCTTATACAAATTTACCGATGGGTAGTCTAGGCCATGCAATTTAGATGAGGTTTATTAATTTTAATAGTTTCTCAGATCCCCATAGGTACACTATTCCTCTTGATATGAAGACACGATCCAATGTGGATAGATTATTCACTTGGTGATACGGGGCTTCATAGAAATAATGATCTAACCTTGATAAATTGTGCAATTCCTCCTCTTTGTCTGTTTAGACATCTTCCTCATGTCTTAGCCGAAATTACCTATTTAGTTCCTACTTTGCCCTAAGAATTATAAATTTTATATAATTTCTGATTATGTTATCCATATACAGACCTCGAGTTAGTTTCGATTCAAAAATTTTCCTCCAGGGTTTGAATACACATGAAATAGATATTAGAAGGTTTGTATTCCTTGTCTTCAATTATTCCTCCCTGTTAAATCTTTTATTTTAAAGGGTTGTGAACGATAGGACAAATACTTACGCACAATTTCATAGTCAACTTGTTTGAGTCTCTAGAAGCTCATAAATTTTTACAGATATAAGGAATGTTAGTTAATTCATAATGGCAGGACATCAGCGTACTGTCGCCATTTATTTGAATTTTGGAGACCATGGATTCACTGCAGTCAGCAGCGCACTGGCGAGGCACGACCCATAGAGTTGAAATTATTTCACAGAATCGTAGGTTATGGAACATCTCTAAAACTATATCTACGTTGACCTCTTTAGACCTTGTGTCAATATAAGGTAGAGTATCTGATAGCATATCACATTTGAATCACTGAACCAAGGGTTTACCACCGTCCGAGTATACGGGCGAGGCATAATTCTTGGTAAAATGATTTCATATGAGGTTACAAGTTTATGATACAATAGAGGATAGGAAAATGTCCTGTGTGTCCCATAAGTTCTAAAGCCAATACTAATGGAAGTTCTGTAAGTTGGACAGCATGTCTCCAAATCTAGAATTCCGAGGTCCATGTGATCTATTGACGAGGTAATTGATTGACACTTCCATAAACCATTAGTCGACCAAGGCCTTAAGGATAAGAAGATAGTGGGATGCCTATATAAGCAATAACACCGGGTAAGGTTTTAATTTTCACAAAACTCGAACTACTTGTGCCTTCTTCAAAAATCTCGCATACTTGTATTTTTTACTATTTTGACCAATGCTGCTATTACAGCCTAGTTTTGCAAGCTCACTCTATTTTTGAGCTTGATTCAAGACATGTGTTTAGTGGGGACGCCTACTAACATATTGTCTAATCAGAATCGATGTATTACGGTCTGATCAACCGTAGTGCACTCGGTACGCTCTCTCCTTGATTATTCCACGTGGATTGAGATATTGAGATATCTAGAATCTCATCCGCGACTGCATTGACCATTTCTCTTGAACTATATGTTCACCATTGAATCACACAATTGTATTCAATGACATCTCCCTTGAACTCTTTATTGTTTTTGTCTTTCACTCATTTGGGAATACGAAAGCTCATAATTGGTAGAGAGATACAGAGTATCCCCTATGGCTATACTAGTTGTATACACAAGTGTAACTACCATCGACCAGCTTTGAGATTGAGTTACTCGTTCTCCTCTCGACCCCCAAACTACTATTGGGACTTTCACCATCTGAATTTGAGAATGATTAGGGTTTTACCTTTAGTCAAAATGCCAACCCTGGAGACTATCTATTCTCAAGAAAATAATTTGTTGTGAGTCTCTAGTTTATTGCTTGAAGCTTGCTTTAACTAGCAACCCTTAAGCCCATACCTCTAGAACTCTTGTGACAATAGTCTGGCAGTCTTAACACAAATAGAAACTCATAACTCATTTGTTAGAAATCTTTTCGTAGGATGTGCCTTAGAGTTGGTTACCCCATCGAAAACTCTCGTATACTGTGGATGAGCAGATCATTCTATTTTATCGATCATATGTCACGGTACACACTCGTTTTTCATTTATTGAGGAACGATCTTTGACCTGACTTATATCTACCGTATCCCGTTACGCCGTGCCTGATTCTTTATTAATAAGAGTCGAGGTACAATACCTAGACTTTGGAATTCTCCTAACCTCATTTTTCTTAAAACGATGTCCTAGCTTATAAGGTGGGTAGACTGTAAGCCTTCTAAAATTTTAGGATATACGAGGGTTATCGACTGATTAGAATAATTTCTATTAGGATGGTAATTAGTGCTCTTGGACTCCCACTTTCCATTTAAATCATTTTGTGTCCCCGGCCTTGTCATTAATAATCGAAGTACAAGACCAGCTGTTACCTTCTAACAAATTTTATATGCAAGATCTAGACGAGTCTACCTTCATCTAGGTATATCATGTCCCACTCAAACACGTCTCCTTGTACTCTATTTTTGTGGTAAGAATTTCAGGTAAAAAGGACTAGCTATAACCCTTACCATAATACCGGTAAACTTCTCGACTACAATTAGAGACTCAACCTCAACTCAAACCTTTCGACCCAATATATGGTTGTGATCTACTTGAAGCCCACTACGCACATGTCACTAGTGTGCTACTCAATTTTGTCTTCTCGTGCTACTTGAACACAAAAGTCATGGGAGGCACATTTTCAAGCCTTACAGAACCTATTTAACCAATACGACTGCCCATCTAGCTCAACCACTTGGGTGGAAACCTATTCTAGGTTACCCTAACCTTGTAGAAATAGTTTTACCAATGGGATCTTGTCCAGACAATATAGATTGAAATCTAAGGTTCATCCAACCAACGAGTGATGTCCAATCAGGGAACCCATTAAGACCAGTAAAACCTACCCATGCATACCACCATAGTTGGACTGTAAAAACCAAACTATTTGAAACAGGTCCCTATACCTATTATGTAGTCTCCACCTCTTAGAATGTAAAGTCATCCATAACCCTTATTCTATCTACCTGGAAGTCGCGATACAATTTTGTATTGCATTTATATCCCTTGCTGGTGTGTTTAAATAACCACGAAAAATATCACAGTCTTGATCTCTGAAATTTTGTTCTATTATGGAACCTTGGTTAGGTGAATTTCGAGAACGAAACTTCTGTATTACACGGACTGCAAGCCCCTCTAGGAAACGAAGGGTTCTTCGATTTCGCAAGTGAATGGACGAGAGTAGCCACTCTAGCAGATAAGTCAATGGCTCATTGACTTTCTTTATCTGCATCATTGGATACCCTCTACCACTCTAGAAACTTAATATTCGCTCTCGATTATTTTTCCTTATCTTCCTGTCCTTCCTATTGTAGAGTGACGAAAGGTCATGCTTATTAGGATTTACCAATATTTCTTAGCTACTTGTGTAAACTTGTTGCTGGTTAATTCTTGGATCGCTTGATAGATAGGAGAGAATTATAGGTGTCATAGATAGTAGATATCTATTGGTAGCAATTTTAGCAATTAGTGGAAGATTATAAAGTTTAGCGACATGAGATTTGAGGGAGTAGTGTAATCAAAGGTGGGTAGGAATCTTCAAGGATTCATAGTACAAAATGACCATGAGAATAGATGATAGCAAATGAAAACCATCTTCTATCATAGCGGATGGACTCTTCCCTTAAATTTCGAGGAAAAATTATTTTTAAGGTGGGTAGATTTATAGCTGCCCTTCCCAAAAAATTTGAAATATTTTCTATTATTATTTATTTTATTGGAATGGTGATTTTTAGATTTTATAGATAATTATTTAGTTAATTATTACGGTAGATGATTTTAGCCATGATGGAGTTTTGGAGTACACGGTGACTAGAAATCGTAGCACGGATAGTGCAATGGTGTGCTTTGGCTAGTGTATTAGCCCTGGTAGGGAAGGTCGGACCATAGTGATGTCCTAACTAGGAAAACTAGGCCAAGTTGCGACATGACTCCTTCAAATAATTTAATTATTGATTATAAAGGTTTATTGACTTGTAAAAGACCCGGTTGTACAAACCAGTCTGGACTTGACCAGGACCCAACCCAAGCCCATGTAGTCATGCGGCATGTCCAAATGACATACATGTTGATGTGATTTGGAATGAGTGTGTTGCATTTCCGTTTTAATGATTTAATGAATATTTCTAGGTATTCATAATTAAATATTATAAATATTATTATTAGTGGGTATTCGATGATGTTTGTATAAAATAGGTACTTGTACACCTTGGAATTTCTAGACTGTACATAATGGTATATACACACCATTATTGATTTATTGAATTTTATTATTATTATTATTATTATTATTATTATTATTATTATTATTATTATTATTATTATTATTATTATTATTATTATAATTATTATTATTATTATTATTATTATTATTATTATTATTATTATTTTCATCATCATTATTGAGGATATTCGTATATAGTATTATTCTATTATTATTGGTTATATTATTTTTAAATGAATGTTATATACATATATTCATATTTATAGGCCCTATTCTAAGAATAAATAATATTAAGATTTGTATTTATACAAAAAATATTTATTTAGATTTAATGGAGATTTATTATATAAGTAAATATATGAGTATATATAAAAAGAATATATATATATATATATATATATATATATATATATATATATATATATATATATATATATATAATAATAAAAATAAAAAAAGGGCTAAGAAAGAAAGAATGGGAACCAGCAGCATTAGCCGGCCCAAACCATTCCCAAAACACCTCCACACCCGAACCAGCTCAGCAGAGCCTCCCTGGCCCAACCCGAGGGGAACCCTGCCCTGTTTCCAGCCTACCTATATATATGCATCACGAGAGGGAGGGTGCAGAAAAACCCTACAGTGGCTGACCTAGCCGCCCCCGGGACCGCGCGTGGCTTCCCCCCGACTTGTGACACCCCTCCGCGGCCGCCGACACGGCGAGGCCGACGACCACGCACGAACACACGCACGCGTAAAAACAGAACAGTGAGGTCAACAACAGTGCAGCAGACTGGCCAACTTCGAGACGATGGTTCGTCGCCTCCAGTGGATCGTTTCGTGAACCGATCGATCTGGTATGTTCACAACATGACCCTCTCCTAATCCCTTCAATTAGTTCGATTTAGGTTCCACCATACGCGTCGTAAATCGAACCAAAAGTTTTTAAAAAATCTGTTGAAAATAGGACACCAAAACCAGTCCAACGACTCTAGTTCACGATCAATTTTCTCCCAATGCATGCACGATTTCGAGATTCTATTTGAAGACACTTAAAGACAATATATAGGAGAAGGAAACCCTTCTTTTTGTTTCTATATTCATGCATTGTGTGCCGATAAAACAATCCCCAAAGATTACAAAAAATCTGTTTTAAAAAATTAAAAATTAGGAAAAATTCTTTGATACGACGTGCGTCCCGCCAATCCGGGCGACATGGTCGCAAATCGAAAGCATCGAAAGGTGCGTAAAGGCTTCATGGACGTGTGGGCTTTGACAGAATTCAAATTGGTTGCGTGTGCGCGACGAATTTGATGCGTATCCGTCGAAATTTACCGTATCAGCCTATGTGCAAATTTTCCAATTACTTTGTGCACGTTCATCAGATCAAGACAAAACTTGCACCAGCAGGACCGTATCGTTTTCCTGGTCCTGTATGCCAAGTTTGGTCTAATTTTGAGACAGTTGATAGGATCGCCATTTTACGGGTCCTACGTTCCGATTAAACGGGCGATTTTGTGCACAGCCCACCGGAATCCAAAATTAGAAATACCGTTGGATTCGTATCATCGAAACGAATTCGTAGACATATAGTTTGACGAATTTAGAGACCATTGACTCTGGTACGCTTTTCGGTGTAAAGCGGGTCCAAAGGCTGACACCATTTTGACCCAAAATTACCGTTTTGCCCCTGTGTCCAGAATTGGACTTAAGGACAGGCAATCCTAGCTAATTTGACTATTCTGAGAACATTGGTAATATTTATTGCAGCTTCTGGGGACTGTTGTATGAGTTTTGACTATTGTGGCACACTGAGTGGTTTGGATTATCAGTTTCACCAGCGAGGGACCTCAGGCGAGTACAGTTTATTGTTTGTTTTCAGTATTGATCGATGTTTAGTCGATAGATATGTGATTTTAGTTTTATATTGATTTTGTTCCATGTTGTGTCGGAAGGGTGAAGTACCAACGATGTGTGATCTGACAGTGATAGACAGTGTAGACAGTAATTTATTATTGCAAAGTAGATAGTGTAGACAGTGATTTATTATTGCAAAGTGGACAGTGTAGACAGTGATTTATTCTTACAAAGTAGACAGTGTAAACAGTAATTTATTATTACAAAGTAGACAGTGTAAACAGTGATTTTCTTTATTGCATTATTCAATATAGACAGTGTAACTTTAGACAGTGTAGACAGTGTAACTTTAGACAGTGTAGACAGTGTCGTGTAATTGTTCCGAGACCGATCACATATCAAAGGTATTTCAGTCAATCGATGAGTATTGTCTTTATTTACTGTTTTTCTTTGTTTAGTTTTATTTGTCTTTTGTGTTATGTTCTAAATCATATGTCTAAAGGCTAACCTCTGTCGTATAGTCATTTTCATATATTGGAACTGCATTCAGTGAATTGTACTCGTTCCATTCCTGACTGAAAACCAATATTTTTCAGGTTAGCCGTGGATTCATTTAGCATGTGCAGTTCAGGTGTACATGCAGATGAAAAGCATAGAGACTAGCTAGATAGCTGAGTTGTAGTCATTCCAATATTTGTACAAGTTTATATTTTTCTGCAAATGTAAAACTTGTGATCATTGTAAATTAAATTAATTTTGTGAATGAGTATTACCTGTGATTTTGAGCATTGTGGCTATACAGCGTTCTACCGCCGACTCTGTGGCGTAGGCTGGCTTGGACGCGTTCGCATCCGTTTAAAAAAATACGGGTACGGGTCGTGACACCGCTCTACATCATCTAGCCATTCATCGGCATAAAGGATGCCCTCGGTGCCCCTGAACTCTCGAGGGTACATCATCTTGAAGTCAAGCACTGAACCAGGCCTCAGCTGCTACTGATACGGCTCCTGGGCCGGAGTGCCCTGAACCAGAGCCACAGCCACCTTCTCGACTGCTGCCAGTGCTAACTGATAAGCGTTCTCCATGCTCTGCCTCCGAATCTCTGCCTGATGTTGCGACGCCTCTGCTTTTGCTCTCTACGTCTCCATCATCTTCTGGAGGAGCTTAAACATCTGTATATCATCTTTTGACAGTGCAGGTGAAGGTCGAAAGGTCTCTGGCACGATGATACTAGGCCTCCAAATCTGCTGCAGAAGGCCCCCAGGTGCTGCTGCCTCTCCCAACTGGATGGTAGGAATAGTAGGGGCAGCCCCCTGGACTGCTACTCCCTCATCTGGAGGAATAGGTTACGACGGATCGGACCTCTCCGGTGCTGTACTGGATCCAGCTGCCTAAGCTTGAGTCACTATCATCCTGGAGACAGATTCGAACAAAAGAAAAATATGGCACAAAATATGATATTATCAAAGAAGGACAATTAAATTCGAAATATGTCACGCCCCACTCCCAAATGTATGGGATTAGGGCCTAACCTGGCCAGCTGATACGACCTAGAGTGAGCTGTCCAATTTAATGGACTCACTTAGGCGTACTACGCTGTAAAAGTAACTAACCAACACAGGCAATCATCTAAATCTCATCCACAGATAACATAGAAAGGAAGTACTGAATATAAACACAGAGTAGTCTGAAGGTCCAAATACAACTGAAAGGAAATACAAGTCTGGTGGAAACAATCCCACAGTACATCAAAATGAAACTACATGAATGGAAGATAACTAGCTAAGAGTATCAGCTAACTAGATATGAAACTATCAACCCAAGTAGCAGCATACCGAGGTCAAGGGAACTCCCCGGGGTAGACCTCGTAGTCCTCAGCAAAGTCTTCCGCCTCAGCATAGGTACCGTATATCGTCGAGTATGTGTGCTCGTCGGGATCTGGAAAAAGAACCAGGTCCTCAGGGGACATAGCAAGATACAAATAGGAACAGGCCATAAGGTAAATACTGATCTAATATAAGTGGCAGTGCTAACCAATCTAAGTGAATGCATACAAAGAAAACTTTGGAACGTATGGGTAGGTGAAAATAATTTCGTCGAAGCACGGGCCGACGTCGGATCACGAGCCGAAGGATTTGCGTCGGAACACGGGCCGAGCGTCGGATCATGAGCCGATTAGCACAATACTAGCGTACCTCCCGACCGAACCTAGCGTGCAGCTAGTGGTCGCTGCCGGATATACCCGCTAGTAAAAACCCATGCCCATAATCGGGTCCCCAATGAGGCTAACATAAAATAATTTAACTATCTGTCCCATACGCCTACTGGTTGTCTTTTCTGCCCTATGATGTATAAGTTGCATCCACGTCCCAACATCTACTCTCCATGAAGAGTCATCTATCTAGGACTATCACTACCCTATATGTGTCGTCACACGAGCCACTCGCACTGATGGCCAGTCGAGAGCGACAGCGCGTGCCATGATCTGATCTCACTTAGTGCCGTGTCATAACACGTGTCATGGTCAAGGGAGTTCTAACAATAACTCCACATTCCAAGGGTATGTCATCTATAACTAGGCCAAGTAGGTAGTCCTAGTGTCGATGCCAACATCGACTATGCCCGAGGTAATCCCGGACTCTACTAATCAAATCTACGATAATAAGAGTATAATGACGTATATGTAAAGACAGTGGTACAAGGCAAGGTATACTTGCCCTCAATCCCGCAATGCACAAATAGTGGTCCGATCCCTCCTGCCTCAATCACACTGTCCAAGAGACCTATAATTACACAACCAAGATGTCACGACCCTCACCCGCTTTTTCGGATACGAGACGTGTCCAAGTCAGCCAACGCCGCAGAGTCGGCGGTAGAACGCTGTCAAGCCCACAAGAATAAATGCTCAAAATAAAACATTTGCTGCTCATTCACATTTCTAAGTTTATTACAATAGTTACAACATTTATAATTAAAGAAAATATAAGATTTTATAATTAATGAAATTGATACAATTGCTTTCTATTTCTAGGTTGACCTCAGCATACCCAAGCCTTCCCAGTGCTAAGAGTGATCGCGGCTAAACCTGAAAAATGTTGGTTTCCAGTCAGGAATGGAACAAGTACACAAACCGATGGCAATGCAAAAATACAATAGAATTAATGTAGCACCCAGTTTTCCAAATGAGGATAATTTTGAAATTTCGTGTTTATAATTATTTTAATAATGATATTTAATTCATGATATAATTTTTGGTAATTTTAAATCATTTTAACATTATTTAAATCAATGACTTGTGGTTTTGACGTTTTGCTAGTGAAACCCTAGAGACTGTTTGACCTAGAGCCTAACCATATGATTATGATATTTTAATGTCATTTTTGGCCTAAGGATATTTTTGTATTTGACCTCTTTGAATTATTTTGATATTATTTTATTATTTATGATATTGTTTTGGGATTATTTGAGTCGGGTTCGAATTTCAACTCAATCCGACTTGAAACGGGGACCCTGGGGTAGTTGACTCTAGTGGGACCCCACACACTAGTTAGGCATGGGCCACATGATATTAATTTTAGTTCACATGATAGAAATATTTTAGTTAGAGGTTAGACTAATTATTATGGATAAGGTTAGTGTGATTAGAGACTTTAGAATGACTAATTTAGCCCCCAACCAATTAGCCCTTTCCTAATACTCATAGAATAGGTTAGTAGGGGCTTTTGGACTTTTCCTAATAGGACAAAACCACCTTTATGGACAGCCACAATAAGGATAGGGTTGAGCCTCCCATTTGTCATTATCCATCTATTTTTCTCTCTCTTGTTCTTCCCCAAATTCCTAGAGAGCAATTCCTACCAATTTCTCCACCAAATCCTTCCATTTTGCCACCAAATCATCTTCTTTCCTTCTCCATTCTAGCCAAGGAGGAAGCTACCCAAGTTTGGGAGGATTCAGAGCTCGTTCGTATCCTTTTGGAATCTCTACGTGTCGGTGTCGCTCCGGAAAGGCTTTTCTTCGATTCGATCTATCGGGAGGTATAAATCCCTTCTCCTTTTTATTTTCTCATGCATATAGGTCTATTTTGAACCCATAAGAATGACCCCCATGGTTGTATCTCCATTTGTGTCCATTTCGTGTCCATTTGGAGGTCATAGGAGTGTCATTTGTGTTGTGGTTGTGTCCATGTGAGAAAATCCCAAATTTGGACACACTATGTGTTGTTGTTATGTATGAATGAATTATTACATGTTTAATCTCATATTTTTGTATTGAAGATGGGTTCTATAGTGTCTTATATATATATATTAGTGTAGAGAGTGAGTTCTTGATATATTATGTTATATACTTGTGTTCTTTTGTCTCAAACTACCTAAATCCGTCATGATTTTTATCCACGTTTTTAATTTCAGCCCTAACTTAGTAATATCATAACTTCTAGCTCAAAGCTCGGTTTAATCTTCCATTTTTTTTTAAAAGAAGCATATTGAAGTTAGCTTTCCAAAAACATATATTAATAGGCCTAATTCTTTCTGTAACTTTCTGGAAAATTATTTGAGTGTCAGCTGTATGAAAGACAAATGCGTTCTCGGTGTTTTTGCGATTTCGGGAGTTTTTGGAAATGAAAACGCGATCCGTTTGAAGTTTCGGAAAGCTAACACATAGATCTATAACATACTTTAATCCTAGAATTTAATTCATGCTAAGTTGGTACAGTATTGATTATTAGTAGGAGTTACTATTCGGCATATGCATTTTGTGCACCCTTGTATGTAATATAATGTTCTATTTGATTTTAACCCATGTTAATATATATACATTATGTAACTAAATAAAGAATGCAAGCATGAGTAAATGGTTAAATAAATGATGTATGAGGTGTAAGTATCCTATCTAATGTAAGCATGTATAAGTATGGCTTGTAATGAATATGTAGGTTCCATAGTATGTAATGTATGGTGCATATAGTAGTGCAAGAGAATAAATGAATGATGAATGAATGCAAGCATGAATGTAATGTAATAATAGATGTAATGTATGCAATATATAAGTTAATGTGATGTAATGTTCTATGTTAACACAAATCATATATTACCTCATGTACCCCTTATACTATGTTAATACTATCACACTTGACACATTGTTCACTTACACTTTGACACTCTTTGATATGTATACACTATGTATGCCCATTTAACCCTCACTTGACCCTTTGCTATGTTCACATACACACACATAACCTCTTAAATAAGTATTTATGAATATAGTTAACTTAGCTATGTATGTATATTATATATATGTTAGCATATTGTGTTGTAATATATAAGTTTATATAACCATTTGAAATGCCATAATTATAGACCTAATGTTGAATACCAATATATGCATGTGTATATATGTGTAGACATATATAGCTTAAAGTAATAGATTACCTAGTGTATATCCAATGTGAATTCTTGCCTATTTGAGTATTGAATAATTGCATGCTATATAGAGTTGGGTGTATGTTGGCTTGTATAGCTTTGTATTGATGTGTGCTTGCTAGGATAGTCTTGGTTAGGCCTAGTAAGACTTACTGGGTTAGGACATGACCTAGTTTGACTAGTGCATTTGACCAGAGTTGACTTTTTGACCAAAAGTCAATTGTAAGTCAACCTTTGATCCCGATTGACCTAGTTTGACTTGGATTGATTTCCTATGACCTTGTTTGACCTTGGTTGTCCTAGTATGACCCAGTATGACCTAGTATGACCTAGTTTAGCTTGGTGTGACTTAGGTTTGACTTAGATTTGACCTAGATTGACCTAGATTCATTTAGAATGCATTGTAATGCATCTTATTATCATTTTGGACTCATAGTGACTTGTACTGTTCTATAGGAGACAGATACCACTCCTCGGACAGTATATTCTCTTCAGACACTCAGGCTATCAGGCGAGTACATTCTCTGACCGTTTCATACTTGTATGGATTTACATTCTTGCTCTAGATTACTGTACTTGATGCTGACACGATTCATTATCATGGATTGGTACTATATGGATCTTTTTCTGAGATGTTATCTCCTTGTATTCACTAAGTACATATTGTGATGTACGTTTTACTTACATATTATATTTATTGAATACCCTTATCATTGTACACTCATTGTGCATATTGTACTCTCAGTATCACATTGAGCCATTGTACAAGCCATTGTACAAGTCATTGTACAAGCCATTGTACAAGCCATTGTACAAGTCATTGTATAAGGTAACGTAACTGAATTGGATCCTTGTGTATTGATTGGGGAGGGAGAGTAGAAATGGTTATGTGATCAATCGTATTGTATAAGAAATTGAATATGTCCATTGTACACCCACGTATAAAGGAGTCCCATTTTATTGTATAACCTAACCTATTTACATAACCATATTGTGCTCTAAATCACATGTTCCTTACAGTCTTACTTATCATATTTAGATATTTTCTGTTATCAAATCTCTACTGTTTTTTATATATCTTCTTCTTTCAGCGTTTTCTGTACTTTACACTATTGCATGCTTTATATTTCCTAACTCGTTATGAACTGCGTGAGATGTTTTGTGCTCGCTCCAGTCCTGACTGGACCTGTTGATAAATTTTACAGATAGCCTGGAGGTTGCCTGCTAGCCTAGAGGAGACAGTAGAGGTTGCATAGATAGCTAGAATTTTTGCTTATAGTTTATTTTCAGTCATCTTGAGTTGTATTTATGGACTACTGTATTTGGGTTTTGAGATGTATTCTGAGTTTGTATCTTAGACACTTAGACTTCTATCTGTTGTATCTCTTTTCGATTTTATGTTTTATCTATCTTCCTTTATGCTCTACCTTACATGTGATTGAGCTTACATTATGCTATGTCACCACCATTCGGGGAGTATAAACTGTTTAGTCTTATACTGTTAGATGCATTGAGACATAGGACAGCGTTCTATCGCCGACACTGCGGCGTAGGCTGGGCGTTGTTACGCTTTCGTGCCCTAACTCTAGGGTGCGGGTCGTGACACGTTTTTAGTGGTGGTCCATGCAGGTCGAGTTTATGTAGTGGTATTCGAAATTGAGTACCACTACAGCCTGCAGTAGGATTAGGATATATTTTTGAAGGTACTCAATCACAGTTAGGATCCCTTGAGAGATTCCTGGGACGACCCTTGAGAATCTTATTTTAACTTTGATTTGAAAACTCTTCTTCCCTTAATTTAATTATCTTTACTTCCTGTTGTTAAAATTGATTTTTATAGATTATTGTTGAATTCGAGTTGTATTTATTGATTTTGATGGATGATTGTCGAATTTGAATTTTGATGATAGCTATTGCATCCGAGTTTGTATTTTGATAGATTTTTGTTCATTTTTGAAATTTGGTGTTCGTTGATAAATTGATTTCATTTTTGGGTATTCATTGTTGATTTAATTTAATTTTTGGCAAGATGAAATTATATGGGCTAGGTCATCTATGTTATGGAATCTAGTCTTCTATAGTCGCATTAGCCAGCATGGTGAGGACATATAGTCTGACTCTGGATATATTTCTCGGGTGTGGAAATTTAAGATTTTCGCAGCCAAGCTAGCGGCACCGCGAAAATGTTAAATACCATGATTCTAGAGATATGTGCATAAGTCAAGGGCTCTGTGATTATCGTAGCCTTGCTTACTAGTATGACGAGAATTTAGAGTACCATGATTTTGGATAGACGCATATGATTATCAGATTGCACCTTAATTTTTTTGAACATGTTTTCTCTACTTTTGTTCAGTCATTCAAAAAAAAATTTGGTTGAGTTTTGTGTTAAATTTGAAAAATCTGAGACTGTGTGCATATTAACCCTTAATACTGAATTCCAAATATTTAGTTTAAATTGCTGTTTTATTTTCTTTAATATAATATTTAAAGCTGTGTACATTGTTGTATGTAGGGATATAATGTTAGGTTTCATATTCTTACATGTTAGTTTGTGATAAACATTGAGTTGGTTTTAATATTCAAATTTCTCCAAAATCTTGAAAACTAGTTACATGTTAACATTTTTACATTGATTTCCATGTTTAGTTAAATTTTAGATTTAACATGTAATATTGAACTGTATGCGTCGATAAATGTATTGGTAGTATGTTAGGGTTTCATTTCTATCATGCTAGGATGTATTGGGAGCATTGAAATTAGTTGTGATGTTTCAAACTCCTAAATTTTGAAATTGCATTATGTTAATATTATCCTGGTTTAAGTGTCAGCTCATTTCAGATTTTGTATGTAAATGCTGAACTAAAACTGGGTTTAACCTTCAATACTAAGCTATAACCCTGTACAAGGACACACACACACACTAACATAGTATATACTGTCATTTAACCTAACCCTTCCCCTCTATGTTATGATTATATATCTATAAGGATACATATAGAGTTTATGCATATATGTCATAACGTATATAGATACATAACTAAGTCTCTACCTTTTTATATATATGGTTAGCCATGCAAGTTATGATTAAATAGGTTGTATATTGTAGATTGTTTAACCAAAATGCCATGATTAGTGTAACTTGATAGCTGTTGTTTTGGAACCTAATTTCTCATATACAATTTTATATGTATTCACGTACACACACGCCTACTATCTAACCATATGAACATGTCCCTATACACATAATGCTAGCTTTTTCCTCTCTAACGCTCTCTCTCTCTATATATATTGTGATTCGATTTCAATGTAATCGACTTTCGTTAATTAAACTTGTAATTTTTATTTTCTTGGGATAGTACCCCTTTTAGATGATTGGTGGTTACCTTTCTTTATTTTTTTTTGATGAGTACCAGTTTTCACATAGGATGGTAGACTGTCTTACAGTTTTGATGATTTGATATTTCTGTATCTTTTCTCGTTTAGCACCCTGGATTGCTTGTGTGTTTTGATACCCTATAACCGATTTGATTAGCATGACTAGTATACCTAGATGAGACTTCACTGTCACCGTATGCCATGACCCTATATGTCGTCCTTTTGATGGTATGATTTGTTTAAGTTCTGGGACTTTGATTGTGGGGTTTGACCTAGAGGGAGTATGGACCTTTTAATTTCGAGGACGAAATTTTTCTAAGGTGGGTAGAGTTGTAGCACCCAGTTTTCCAAATGAGGATAATTTTGAAATTTCGTGTTTATAATTATTTTAATAATGATATTTAATTCATAATATGATTTTTGGTGATTTTAAATCATTTTAACATTATTTAAATCAATGACTTATGGTTTTGACGTTTTGCTAGTGAAACCCTAGAGACTGTTTGACCTAGAGCCTAACCATGTGATTATGATATTTTAATGTCATTTTTGGCCTAAGGATATTTTTGTATTTGACCTCTTTGAATTATTTTGATATTATTTTATTATTTATGATATTGTTTTGGGGTTATTTGAGTCGGGTTCGAATTTCAACTCAATCCGACTAGAAACGGGGACCCGGGGGTAGTTGACTCTAGTGGGACCCATACACTAGTTAGGCATGGCCCACATGATATTAATTTTAGTTCACATGATAGAAATATTTTAGTTAGAGGTTAGACTAATTATTATGGATAAGGTTAGTGTGATTAGAAACTTTAGAATGACTAATTTAGCCCCAACCAATTAGCCCTTTCCTAATACTCATAGAATAGGTTAGTAGGGGCTTTTGGACTTTTCCTAATAGGACAAAACCACCATTATGGCCAGCCACAATAAGGATAGGGTTGAGCCTCCCATTTGTCATTATCCATCTATTTTTCTCTCTCTTGTTCTTCCCCAAATTCCTAGAGAGCAATCCCTAGCAATTTCTCTACCAAATCCTTCCATTTTGCCACCAAATCTTCTTCTTTCCTTCTCCATTCTAGCCAAGGAGGAAGCTACCCAAGTTTGGGAGGATTCGGAGCTCGTTCGTGTCCTTTTGGAATCTCTACGTGTCGGTGTCGCTCCGGAAAGGCTTTTCTTCAATTCGATCTATCGGGAGGTATAAATCCCTTCTCCTTTTTATTTCCTCATGCATATAGGTCTGTTTTTAAACCCATAAAAATGACCCCCATGGTTGTATCTCTATTTGTGTCCATTTTGTGTCCATTTGGAGGTCATAGGAGTGTCCTTTGTGTTGTGGTTGTGTCTATGTGGGAAAATTCCAAATTTGGACACACTATGTGTTGTTGTTATGTATGAATGAATTATTACATGTTTAATCTCATATTTTTGTATTGAAGATGTGTTCTATAGTGTCTCATATATATATATATATTAGTGTAGAGAGTGAGTTCTTGATATATTATGTTATATACTTGTGTTCTTTTGTCTCAAACTACCTAAATCCGTCATGATTTTTATCCACGTTTTTAATTTTAGCCCTAACTTAGAAATGTCATAACTTCTAGCTCAAAGCTCGGTTTAATCTTCCATTATTTTTAAAAGAAGCATATTGAAGTTAGCTTTCCAAAAACATATATTAATAGGCCTAATTCTTTCTGTAACTTTCTGGAGAATTATTTGAGTGTCAGCTGTACGAAAGACAAACGCGTTCTCGGTGTTTTCGCGATTCCGGGAGTTTCCGGAAACGAAAACGCGATCCGTTTGAAGTTTCGAAAAGCTAACACATAGATCTATAACATACTTTAATCCTAGAATTTAATTTATACTGAGTTGGTACAGTATTGATTATTAGTAGGAGTTACTATTCGGCATATGTATTTTGTGCACCCTTGTATGTAATATAATATTCTATTTGATTTTAACCCATGTTAATATATATACATCATGTAACTAAATAAAGAATGCAAGCATGAGTAAATGGTTAAATAAATGATGTATGAGGTGTAAGTATCCTATCTAATGTAAGCATGTATAAGTATGTCTTGTAATGAATATGTAGGTTCCATAGTATGTAATGTATGGTGCATATAGTAGTACAAGAGAATAAATGAATGATGAATGAATACAAGCATGAATATAATGTAATAATAGATGTAATATATGCAATATATAAGTTAATGTGATGTAATATTCTATGTTAACACAAATCATATATTACCTCATGTACCCCTTACACTATGTTGACACTATCACACTTGACACATTGTTCACTTACACTTTGACACTCTTTGATATGTATACACTATATATGCCCATTTAACCCTCACTTGACCCTTTGCCATGTTTACATACACACACATAGCCTCTTAAATAAGTATTTATGAATATAGTTAACTTAGCTATGTATGTATATTATATATATGTTAGCATATTGTGTTGTAATATATAAGTTTATATAACCATTTGAAATGTCATAATTATAGACCTAATGTTGAATACCAATATATGCATGTGTATATATCTGTAGACATATATAGTTTAAAGTAATAGATTACCTAGTGTATATCCAATGTGAATTCTTGCCTATTTGAGTATTGAATAATTGCATGCTATATAGAGTTGGGTGTATGTTGGCTTGTATAGCCTTGTATTGATGTGTGCTTGCTAGGATAGTCTTGGTTAGGCCTAGTAAGACTTATTGGGTTAGGACATGACCTAGTTTGACCTAGTTTGACTAGTACAGTTGACCAGAGTTGACTTTTTGACCAAAAGTCAACTGTAAGTCAACCTTTGACCCCGATTGACCTAGTTTGACTTGGATTGATTTCCTATGACCCTGTTTGACCTTGGTTGTCCTAGTATGACCCAGTATGACCTAGTATGACCTAGTTTAGCTTGGTATGACTTAGGTTTGACTTAGATTTGACCTAGATTGACCTAGATTCATTCAGAATGCATTGTAATGCATCTTATTATCATTTTGGACTTATAGTGACTGGTACTGTTCTATAGGAGACAGACACCACTCCTCGGATAGTATATTCTCTTCAGACACTCATGCTATCAGGCGAGTACATTTTCTGACCGTTTTATACTTGTATGGATTTACATTCTTGCTCTAGATTACTGTACTTGATGCTGACACGATTCATTATCACGGATTTGTACTATATGGATCTTCTTCTGAGATATTATCTCCTTGTATTCACTAAGTACATATTGTGATGTGCGTTTCACTTACATATTGTATTTATTGAATACCCTTATCATTGTACACTCATTGTGCATATTGTACTCCCATTATCACATTGAGCCATTGTACAAGCCATTATACAAGCCATTGTACAAGTCATTGTACAAGCCATTATACAAGCCATTGTACAAGTCATTGTATAAGGTAACGTAACTGAATTGGATCCTTGTGTATTGATTGGGGAGGGGGACTAGAAATGGTTATGTGATCAATCATATTGTATAAGAAATTATATATGTCCATTGTACACCCACGTACAAAGGAGTCCTATTTTATTGTATAATCTAACCCGTTTATATAACCATATTGTGCTCTAAATCACATGTTTCTTACAGTCTTACTTATCATATTTAGATATTTTCTGTTATCAAATCTCTACTGTTTTTTATATATCTTCTTCTTTCAGCGTTTTATGTACTTTACTCTATTGTATGCTTTATATTTCCTAACTCGTTATGAACTACGTGAGATATTTTGTGCTTGCTCCAGTCCTGACTGGACCTGTTGATAAATTTTACAGATAGCCTGGAGGTTGCCTGCTAGCCTAGAGGAGACAGTAGAGGTTGCATAGATAGCTAGAATTTTTTCTTATAGTTTATTTTCAGTCATCTTGAGTTGTATTTATGGATTACTGTATTTGGGTTTTGAGATGTATTCTGAGTTTGTATCTTAGACACTTAGACTTCTATCTGTTGTATCTCTTTTCGATTTCATATTTTATCTATCGTCCTTTATGCTCTACCTTAGATGTGATTGAGTTTACATTATGCTATGTCACCCCCATTCGGGGAGTATAAACTGTTTAGTCTTATACTGTTAGATGCATTGAGACATAGGACAGCGTTCTACCGCCGATACTGTGGCGTAGGCTGGGCGTTGTTACGCTCTCGTGCCCTAACTCTAGGGTGCGGGTCGTAACAATTAACAAGACATAAAAATAACATATGAGGTATAAAAACTGGAAAGAAAACTGATGACAAGGCACGGTGGAGATAAAAAGGAAAAACAAAAGACATCTACCTAGGTGGTGTGAAATATCTGTTTCGACATGTGAACGGCTATGGGGTAAATCCGACACCTGCACATGTCGTGTACAGGTGTTATTGTTCATGAATAGACATCATGGGGATAGTTCTGGGTAGTTCACATGTCTACTAAGATATTTCCCCTCCCGACTACTACGTGTGACGAGCGTGTCAACAAGCAGCAAGATATATGTATAGACATAAAATAAAAAAACTACTATAAATCGGAAAGCAATCAAAAAGTGCACTTGCCTGAATCCTTGCACAAACCGTAGCCACAAGTAGAGGATGAGGGGATACTGATCTAGAAGCTGTCAACCTATAACACATATCGCACCACGAACCGTGCACGAAAACCACAAATCAATTCTAATGTTCTAGTTCTAAATAGTGGCTAGTTGGGTTACTAATCTAATAATAATAATTAATTCTATAATAGTTCACTCAAAAACTTAATGTAACCTAATAATAATCTGAATATAATCTAAACATTCAAGTTTGGCCATCAAAAGTCGTGTTTCTCAATTTTGGAAATCATGGCACGTAAATCGAGACGTACCATTAACTTTTTAGTCAAACACTGTGAACTCTAGATTTTGAGAGTGCACCTTGGTAGATTTCAGTGCCATAAGTGCGCTGGAATCGACCGTGCCGCAAAATCACGCTTTGGTCAAAAGATATCGCCGTTATAGCTAATCGTGACCAAAACGGGGATCAACCGATAAGTTCTGATTTCAACAGAAAAACTAAAATACTAATAAAAATTAATTTCTGGGAAAAGTATATGTCGTAGCGCTCTGTGTTAGCTTTCCGAAACTTTAAACGGTTCGTGATTTCGATTTCTGGTTCTCCCGAAATCTCGAAAACAACAAAACGTGTCAAGTTTCGGACAACCGACACTCTACGAATTTTTCAGAAATTTAGGTTCAGAAATTATGAAAATAAATTAGATATTCAGAAACTATACCTCAATACGTTTCCAACAAAAAAAACAGCACACGAAAAAGAGGTCCTAGTTGACGGCAATCGCCTCGGGAAGTCGGAGAATCACCAGGATCAAACTCCAAAAGGAGGAGGCTATAATTAATTAGGGTTTGTGAATATACAATGCATATATATAGGAGAGAGAGAGGCGGTTACTGTAGCAGCGCCGACAGGTGGGCCCTCCCGGGTGGATTATTGGATAATTATTTATTTACTTCAGAAAATCATTTAAAAATCATTTTAAGTCCAAATAAATCAAAATAAATTGCAGAAAAATCCAGATAAATTCTAAAAAATTCTAGAAAATATTTCTAAGTGTATAGAATCTAAATAAAATATCATCATGTGACCTCACAGTAAATTTCCAAATCCTATACAATATTATTTCTATAGGTTTTAATTATATAAAAATTTCTAAAAATTCTAAAAAAATCTAGAAAAATTCTAAAATATTCTAGAAAATATTTTTAGTCATTTAGAGCCCAAATAAAAATATTTGGTCCCAAAATACCCCCGTATGACCTTACAGTAAATCTTGAAAGTCGTAAAAAATAATAAAACCTTATATATTAAATACCTACAAATATCCAAAAATTTTAGAAAAATATAAAATAGCCAAATAATACATATTTAAGCTATCTAGAGGTCATATGACCTTAATATGGTCATAGCCCACCTACAAGCTTTGGCGTGACTCACAATGGCCATAAAATTAATCATAAACAAATAAAATTAAAAAATTAAAAAAATTGGGAAGTGGGCTTACAAATCTACCCACCTTCGAATAATTTCGTCCTCGATATTCTAATTCGTAACTATTCTTAAAATTCCAAAAGAAAGTCTACCTTAATCTTAATCTCCTCAATTTAACCACTCAAAATATTTTATAACCTTTTTTAGCCATTTCATAACTCCGAATACTTGAGAACTTCTACCCACCTTTGGTCACACTACTCCATCAAACTAAAAATTTTATAATCTTCTAACTGGTTGCTAACAATCCTACCAACAATTATCTAGGCATATGGTATCTACACTCCTCTCGTATTTATCAAGCAATCCAAAATTTAACAGCAACAAATTTACACAAGTAGCTTAAAAATATTAGTAATTTCTAGTAAGCATGACTACTGGTCGCTTCGAAGTAGGGAGGACAGGAAGATAAGGCAGAATAATCGAGAGCAACTGTAAAATTTTAAGAGCAGTGGAGAGTATCCAATGTTGCAGATAGAAAGAAAGTCTATAAACCGTTGACTTATTTGCTAGATTGGGCTACTCTAGTTCAGTCACTTGCTACGTCGAAGAGCCCTTTGTTACTTAGAGTGGCCTACAATTCATGCAATACAGAAGTCTCGTTCTCAAAATTCTAATTCAAACAAGATCCCATAATGGAACAAAATTTGAGAAATCAAGATTGTGGTCTTAATGGGTTCTCTATTTAGGCATCATTCGTTGGTTGGATGAATATTAGGTTTCAACCTATATTGACTAGACAAGATTCCAACGATAAAACTCTTCCTATTAGATTATGGTAACATAAAATAGGGTTCCTTCCAAGTGGTTGAGCTAGTTGCAAGTCGGGTTGGTTAGCTAGGTCCATAAGCCTGAAATGTGCCTTCAGTGACTCTTATGTTTAAGTAGCACATGAGGCCTCAATTGAGTGGACGCTAGTGTCATGTGCGTAGTGGGCTTCGAGTAGATCACAACCATATATTGGGTCGAATGAACTGAATCAAGGTTGAGGCTCTAATGGAAGTCGGGAATTGTACCAGCATTATGGTAAGGGTTATAACTAATCCTTTTATCCCAAAAGTTGTACCACAAAAATAGAGTACAAGGGGATGGATTTGAGTGGGACATGATATAGCTAGATGAAGGTAGACTCGTCTAGATCTTGCATGTGAAATTTGTTGGAAGGTAACAGCTGGTCTCGTGCTCCGAATATTGATGACACGGCCGGGGACACAAAATGATCTAAATGAAAAGTGGGAGTCCATGGGGCACTAATTATCATCCTAATGGGAATTATTCCAATTAACCGGTAATCCTCGTATATCCCAAAAATTCTAGAAGGCATACAGTCTACCCACCTTAGAAGCTAGGATATGGTTTTAGGAATAATGAGATTTGAAAAATTCTAAAGTTCGGATAGTGTGCCCCGACTCTTATTAATAAAGAATAAGGCACGACAAAACGGAATACAATAGATATAAGTCAAGTCAATGTTCGTTCCTCAATAAATAGAAAATGCGTGTGTACAATAACACACGGTCGATAAAGTAGAATAATCTACTCGTCCATAGTGTACAAGAGTTATCGACCGGGTAACCAACTCTAAGGCACATCATATAAAGAGATTCCTAACAACTTAGTCATGAATTTCTATTGTGTCAAACCTGCCAGACTATTGCCACAAGGGCTCTAGTTAAAGCAAGCTTCAACAAATAATTAGAGGCCCACAACAATTGGTCTATTGAGAATAGGTAGTCTCCTAGGTTGGCATTTGATCAAGGGAAGGATCCTAATTATTCTCGGACTCCAATGACCAGAAGGTCATGATAGTAGTTTTAGGGTCTCAGGGAAGGTTCCAGTCACGGGCTGGTCGATGGTAGCTACACTTACGTATACGACTATCATAGCTATGAGGATACTCTATGTCTATCTATCTATTACGAGCTTTCGTCCTCCCAATCAGTGAAAGACAAAAACGATAAAGAGTTCAAGAATGATGTTACTGAATACAATTACGTGATTCAAGGGCGAATATATAATTCAAGAGGAATTGTCAAATCAGTCACGGAAGAGATCCTAGATACCTATATATCTCAATCCACGTAGTGTAATTAAACGAAGAGCGAACCAAATGCATCATGGTTGATCAGACCGTAATACGATGATTCTGATAAGACAATATGTTAGCAAGCGTCCCCAATAAACATATATCTCGAATCAAGCTTGATAAAAGAGTAAGCTTGCAAAACTAGGCTGTAATAGCAGCGCTGGTCAAGATAGTCAAAATATAAGTAGGCGAGATTTTTGAAAAAAGAAACAAGTAGTTCGAGTTTTGAGAGAATCAAATCCTTACCTGGTGTTCTTGTTCATACAGTCTTCCTACTATTTTCCTATCCATAAAGCCTTGGTCGACTAATGGGTTATGGGCTTCTGAATTCAATATTCTAAGTAAACCTATTAGTGTCAGTCAATTACCTCGTCGATAGATCACAATGACCATATAATGCTAAGTTGAGAGGCATGCTACCACTTACAGAGCTTCCACTAGTATTGGCATTGGTCTTAGGGTCATACAGGGCAGTTCCTATCCTCTATAGTATCCTAAACTTGTAATCACGTCTGAAATCATTATACCGAGAATTATGCCTCGCTTGTATACTCCGGCGGGGGTAAACCCTTGGTTCCGTGATTCAATTGTGATAGGCTATCGGGTACTCTACCATACATCGACACAAGGTCTAAAGAGGTCAACGAAGATATAGTTTTAGCAATGTTCCATAAACTATGATTCTTCGAAATGGATTTTAATTCTATGGATTGTGCCTCGCCAGTGCGCTGCTGGCTGTAGTGAACCCACATTCTCCACTCTCAAATAATTGACGACAGTGCGCTGCTGTCTAAACTTTATGAGTTAACTAATATTCCTTTAACTATAACCGTAAAAATTTATGAGATTCTAGAGATTCAAACAAGTTGACTAAAAATATGAGAGTGGATATTTGTCCTATCAGTCACAATATTTAAAATAAAAGATTTAACATGGAGGAAATAATTAGAGACGAAAGAAATACAAACATTCTAGTATCTATTTCATATACATTTCAATGGTTTGAGGGAAATTTAGAATAACAGGATCAGTAATTATAAATCAATTCCTTAGAGCAAAATAGAATCTAAAATAGGCAATTCTAACTTTGATATAAGATTTACATCTAAAATAGAGCAAAAAGGAAATTGAACAGGTTATCAAGATTAACGCCTTAATTCTAGGTAAGCCTAATCAACCAAGTGAGTAGTATACCCACGTTGGACATATTGTCATATCAAAAGTATAGTGTACCTGTAGGGATCTAGCAAGTTATCTAAATTGTATGGCCTATCTAATAACCTTAACTACCCAACGGTCAATTTAATGAGGGACTCTTATTACTAATCATTCTCTTAAATCATTTTAATCCTAATTGTGAATGAGCATTTCCTGGGCGCAGGCTCGCAGCAGTACGACTAATATGTTACTACCGCGAGTTCGCATAAATTGCGAAGACTGACCTGCATGGGCCACCACAAAAACTTGTCACGACCCGCACCCGCTTTTTCGGATACGAGACGTGTCCAAGCCAGCCTACGTCGCAGAGTCGGCGGTAGAACGCTGTCAAGCCCACAAGAATAAATGCTCAAAATAAAATATTTGCTGCTCATTCACATTTTTAAGTTTATTACAACAGTTACAACATTTATAATTAAAGAAAATACAAGATTTTATAATTAATGAAATTGATACAATTGCTTTCTATTTTTAGGTTGACCTCAGCATGCCCAAGCCTTCCCAGTGCTAAGAGTGATCGCGGCTAAACCTGAAAAATGTTAGTTTTCAGTCAGGAATGGAACAAGTACACAAACCGACGGCAATGCAAAAACACAATAGAATTAACAAGACATGAAAATAACATATGAGGTATAAAAACTGGAAAGAAAACTGATGACAAGGCACGGTGGAGATAAAAAGGAAAAATAAAAGACATCTACCTAGGTGGTGTGAAATATCTGTTTCGACATGTGAACGGCTATGGAGTAAATCCGGCACCTGCACGTGTCGTGTACAGGTGCTATTGTTCCTGAATAAACATCACGGGGATAGTTCTGGGTAGTCTACATGTCTACTAATATATTTTCCCTCCCGACTACTACGTGTGACGAGCGTGTCAACAAGCAGCAAGATATATGTATAGACATGAAATAAAAAAACTACTATGAATCGGAAAGCAATCAGAAAGTGCACTTGCCTAAATCCTTGCACAAACCGTAGCCACAAGTAGAGGATGAGGGGATGCTGATCTAGAAGCTGTCGACCTATAACACATATCGTACCACGAACCGTGCACGAAAACCACAAATCAATTCTAATATTCTAGTTCTAAATAGTGGCTAGTTGGGTTACTAATCTAATAATAATAATTAATTCTATAATAGTTCACTTAAAAACTTAATTTAACCTAATAATAATCTGAATATAATCTAAACATGCAAGTTTGGCTATCAAAAGTCGTGTTTCTCAATTTTGGAAACCATGGCACGTAAATCGAGACGTACCATTGACTTTTTAGTCAAATGCTATGAACTCTAGATTTTAAAAGTGCACCTTGGTAGATTTTAGTGCCACAAGTGCTCTGGAATCGACCGTGCCGCAAAATCACGCTTTGGTCAAAAGATATCGCCGTTATAGCTAATCGTGACCAAAACTGGGATCAACCGATCAGTTCTGATTTCAACAGAAAAACTAAAATAGTAAATTAACAAAATAATTTCTGGGAAAAATTTATGTCGTAGCGCTCTGTGTTAGCTTTCCGGAACTTCAAACGGTTCGTGATTTCGATTTCTGGTTCTCCCGAAATCTCGAAAACACCAAAACGTGTCAAGTTTCGGACAACCGACACTCTACGAATTTTTCAGAAATTTAGGTTCAGAAATTACGAAAATAAATTAGATATTCAGAAACTATACCTCAATACGTTTCCAAGAAAAAAAAACAGCACACGAAAAAGAGGTCCGAGTTGAAGGCAATCGCCTCGGGAAGTCGGGGAATCACCAGGATCAAACTCCAAAAGGAGGAGGCTATAATTAATTAGGGTTTGTGAATATACAATGCATATATATAGGAGAGGGAGAGGCGGTTACTCTAGCAGCGCCGACAGGTGGGCCCCCCCAGATGGATTATTGGGTAATTATTTATTTAATTCAGAAAATTATTTAAAAATCATTTTAAGTCCAAATAAATCAAAATAAATTGCAGAAAAATCCAGAAAAATTCTAGAAAATTCTAGAAAATATTTCTAAGTGTCTAGAATCTAAATAAAATATTTTTAACACAAAATATCATCATGTGACCTCGCAGTAAATTTCCAAAGCCTATACAATACTATTTCTATAGGTTTTAATTATATAAAAAATTCCCAAAAATTCTAAAAAAATCTAGAAAAATTCTAAAATATTCTAGAAAATGTTTTTAGTCATTTAGAGCACAAATAAAAATATTTTGTCCCGAAATACCCCCGTATGACCTTACAGTAAATCCTGAAAGTCCTAAAAAATAATAAAACCTTAAATATTAAATACCTACAAATAACCAAAAATTGTAGAAAAATATAAAATAGCTAAATAATACATATTTAAACTATCTAGAGGTCATATGACATTAATATGGTCATAGCCCACCTACAAGCTTTGGCATGACTCACAATAACCATAAAATTAATCATAAACAAATAAAATTAAAAAATTAAAAAAAATTGGGAAGTGGGCTTACAAAAGACTTATGATACGGAAGAAGAACATCCATGATTATGCATCCAATCACACACAAAGTAGAGGGTACGTTCAACGTAATAGGCACCACATTTTTAATACTAAGTTACATTTATCCAAGAAGGTGCACGACCATAAGTTACATATGACGAGTACATATACGTAACCATAGGAATGTACGTACACGTCCTATATTTGAAATCACATGTTTATGTATGAGTGTACATAGAGCATGTATATATACAAGTGTATGTTTTGTGAAGGGAATACATATACAAATTGTATGTATATATAAAATATGTTCACAAATGAGGTTACTAGGGTGTAGACACATAGTTTTAGAAAGCCTATATATATAGGTATTTCATACACACATGGAAGAGTAGGTACATATATGTATATATACATTTGATATATGAAAAGGGTATATAAATATATATATATATATATATATATATATATATATATATATATATATATAAATGTAAAAAAAAATATGTACAAATATATATATATATATATATATATATATATATATATATATATATATTTTTATATATATATATATATATATATATATATATATAAATATATATATATATATATATAAACAGAATGTTGGGTGGAGCTCTGCTCCCCACACCTTCACAGGGTGGAGCTCTGCTCCCCACACCCCTCGCCTGGTGGAGCTCCGTTCCCGCCGGATGGAGCTCCGCCCCCCTACCAGTGGTCGGTTGCAGCGACAGCGGTCGGGAGGCCCCCTCTTCGCCACCCCGCCCTCCCCCGCCGGGTTCTGGTGGTTGGGATGGCCGATCGGCCTCCCCGGCCCGGCGGATCCCCTCTGCTTCTTCGCCCCCCTGGGCGGTTCCCCACCACCAGGTCAGCCGGGCCTCGCCTGGCCCGTCCCTCTGTGGGGTCTCTCCCCCCGCCGGCTACCCGCCGTGCAGTCCCCCACCCGCCCCCCTTCCTCCCCTCTTCCCTCCCCGTCTTCTCCGACGTCGTCGTCGTGGTCGACCCCGCCGCATCCGGTTGAGAAAGGGCCCTCCGCCGGTCATCGTCCTGCCCGAGGCCGCTAGGACACCCCCCGTCGTCAAGCGCGCCCCTTCGCCGGTAGCGCCTCCTCCGGCTGAAGCTCGTCCCATCCCGGCGCCTCCTCCCTCCCTGGTTCCCCCTCCTCTCGGCGCCCCCCTCTCGCTGCCGGCCTTCCTACTCCTTCCCGCCCCAGACCCTGGGGCCCACCCCCCTCCTCCTGCCCCGCTCGCAACGGAGTTTGCCCCTACATCGGTGGTCTTTCCCTCGGGTCCCGAGCTCCCCCCTAGTCGCACGGCGTCCCCCTCTCCGGCGACGGCCGTGACGCCGGCGGTGACGCTGTCCCCGCCCCGCGACGCCCGTACAGGTCTCCGCCGCTCCCTCCGCCGCCCCCGTCCTCTCCCCCTTCCTTTCATCTCCTTCTCCCACTAGCCGCCGCGCTCCCGGCGTCCGTTTAGCGCAGCGACCCGCCCACAACCCCCCTCCCCTGTGGGCTGGCTCCCCCGCCGGGGGGCTCCCGACCCCCCCCGCGCTTGTTGTCTCTTGGAGCCCTCCTCTCCCCCCTCCCAGTCGCGTGGCTCTCCCTCCCGCCTCCGTGATGGGTCGGCCGCTCCTCCGCCAGAGCCCCCTCGCTCCGGGCATGGCGGCGGGATCCTTCCCGCCCCCCGCTCGCCGTCCCCCCCCCGTCGGCCGGCGTCGCCTCACCTCCCTTAGGTCCGCCCTTGGGCGGCGTTCTGCTCCGTCTAGTGGCCGTGCCTCCCCCCTCGCCCGTCTGGAAACCGGGCTCCGCTCCTACTCTGCCTCTCGTCCCCTTCCTCCGCATCCAGCGGTCGCGCCCCGAACCTCCGCGCCGGAGACGTCGTTCTGCCCCCTCGTGGCCTGTGCCACCTCGGTAGGCACGCTGGGGCGGGGCCCGAGAACCCTCTCGTGGCACGTGCCCGCCTCGGGCCACGCTTTAGTCCACACTCCATAAGGCCTTGTGCCCACGCCTCGTGGAGCAGAGCCCCCGCTTCCACCTTTTCCTTTCGGGTGTTTGCAATTTCAAAATTTGAATTTTACTTTCGTAATTTCGTTTTTTTCGGGTGTTAGAATATCCTACTTTCTTATTTCCAACCGGTTGTATTTCTACCTAGTCTAACTTAGCCCGTTTTGTGTTATGGGCCTAGCACCTGCTTGTAATGCTCCTTTAGAGCCACTCTTTATTTCAATAAATGTGTTTTGTTTAAAAAATATATATATATATATATATATATATATATATATATATATATATATATTTATATATATATATATATATATATATATACAAATGTACAAAAAATATGTATATATATATATATATATATATACATATATATATTTATATGTATATACATATATATATATATATATATATATATATATATATATATACATATAAAGATTTGATGCACAGTATCCTCAGTTCTATGAACATGCATCATCTTCCCAGAGTACGGATCTCATATATTCTAGTATGCTTTGTCAAGAAAGTTCATCCCCTTTTTTACAAAAAAAATTAGAAGGTTTTTGGATCTATGCAACCAACATGCAGACCATTTAAATATTTCACTACCAAAATATTTCACATTAGCGACGTCAGAAGACGCCGCTAAACATCAAAAACTGTCGCTAAAGTAAATCTACGACGAACTTAGCAACATTTGGAGGATGTCGCGTAAAACATGGTCGCTAACAGGAAGAACGTCGCCTTTTGTCGCTATAGCGACGTATTTCTGCGACGCAGAACATCGCTAGATTTTTTCATAAGTAGCAACATTTATCGACATAACGTTGCTAATCTGCGATGAAATAATTCGTTGTTAATAGTCGCTGACTTTCTACAGTTAACGACGTTTGCAAAGTTTAGCGACGTTTAGCAACTCGATATATGGCAATTTTGTTTTGCCATGTCACCATTTTAGCGACATTTGGCGACAACCAGCGAAGTTATGATACTTGCATAGCGACGTGCTGATACGAACTTAGTGACGAAGATAGCGATGTGGACTAGCTAAAGTTTCTAAGCTGTAATGTTGGTCACGTCAACATGTTGGTGACGTTCTGCAACGTTCAGCTACATGATGATTCTCAGTTTAGCGACGTTCTAATACACGTTTGCGACGTTGTCTTGCGTCACAAAGCGTCGTTGAGTGTTGCTAAACGTCGCTAAATACAAAAAAATAAATATAAAACAGAATGTTTTATGCTTTTTATATAAATAGCAGTTACATTATAAAGCATTATACCTGTATTTAGAGTGACAGTTTGCATATAATAGAACCGGAGCAACCCTCCGTAAAAATTTTTGGGTTTGCCGACCCCTTCGGTGAATCACTCAACACCGGTAAACCAATATAGAGACAAAGGATAAAAAACTACCAATAATCAAATAAATAAAATCTATAATCAACTCGATGATTCGGTTGTAGCATTCTTGAGACATTTTGAAATCAGACTTGATTCTTAGCAGTCTTGTAACCACCTCTAACGGTGAATGATCTTCACAACCAGGATACAAAGGAGTCCTTGCATTCTCCAGTATCTCCATGAACTTTGCAGCATCGGCATTCGGTGCCTCCTCAGCCGTATCATGATTGTCCGGATCGAAACTAGGCCCCGCAGCATAAAAAATAATGTTCACCCATCCTTCGTCATAAACAACATGGTCATGGATACACATATACGAAAAATTAGGCTCCAGCTCCGATTCTAAAGGCACAAGTTTTTCGTGTGAGGTCTACTGATAGTAATTCGGCATAAAATCTCTCGAGTACAAATGATATGTCACGTCCACTTCTGGATGATATTTCATGTTGCGACATCTCACATATGGACACTTAATTTTTGTACGGTCCATGTACTGAGGGAACGCCTTGGCAAACTGCAAGAACTGCTCTACCCTTATGTAAATTCATCTTGCACATCGTGCTTATCATCAGGATGACGATTATACATCCACGAACGATACCGCATATAGTAATTTATATCCATTAATTGTCAATAATTCTGCAAAGATAGATACACATTATTGGAGTATATTTCAAATGGATGCATAGACACATGTGTATTAAATGAATGTCGTCACATATTTAATAAGAAGGCCCCCACTTTGACCTCCCTCTACTTTTCTGCTACTCATTCGATACTCTCAGCATCCTATTCTGCATGATATATATGATATCTATCTCAAACTCAACATAGAGAAGTGTAAAAATATTAATATTAACCACGGTTGACAGTATCATTATAGGTATAAGAATCGGTATAATGAATCTCATGGCTTCTGCTATAAGAGGAAAATGTAGAACCAAACGTGAAGAAAAGGTGCATATTTAAAACATTAGAAGTAAAAAGTTTTCGATTGGTGTTAGTACCACCAATCGAAAACTTTTTACTTCTAATATTTTGAATATGCACCTCTGCTTCGCGTTTGGTTCTACATTTTGCTCTGGTAGCGGAAGCCAAGAGATCCATGATATCGATTCTGATACCGATACCGATACAATGAACCTTGGTTAATATTAATATTTTGACACTTCTCTAGCTTGGTTGAGGTTGAGGTAGATATCATATATATGATGCGTAATAGTCGACTGAGTGAGACGAATGAGAATAAAGGAAGTAGGGAGGCTCACTCTATACACTCTAGGATACTCACTCTATACACTCTAGGATACTACGATATACTACTAGTATATTCACTCTATACACAATTACTTATGCAATACATATATAGGATAATATACTATATATGCGATACACTAATATTAATACATATATACTCTCATATGGATATACAGTCCCCAATTCTAACATATACCAGTCCACATCACCCCCATCACTGAATTAGTCAAAAAAACACTCTAACATCCTATAAATTCATATATATATATATATATATATATATATATATATATATATATATATTAATATATATATATATATATACGGATATACAGTTCCCAACTCCAACCTATACTAGTCCACATCTCCCCCTTCCCCATACCTGATTTTTCTCCTTCATTCATATGTGACAGTAGCTTTACATATATATATATATATATATATATATATATATATATATATATATATATATATATATATATATATATATATATATATATACAACTATGCAACTTCACCAACAAAATTATCTCCAAAATTATCGCGAACTGCATGTCCACCCTCCTCCCAAAGATCATCTCCGATGACCAAAGCAAATTCGTCCCCGGGCAGAATATCACTGATAAAATCTTACTCTCTCAGGAACTGATCACATGCATGAAATTCCTATCCAGGGGAGGCAACGTTGCCATCAAACTGGACACGAAGAAAGCATACGACCGGCTGGACTGGCAATCCATGATTTGGGTTTTTAGAGCCTTCGGATTCTCGGTGACCCGGACAGATATCATCTTCATGTCCATCAACAATTCATGGTTCTCCACGGTTATTAACGGTCAATCTGAAGGTTTCTTCCGATCCAGTCATGGCGTCCGTCAGGGGGATCCTCTGTCTGCTACGATCTTCATCATTGCTGCTGAAGCCCTTAGCAGGAACCTCAACAACATGGCAAACTCCCCCAGATTTTGGCACAATCATGCTATTGCTGGATGGCCTCTCGTCACCCATTTGGCCTATGCCGATGACATCCTCATCTTCTCCACCAGAGACATCGGGTCAGTGGAGGTGATCCGTAACGCCCTAGAGAAATACACCAGATGCTCCAATCAACGTATAAATGCTGACAAAAGCGTCATGTACACCCACCACAACGTCGACCGGAACCATTCCTTCATCGTCTCCAACCTTACCTCATTTACCACCGTTTATCCTCCGTTCTCCTATCTGGGTTATCCGCTGGTTTACAGTAAATTAAGCTCTGACATCTTCGAGGGGTTGGTCCATAAAATCAAGAACAAAATCGAAGGGTGGCACAACGCGACTCTATCTCCGGGCAGCAAGATGATCCTTAACAAGCATGTCTTATCCTCCATCCCCATTTATACCCTGGCTGTTTGCTCTCCTCCCAAGAAGGTTATATCAGAGATCGAATCACTTTTCTCCAACTTCTTCTAGGGCATAGCGACGGCAAGGACAGGCATCACTGGGCCAGCTGGGATACGATGGCCAAACCTACCGATGAGGGAGGCCTCGGGTTCTCCATATTGGCTATCATCGTAGACGCATGTTCTATGAAATTGTAGTGGACGATACGGACGGGCAATTCTCCATGGACTAGGTTCATGACGGCTAGCTACTTTCTTCATTCTCATCCGACGACCGCCATCGCCAATAGTCAATCCTCTGCATCCTGGCGCAGGATCCTCCGCGGCCGCCACCTCGTCGAACCTTCGATTATCGAGACCCCAGAGAACCTTCACTGGTCCCTAACGCCCGATGGATCCTTCACAACAGCCTCCGCCAAGTCGATAGCTAGAACCACCGAACCGAAAGTCCCATTGATGGCCCTTTTTAGGCATTCTTGTATTCCTAACAAGTGGTCGATCCTAATCTGGAGAGCATACCGACGGAAGATTCCCATCGATGACTCCCTAATCCACTTCAGTTACAGCTTAGCATCTAAATATCATTGCTACACCTCCCCCAATCTGAGTTCACAGAACACATTCTGCTTCACGACGACACCGCTCACCAATTGTGGACCAGCCTCGCCCAGCGCTGTGGCAAGGCACCCCATATTAGGAGCTTCAATGATCTCCTGGCCACCTTGGGTCTTACCCATGGTCACCAGATCGTCGTAGCCGCCGAAATTTGGGTCCTATGGAAGAACAGAAACAAATTTTGATATGAAGGCTATCAATTCAACCTTCAACAGCTTTTGAGAGAAGTCCTTTGACAATGTCTGCGCATCAGCCATCGATTCGCCCACACCTTTGCTTAGTTAGTATGTCCTCATCTTTCTGGGTTTCCTATTTTTGGGCTTTGATCCGTGCTTGGCGCGCTTACTTGTATAGGCTTCGATATTTTGCGCCTGATACATCAATAAAGCTTCTTCTTTCAAATATATATATATATAAATATATATATATATATATCTTCACTTATATATACCTACATATATAAGAGAGATAGGTTTGTGTCGTGTCAGCGTGTGTGCGCGTATCTGTATCGTGTGTGTGTGTCAAAGTATGTCTGTGTCAGTGTGTGTGTGTGTCATGTGTGTCGTGTGTGCGTATGTGTCGTGTCAGTGTGTGCATGTGTATCGTGTCAGCATGTGTTTGTGTCCGTGTGTATCGTGTCAGCGTATGTGTGGGTGTGTGTCGCATCTGGAAAAGGGAGATAGGGTTAGGGTTATACCTTCCTTGGTCGGGTCGGGGTCGCCGGGAAGAGGGACGGGAAGGATGTCGAAGGCGCACAGAGTTAGAGGGGGCCGCTGTAAGAGGGGGCCGTCAGGGAGAGGGGGTCGTCGAAGGGAGGGGGTCGCCGAGGTGAGGTGGTCGCCGGAGGGTGGGGGTCGCCGGAGAGGAGAGGGAAAGGGGAAGAGAAATTTGGGGAGTGAGAGATTAAAAATTTTGGGAGAAAGAAAATGAAAAATCAATCGGCTGGAACCCTACATGAAATATTTTAGCGACATCCGTAAAAGACGTCGCTAAACGTCGTTGTTTAATAAAAAAACTGGCGACGTACCTAATATGGAGTCATAAAACGTCGTTGAGTTATACAAAACAGTGACGTTCTACGATAAGACCACAAAATCAGCTTTCCAAACCATAATGTGTATCGCTAACGGTCGCTAAACGTTGCTGATAGTGACGTTCAGCGGCATATTTATATATCGTCGCTAAATACACAAAAATTACCGACATATATAACTGGCTTTGGTAAATTCATCGCCAATATGACTTATTTTGGTAGTGTTTTTATGGTGTTGGTTAATAAATTGACCCTTGATTTGGTCACATGTATGCTTGTTGTCTCCTCAAATAGCTGTAACTCATGGTCCAGTTGATTAAGCTATGGGCTCACTGCCCAAATTATTATACAAAATCTAGAAGATTTAATAATGCAAGGGAGTTCACACTAAAGACTCTTGATCATTATTACATATTATTGAGGATTAAAGTTGAACCTCTTGTCCTCCATGTATACATCCGGAACGGACTGCGGAAGCGTTTATTAAGCATATCTAGTTTATCAAAAGAACTTTGGTGATCCGCTAAACTTTCTATTTCTACGTGGAGCTATACAATATCGCATTAAAAAATGTTGGTTCTTCTGAGGCCTCATGTCACCCAATACTGTTCGTCATTATAGTTAGTTATAGGGTATGAACATGAAGCATTATGTTTACATATTTTTGGGTGCATCTTATGTGCCAGTTGTGTTACCATAATATATCGAAATGGACCCTCACAGAAAGATGAGGATCTATAACATTTATGATTTGCCGTCGATATTCACTATTTAGAGCCCTTGATAGACAATTTCATTATCGCAAGATTTGTGAAAATTTTACTTAATGAGATAACATTCCTGCCATTAGGGACATATTATAAGAACATCAATGTTCCTGAAGAATAACAAGAACTAACCTAGGCTATGCCTACTTTGCCACATCTCGATCTCTATATCGCTCAATGTGATAATAAAGTATGAAGGATCCTAGATCTTTAAATTCTATAAAACACAAAATATACCATACTCGTTCGTTGATCTAGCTAAAGTGAAGATCTTATATACTTGCTACAAATTTGCTTGCAGGGATAAAAATTCGATAGGATACAACATGTCTTCAGAAAGAAATACTGTCCTAAAGGACGACGAGTGTTGTCCTTGAAGGATGGCATACAGTACGCAAAATATGACATACTTGACCTAAAGCCTCGAGTTTAAGCATATAGTGTCCCATTCCGTGAAGGTACTAGATAAACATAGAGATCGGATTGCTGGCTCTACAACAGAAGATGATTGATCTGGGTGAGTAGACGAAGACTCATTTTCTGATTCGCTTACGACTAATAAGATGAGTTTTTGAATGAATGCAATTACTAATAACAAGATGGTAATCATTGAGTATGCAATCCACATGTTGTCATGCTAGTAAAAGAAAAGAGATAATCTGCTTGCTAAGAAAAGATTGTTGCCAGATAATAAAAAATAAATGTTGCCTTATCAAGAGAACCTTGCCATGCTAATAAAAAGAGAAGAGAGATGCTTTCTTATATGTATCGTATACTATCAAGATATGTTTCAATGCTTAATGAGATTGAACTGTTGCAATACTACATAATTAGGTATTACATGTTTTCTGTTATCATCTGTTGCAAAAGATTAAAATGCTGGGTAGACTGCTATTGTACAAGAGTTTCTTGAAAAGAGATGATACGGCTTATCCGTATAGAAAAAAGAAGAGACCGGATGGAATATGTCTATTGATCGATCGTTGAATTATTAACAGAAGAATTTAATTTATAGATGTTGCATTCATAGAGTCGGTCCAAAAAACTTGTGCACAAGGATGTAATCTTTCGACTGGTTCGAGGGCGCTGGATCTCTCGGCCTATGAGGGAACATGACACCCTGGGGCTAAAAGTCCCAGTATTCAGGGGGTGTCGGTTGTTTGCCATTAAAATTCTTTGATTGTAAATTTCAATACAAACAGAACAGTGTTACAATATAGGACTTAGACGTAGTCCTAGGACTACACTTTTGTTTAATCTGGGTTTTTTGTGCCAACGGAGTGAGTGGTAATGCGTTGACTCCGTTGACGATCTGACGACGGTTATCGGTTCTCTGAAGGTCTGGATTGCTCTGGGTGCTGGAGCTTGCTTAGAGGAGGAAGACGTTGAGTGTCTGTATCTGCCTCTCTGGTGGTGTGAAGTCTCTATCTGTTCGCTGTGGAGGTTGATATGTATGCACGTAGATTGGTCCGTCTTTGTGTGTGTGTGTAAAGAAAGAAATGATCCCTCTATTTATAGTTTTGCAGGCTGGCTGCTCATGCACGCATATGTAGGATGCGCCTGTACGTGGGGATGCCACGTGTTGATTGCTGATGGAGGCGCATGGACGATGTGCCCTGATCGAGGGGGTTGACTTCTTCATGTTGCTGTTGTGAACCGGCACGTAGCGGAGAAGAAGATCTTTATGTTGTTGAGATCTCGGATTTGGTGGAAGGAATGATCTGGTAGGATGCGCGTAGGATTGGGCGCATGAGGAGACTTTGGCTCGTAACCTTTAGGAGTCACGAACCATTCTGGGCGCATGGCTTTCGAGGCGCATGCAGAGCTTCAGTAGTGACTTTACTCCTGTCTTTTGGGATCAGGGAGAAGTCTGGGGCGCATGGCTTTTGAGGCGCATACAGAGTTGTAACAGTGACTTTCCTTCTGTCTTTAGGGATCAGTGAAAAGTCTGAGGCGTACAGCTTTTGAGACGTATGCAGATTCGGGCGCATGGCCGCAGAGGCGCATACGAGATGGTTGGGTGGCCACGTGGCAGTAGCCGTCGGAGAGAAGTAATAATGATGCTGACGTTGGCGATGCTTCGTCTTCTGAAAAAGCTGTCGACTGCTCAGACTTTGGGAGGCGTGCTGCCAACTCTGTCAGTTCAGTATTTAATGTTTGTGACATTCGATGGACAGCTGAGTGGGCGCGTCGGTTGGCGTTCCACTAGACGTATGGGGACGCATGGGGGCGCATCCCCTATGATGTGCTTGGTACTGAAGGGCACGTCTGTGTGATGCGCTTGATGTAGAGGGGCGCGTCTCTGTGATGCACGGTCTGGCCGGCTTATCCGCTTCGTGAGACATCTTTGATGGTACAACTGTTATGTTCTTCGAGTTCTTTAAATAGCCATTTTGACTTGGCTGAATTCAATGCGTCTGGTTCATCCATTTAATGCAAATTCATTGCACAGAATTCGGAGAGCCATCCACTTGGCGCATGGGTTTGATTTGCTCGGCCTATAAATAGTGGTATGGAGAGAGGGTTGGCCTCTCGTTCTCTCACGTCTTTCCGATATGAACTTGTGTGCTCGAATGCCTTCTGTTGACGAGAGGCTCCCGAGGATGAAGATGCGACGTAGTGTCTTCGTTGATGCACTTGAAGGTGACTGTTACATCTAAAAGATGGAATCGAGGGCTTTCGAGGCAGGCTGAAGGTGCCTGTTGCATCCAAAGATAGGGATGTTCGGGCCTCGTTTTCGTTATTCCGAAAGAGCCGTAGATCAGAATGGCGGTGCTGCGGCTTTGGTGGCTCTTTCTTTCTTCAAAATGGGTGTAGCCCATTCTGGTTATGTTGAAAGCTGCTCCTTTAGCCGTGGTTTCGATCACGTTCTTCCTTCACCTTTGGAGGCTCTTTCGAAGCCTCCTCTGGCCACAGATTTGCGGTGCTCTTCTCTTCCTTGGTTCCAGCCAGAGGGTTAAATGCTTCATTAGTCGAAGCATTTATCAGGTGAGCCTGGCTGGAAGAGCGGCACATAACTGGACTGCTGAAGGGATGCACATAACTGGGGATGCACATAACTGAGCTGCTGAAAAGGATGCGCCTTATGGAGGACGCATGGTGGGATGCGCCTGGCTGAGGGCGCATGGTGATTGCTGCGCCTGACTGGAGGCGCATGGTGGTTGTTGCGCCTGGCTGGAGGCCCATGGTGGTTGCTGGCTGTAGACTTAGGATCATTTCTTTATAGAAATTCTCCCTTGTACAGTCTTTCTTAGACATGTAATAGACTTTTATATGTTAAATAAAATATCCTCTTTCAATGTCTATATTTGTTGCTCTTTGCTGTGAAGCACTTTGTCCAAGCTTTGGCATATGTAGTCTGGCACATGGGCTTTCTGGTTTTGAAATTCAATGCTTCTACAAGACCCCCTTCAAAGTTTTCAAAACTTTTGGATAAGTTTTGGAATACTTTGAATAAGAAGCATGGTAGTGGAGGCGCATGACCATCAGGGCGCATAGATACTCCGTGCGTCAGTACTGGGCGCATACTCCGCTCAGTTAGTACAAATGATGATGCCTCGGTAACCTAAAAAGGATTAATGATGATCTTTTTTTGGTTTTATTTATGGTTATCCTTCACAGAACCCGAGGCGACGGCTGAGATCACACATCATCGGTTCACGCATACGACCAAGCCCTATAAATAAGCAAGAGATGGAGAGAGAGAGAGTTCTTCTTCTCCTTGCTTTTGCTTTCTTTAGAGTTCTTCTTCAAAAACCCTAACTTTTCTTCTCTCAAAGAAATGGCTCCCAAGACTCCTCGCGGCGGTGCTGGCAAGGACAAAGGAAAAGAACCTGTGAAAGCTGCAGCGGCCGATGTTCCCCGTCGTCCTATCGAAGTTCGGCCGGAGGTGGTTGGTAAGTTTCACTTTACGTATACCAACACACATAGACCTTCAGTCTTTTGATAATATGCCAAAGTTTTTGCCACCGACGCGCATGGGTTTAAGTCCTGAAGATGTGCCGAGGCTCTACTGCTGACGCGCATGGGTTTAAACCCTGATGATGCGCCGAAGCACTGCTGACGCACATGGGCACACGCCCTGATGATGCGCCGAAGCTCCGCTGCTGATGCGCCTGGGTTTAGACCCTGATGATGCGCCGAGGCTCTCGGACGTGCTATGCGCTTTTGATAAGACTCAGATTCTTTTGTTATTTCTAACATTTTTCGAATCTTTGCTAGTGTCGATGCCTATCCCACTCTTGAATGAAGTGCTCTTGGACACTGCCCTCTGCCAGACGGGAGTAGATTATAATGAGGAAGTGATGAACCCTGCTCAAGCCGCTATTACGCTGGACCAGCATCCCGAGAGAATGACTCAAATCTGGGAACAGCAGTATGGGTTCCTCAAACGGATGATGGAGCGTGGAGTTTTAAAATCTGCCACATCTGATAAAGTGACCTTCTTGAAGCCTGAGTTCCTGTTTGGGGACCGCCTTACTTCTACTGAAGCAACAGTGTTGAAGGTCAAGGAAGACTGGTTTTTCACAGCAAAAAAAGTACATATGACCGTTAAGCAACTTGAACGTCAATGGCCTTTGATGGCCGTCTGTCGTCTCGCTTCCAAGTGGAGGATGTCTTGGGATCGTACTCCCTCTCAGAGGGGCGGTGACTGGCATCATCAAAATTGATTCAACCTCCGATCAGAAAGATACTTTGACTGCAGTGCAATTTGGGACTTCTTTCACCTGGTGGACTCTACGCCCTGGGAGCATTTACAGTGATGTTCCCCTTGATACATTTGCCCATAGTGCCCTGACTTTTGCATATCGCATGCTGTTGATGGAACGCTCATACCCGAAAGGAGAGTTTCGGGTAGAGGGTTGGTGTCATTATGCTTCCAAATGGGATAAACTGACACTCTGGGTTTTGTCGCGGTTCCAGACTGAGCTCCGAGAAATCGGGCTGACCGCGATTCGTGCCACCCAGGCAGGTGTTGACATTAACAGGTATATGTTTCTCGCACTCTTGGAGATGTTTGATATCCATACCGACACCTTTTTTACTCCGGTGGGGGAGTTAGGGCTCGCACTTCATGAGATATATGAGGTATCAGAGCTCCCTTGGGGATCGGAACCCTATGAAGAGTATTTTTCGACCAATGAAGAATTTTAAGTCCTGGGGGACAAGGCTGAAGAGATGACGGCCGTCTTTAAGAAAGTGGCTAGTCACCATTACTATATGCAAAAGAGGGACAAGGGCGGATTGCAGCCTCATGTGACTGCTTGGAGAGATTACGTCTTTCGGCAAGACAAGGGGGATCCCTCCCAGTTCTTCACTCCGCCAGCGCTCTCTTGTAGCGAAGTGCTCTCTGAGATGAGCAGGTTAGATGAGAAGAATCCCCGGGAAAATGAGGACCAGCAGTCTGATGAACGCTCCTACAGCTGTTTCTGGCATCTTGTTCATCGAATGTCGTCAAAAGCAGTATTGGTCGCGTATCTCATGGTTTGGCTTCGGGATTATGTCTTCCCGGGCTTATTCGGCTCTGTAGAGAGAGTGACCCGGCAATTGATCTTGCCAGCTGTGAAGTTGGTCTTTGGCCGGCGCTTGGCTCTACTCCCCACGATGGTATGTAATTTACTGCGAGGTTTACGCGAGTTCGTGGGAAATATGATTCATGACCGAGGTCGGAAAGATAACTTCCCGCGTACTGAACTGCCGTTTCACTATTTGATGGGGTGGTTAATTTTACACCATCCCAACGTAATGAGTCCGGGTTCAGAAGAAGACTATAGGGCCGGAGATGCATTCCTCCGCCGTTTCCACCAGAGGAGTTGGTCACACACTGGCGTACCTGTTTGCAGAAGGGTTTTATCCCATCTTCAGGGATGGGAGATCACCAAAGTTGGTCCGATCTTCTTGGGTTTTGAGGCCAATGAAGACTTAAGGGATTCAGGTGAAGATGCCACTGCTCTGCCTTCATAGGGTTTCTGCTGGTTACAAAGTATCCGGCCATACCACCTGGTGTACCAGAACAGAAATCAGTGCTTCCTGGAACCGTATTTACTGAGCCGCTTTGCACGTCAATTCGGTTATGCGCAGCTGATGTTGGACAACCCCAATATCACCCTAGGGTATGCTAGAAGCTTGCTGGATGGCGCACGAGCTTGGCATTACTATAATGCTGGATGTACCGGAGCTCGCTTTACGCTGCCTGCTCAGGATTCGCGTCCGCCCATTCTTTACTCGACCGCCAAGTTTTACTGTGTTATGGCTGCCGCACCTTCCGGGTATGATAGGGAGACGAGTCTCGTTGCAGGCACCCCGTTAGTGGTGACTGGGCATGTATCGGCTAGGGCTCGATCACATCGTCCACCAGGGATGGGTCAGGCTGAACCTTCGATTGATCAATCGAAATGACGTGCAGATGCAGGGGCTGGATCTCCTACGTCAAAGAAGCTAAAGAAGACATCGTCACTGTCGGTGTCGTCGGATTCAGCGTCTGCAGAGGTAAGAATGCCCCACATAGTCTGGTCTGGGTTCAACATTTTATGTAATTAATGCTTCCCTTTTGTACAGGAGCCGTTAAAAAGAAAGTCTCGTACTCCAAAATCTGGTAGGAGCAGGCCAAAGGAGATGGCGGGTTCGTCTGAAGTACGCATCCCACCGACTATGATGTCTCCTATGAAGGAGAATCCGGAGGATATTGTTGTCATGGAGATTCCAGCGTCCCCAGATTATGTCAGAAGGGAAACTGAGGATGCAGCAGCTTCCGAGATGATAAAGGCCGCGGCTGGGGCCTTGGATGCCGAGGGTCCAGCAGACACGAGGCTTCCTGGTGATGATGTGGGATGGAGTTCATCGTCTTCGGATGACGTTGCTCCAGAGTTGCAAGAGCCTGTTGCGGGGGCAACAGAGATGGTTGGAACAGAGGAGAGGGTTGATTCCCCTCCTTGTTATGATGAGGGGAAGTCGACTGCATCATTGCCGAGCCCTATCCCAGACTCAGCGGCGGAAGCTGAGGTGGCTACCAATCAGGAGGTAGTGACAGATCCTGTCCCTGCAGAGGGATTTGATGAAGAGACTAGTCTGACGGTCCCGACTCCTGGGGCGGGTCAGAAGACAAGTGTTGATCTCTCCGTTCTACCAGGGGAGGTATTGGCTGTAGATAGCGCGTTGGGGACTGGAGAGGTGGTCGCTGACATCGGTGGTACTTACAAGTTCGGGAAGGGTAAGGGTGTGATGGAACCCTCTGTTGCTCCTTCCACTTGGGGTACTATCTCGACACCTGTGCCAACTCCTTCTGCTCCCTTGGCTCCTCGGGCTATTAGCCCAGCCCCTGTTGATGAAGAGCCTATTGATGCCGAGGTTCAAGCCTCACAGGTTGAGGTTGGCGGGTCTTCTTGCGGTCTGCCAACTGGGGTAGCTCCTCCAACTCCTGTCATGACACCATAGGTGCTGGCGGACGCAGATGAATATGTGAGATTCATCGTTGAGGCAGTATACAAAATGCTGCAGAGGGGGGTGTCGGCAGTGATGGACGCCAACGGGAGCTTTACGACGGCAAGAACTCTGGCACTGCATCATATCTACTTGATCCGTGTTTACCCGGGCCACGAGCATATGGCCGACATTCTGGAAGCTACGGTGGCTGAGTTGGACCAGCGGCTTTCTGAATTAGGGCGCATCCAGCGGAATGACCTCTCCGTCCTGATAGATGCGGAGAAGGAGAAGTTGCTCGCCGAGGCTGTATCTTCCTACCAGGCCACTGTGAGTGTCTGGGAACGCGAAGTGTCTGAGACTGAAGCTGCAGTGGAGCGGTTATCTCAGTCTACATGGAAGACAGAGGAGACGCGAGCTGCACTGGACGCAAATATCGTGGAGATTGACGCGCAGATGTGCCGCCTTGAGGATCAGCGGGCCCGACTCCTATTGGACGCTGAACGTGTCCAGGCTGAATACGTAGCATTCAAGAAGGAGGAAGCAGCTTTCACTCTCCGAGCTCTTACCCTGGCTCAGTAGAGACAGCAGCTTGATGAGAAGCACGAGAATGAAACTTTTGCTGAGGCTGTCGAAGCGATGCGTCAAGAAGCTGAACATCGAGTCTTGGCGACTGTGGAGACTCGGGTGGCAGACTTGAAACGCCGAATTGCAGAGCTTTCTGCCAACCCTGGGGATATTTAGGGCTTGTAGTCTCTGCTTTTTTGTATTTTTTTGCAACTCTTGTTGGGGATAGTGTAATCCTTTACTTTACTTTTTTAGAAATAAAGAAGTATACCATTTTCTGCGATGTGTTCATTTTTGCTTGTCATGAACTTTGATAATTTATGTGGACCTATTATCTTGTGCGTACCTTGGTTTCAGATACAGATAATAAGTTTGAAGGACCCAATGTATTTGCTCAGAGATAATGTGGATGTGGCAAATATGGGGTTCAAATGACAGAATCTTCCTACTAAGAGGTGTTATGGACGTGGTAGGAATGACGCTGGGAGATGCAGGGAACTACTCAGAGGTAATGTGGACGTGGAAGTTCTGCGATCGATATACGGCAATACGGGGGTTGTCTGTACAGGAAGTGCCTCTTCCGCTGAAGAAGAGACCATGCGGCAAGACTTGATCTTCCTGCCTTTGGACTTGGAGGTAGGGCGTACCTCCGGTTGAGTCACCTCGGAGACGAGATCGGGGTGAACCCGCAGGATCTCTCCTCGAGATGTGGTGAGTGGGATGAGTCCACTCACGTTGTCACGGGTTGGTGGTAACTTAACCACTTCCATTGTCGCCTTAGGGATGGGGACGACGTCGTCCTGTGTTGTAGTCGACGGCAGGGTACCAAACTGGAGTGACACCACGTTGGCCAACACCGTCTTCTCTTCGTAGTCGACGGAGATTACATCCGTATTGATCATGCGCTAGATGTAATTTTTGAGGACATAACAATCCTTGGTTGGGTGTCCGACAAACCGATGGTACTGACAGTACCTCTAGTTGTCCACTTTCCCAACCTCATCTGGATGCTTAGGGTCCGAAAGCTTGATCTTGTCACCCTGCTTCAGAATCTCAAAGAGCTGCATGGTATCTTCGTCGTTGAACGAATAAACCTGCTTCGGCCTCGGTGCAAGTGGAGGCTTCTGAGTAGGTGCTGATGCACCTTTGGAGGAATTGACAGTCAATGCCTGTTTTCCCTTTGCTTCTCATCCGAGGTTGTTGGTTGCAGGCCATTTTCCCTTGTCCTCGAAGGCAGGGAAACTGACTCCCAGGAGACGAGCGTTGGCTGCCTTCTTCTCTGCGGCTTCTGCTTCAATGATCAAGGAGCTCCAGTCGGGAGGAGGAGTAAAGTTGAGCTAGAGCTTAACTGCAGACAGCATGTTCATGCTGCAGGAGGAGAGAAGCACATGTTCTGGCATTCCTGGGGGCAGTCTGAAGCAGGCCTGTCGAAAATGTTCGATGAATACTTAAACTGTTTCCTTCTCCTTCTGGCGTATCTCTATAAGGGACGCCATTGTCATGTCCTTCCCGCCGTCGTAGAAACGGTAGAGAAAGAGGTGCGTCAGGTCGTCGAAGGAAGATATTGAATTGTCGGGGAGGCTGCAGTACCAGTCGTACGCCACTCCTTTCAGTGCCCCAACAAATATGCTGGTAAGAAGCGCGTCCTCCTTCGGAAGATGTCCCGTCTGAGACTGGAAATACGTCAAGTAGCGAGGAGGAGAGTCCTTCCCATCGTACGACGTCAGTGTTTGTGGTTTATACTTTGGAGGATAAACCACCTTGTTCCACTCGAGGGGATAAGGCTGGGGGATGCCCATTTTCTGGCGCTTCTCTTGTCTTATTTTGGAATCAAAGCGCTCGCGCAGGTCCCTGATCATCTCGACCACATCCTCTGTGGAGCTGGGAGTCGGGGAGGATGGCCCCACCGGATGTGGAGCATTTGAGGGCTCCGACGTCCGAGGTGCTTCTCGGCGATCTGCGTCCGAGGATACCCGTTGAAGGGGTACACTCGATTCTCCGTTGGCCCCTGGGTCGGGACCGGCAGAAGGCGTCCTGGTCAAAGTTGACCGTATCTCAAACACTGCCTGAATCAGTGTTTGCATAGAGGCAGAGAGGGTTTTGAGACCTCCCTCCAGGGTATCTATGCGCTGGACGAGGTCTGTTGGCGGCGTATCAGACTCGACATCAGCCTCAGTCACGTTCACTGTCATGACGCGGCCGAGAGTGGATGGATGAGTTGAGGCCTCACTCTCGGCCTCACTCCCTTGTAGGGGAGTTACCTCTCCTGAAGCTTCGTCTGGGCTACCCCCGGCTATGTTCGGGAGAACATTCACTACAGGCGAATCTACAAGGGCCTGATTGCCCTCAGCTCCGTCTTGAAGGGCCTCTTCGTCTCCGAAACTCGGGTCCGCAGATGCTAGGCTACCCCCAGCTATGTTCTGGAGGATATCCTCGTCTTCAGGGGCTTCTGGGAGGCTGACTTTGCCTCGAGGATCTGCCCCAAGTGTGCTTTGGACGCACTCGTCTTCGAAAGGAGGCTCAACAAGGGTCTGACTACCCCCAGCTTCCTCCAAGAACTTCTTCCTCGCTCGAGTGCCTTCGAACACTCCGGAGGATGAGACAGCTGTTTGGTTTTCTTCGGCTGGCTCTTGGACGAGGAAGAGAGACTGCCAGTCGCCTTTTGGACTGACGAGGAGTTGGAGATCACGTTGCATGAAGCAACCATTGGTTCCTCTTCTGTGGACACCTTCCTTCCGAGGCGACGTCGGAGGGGTGTCGATGATTGCAGCCACTGGAACACCGACTGCCTTGGTGGGACTGCCGCTTTACAACAGCAGTTGATGGTGACCACAGCACAAATATGCCCCGTGAGAGGCACATCGTGCTTGTCAGTTAACTCTCCTGATCGATGGTTGTGAGTAATCATGTTGCACAGATCGTTGGAGGAGAGTGCCACCTTCGTACCCCCTTCAAGCGCATGGCAAAGCCAAGCGCTGGGGTGGTCAAGTGAGTGCTGTGCCCCCTGATCTAATACCAAACAAGCATCCCGATCAGTAGTGGAGGAACCACAGCATTTGGAGTGACTTGAACGGACCTCAAACGCACCACCGGAGGAGGCGCGGGAGTTCAAGACCACTGGATTTGCCTTACTCGACCTGGTTGTGCACGCAGTAGATGCGCCCAAGTGAGACAAGGGCTTTGAAGGTCAGCTCGTTCTCGGCGCCGCAGCACTCGAGTCGACCTTGTACAACTTACCATCAGCAGCGCACATGAATGTGAGCGCATGCTTCTGGCTTATTGCTGGCATAGCACGTTTGGGACGTATGGCCCATGCTACCTTGGACTTCTTTGTATCAGGCCGCTGGGGCGCGTAGTACTCAAAATCCAAATTCTCCTCGCCACTACAGCGAGTGAGTCTGTCAAAGACAGAGATCTTCTGTGGCACATCAGAGGTGATGTGTGGGGCATTGGCTGTGCCCCTGTTCCGTCGACGCATCTTTCTTGCCTGAGAGGGAGATGGCTGGAGAACGTGGTTAGCCGCATGTTTCCCTGAGAGATGCGCTGCACCAGCTGGCGCATCTTGGTTGCTGAAGACGTCAGCAGGAAGGGAAGGCTGGACTGGCACATCCCCTTCGGTGGTGGTGCCCGAGGCGTCGATCTTGCGCACCCAGACTCGGCGGGTCTACTTCGGCTTCGGCAGCCGCTTCGAAGGACTCGCACTGCCTTCAGATATGAACTCCTCATATGCCTGTTGATTGAGGCATATGACCAGCGTCTTGTGGGAGGATCCCACCTTCACGTCGTCGGACTGTGACACAGCTTTCTCGGTGGAGGAGAAAGAGGTCCCCAGCAGAGTCGCCAGCTTGTTTGCTATTAAAATTCTTTGATTGTAAATTTCAATACAAACAGAACAGTGTTACAATATAGGACTTAGACGTAGTCCTAGGAGTACACTTTTGTTTAATCTGGGTTCCTTGTGCCAATGGAGTGAGTTGTAATGCGTTGATACGTTGACGATCTGACGACGGTTATCGGTTCTCTGAAGGTCTGGATTGCTCTGGGTACTGGAGCTTGCTGAGAGGAGGAAGACGTTGAGTGTCTGTATCTGCCTCTCTGGTGGTGCGAAGTCTCTGTCTGTTCGCTGTGGAGGTTGATATATATGCACGTAGATTGGTCTGTCTCTGTGTGTGTGTGTAAAGAAGGAAATGATCCCTCTATTTATAGTTTTGCAGGCTGGCTGCTCATGTACGCATATCTAGGATGCGCCTGTACGCGGGGACACCACGTATTGATTGCTGATGGAGGCGCATGGACGATGCACCCTGATCGAGGGGGTTGACTTCTTCATGTTGCTGTTGTTAACCGACATGTAGCGGAGAAGAAGATCTTTCTGTTGCTGAGATCTTAGATGAGTCGAGTCAAAGGACGCGTGTCGTCAACCCATGGCTCGGAGATCTTGAATTTGGTGGGGGGAATGATCTGGTAGGATGCACCTAGGATTGGGCGCATGGGGAGACTTTGGCTCGTAACCTTTAGGAGTCACGAACCATTCTGGGCGTATGGCTTTCGAGGCGCATGCAGAGCTTAATTAGTGACTTTACTCCTGTCTTTTGGGATCAGGAAGAAGTCTGGGGCGCATGGCTTTTGAGGTGCATGCAGAGTTGTAACAGTGACTTTCCTTCTGTCTTTAGGGATCAGTGAAAAGTCTGAGACGCACAGCTTTTGAGGCGTATGCAAATTCGGGCACATGGCCGCAGAGGCGCATGCGAGATGGTTGGGTGGCCACGTGGCAGTAGCCGTCAGAGAGGAGTAATAATGATGCTGACGTTGGCGATGCTTCATCTTCTAAAAAAGCTGCCGACTGCTCAGACTTTGGGAGGCGTGCTGCCAACTCTGTCAGTTCAGCATTTAATATTTGTGACATTCGATGGACAGCTGAGTGGGCGTGTCAGTTGGCGTTCCACTAGGCGTATGGGGACGCATGGGGGTGCATCCCCTATGATGTGCTTGGTACTGAAGGGCGTGTCTGTGTGATGCGCTTGATGTAGAGGGGCACGTCTGTGTGATGCGCGGTCTGGCCGGCGCATCCGCTTTATGAGACGTCTTTGATGGTGCAACTGTTACGTTCTTCGAGTGCTTTAAATGGCCGTTTTGACTTGGCTGAATTCGAAGCGTCTGGTTCATCCATTTAATGCAAATTTATTGTACAAAATTCGGAAAGCCATCCACTTGGCACATGGGTTTGATTTGCCCGACCTATAAATAGTAGTATGGAGAGAGGGTTGATCTCTCGTTCTCTCACGTCTTTCCGACATGAACTTGTGTGCTCGAATGCCTTCTGTTGATGAGAGGCTCCCGAGGGTGAAGATGCGACGCAGTGTCTTCGTTGATGCACTTGAAGGTGACTGCTACATCCAAAAGACGGAATCGAGGGCTTTCGAGGCAGGCGAAAGGTGCCTGTTGCATCCGAAGATAGGGATGTTCGGGCCTCGTTTCCGTTATTCCGGAAGAGCCGTAGATCGGAATGGCGGTGATGCGGCTTTGGTGGCTCTTTCTTCCTTCAAAATGGGTATAGCCCATTCTGGTTGTGTTGAAAGCACTTTGTCCAAGCTTTGGCACATGTAGTCTGGCACATGGGCTTTCTGGTTCTGAAATTCCATGCTTCCACAAGTCTATTAGTGAGATAGGCTAGAACGTCCCAACTGCTAATAATGGAAATACCCATGGACCATCATATAGATAGGCGTGGATTGGTGAAGAGTTGAACCCTAAACCACAGCTGCTGGTATGTGTGCATATCAGTACAGAGCTGACTCGGAGAGTCACAACTACTAGTATGTGCATGTATTAGTGCAGAGCTGAGCCTTGAGTCACAACTGCCAATCGAGTTGCATGAGTCGATAAAGATTTTGTTAAGAACTAACATTGCAGAGATTAACAGGGAATACTGTGTATATATCTTGATTATGCTAATCCTTGTCTTGTGCAGGGATGGACTATCGGCTATGGGTAAGAATCACTGAATAAGTGATGTCCGTTAATGTTTATGCCTCCATAATGAAATGCTTCTATGAATAATCTGATGCAATAAAATGTTGTTGTTCCAAGAGTTGCTAAAGATGTTTTGATGCCTAAAATGCTGCTAATATCTCTAAAAGTTGCTTGAGTAAGAAGAATGATTATGGTTCAAGAAACATGCTGCACATTTCACAAGAATGAATAGTTCTATGTATGTTTGAAATGAAAGAAATGATATGTTAGCTTTTTAAGGTGTTTTCAAAAAGAAGTAATCTGATTTTGTATGAAATGAACGTAGATAAAAGTAGCAAGACCACATCACAATAAATTTTTTATCACTAAATGAATTAGTGATCGTTTCAGACGATATAGCTTTTGTTCACAATCACCAGTTTATTGATATATTGACCCACCATCAGTCTGCATGCAGGTTTAAGATAGATCGAGATGGATAGTCCGAAGCGATAGCCCGGGCCTCATACTCTGGAGCCAGAAATTAGAAAAGATGCTAAAATATGGTCATCTGTTGCAAGAGTTGGTTTCATATATAAAGAGATATAATGTATGGAATGGGTTCATTCTAATCTGTAAAGTTTTTGATAGAATGTAAGCAATATGGCATGTATCAGAGAGAATAAATGAGAGCTTGTAATATGTTCAAAGATATCAATAAAAAGAACTGTTCTATTACAATTGTGTTTGATTCATATTTCTGCAATATGTCCGCTGTTGTTTCAATTATATGCATCTAGTTCCGCTACACTATTGTCTATCTTGTCTATTTTGTTATTATACAGGTTTTGGACTTGTTCATGCACAACTTAGTCTTGCACGACATCATGTCCAAGCGAGGACAAACCATCCCAAAGAGTACAAAGTTAGGACGAAAGGACACTGCGGGATTAGAGCGTGACAAAGTAACCCATAAAAGAAAGATCTTGGCATGCTCGAATCATGTTGCTATTTTAAACTTTCCAACTCGTAGGATTATTCTGGATTATGAAAGCATACCTGAAGGGATGAGTGTCCAAAATTCCATATTTGAGAATTAGGAAAGCTTTAGCCAGTATGCTAGCTTAGACTAGTTATGAAATTCTTTGTTACCAACCGTCTTTTGATTATATAATGAATGCAACTTCTCCCATAATTCTTTTTTCGAACTCTCCATAGACACATGATGAAATAATGAATCTTTAAGACACACTACCAAAATTTATCGATTTAGCGACGGCCCTATCCGTCGCTAAACCGACGGTAATTACGAATAGCGACCGATAATCGACGGATTTTGGCCAAAAACATCCGTCGGCAATCAGCTCGTCGCTAATAACGGTCCATCGCTAAGTTTTCGTGAAGCGACGAAATAGCGACGGATTGTCGACGTCACAATACGAAGCATTAGCGACGCATTTCCGACGGACTGTCGTTCATTTCAACTATTAAGTACTGAACTGTGCCGACAATAGCGACGTAAAATTCCGTCGGTAAACCGTCGTAACAGCGTATCAGAGCGTATCGTTCTGTCGGGCATCCGTCGTTATTCGTCGGTAACTAACGACGGATTAGCGACGGCCTGCTGACGGACTATCCGTCGATCAGGTTCTGGAAATGCTTGGCATTTCCAGTATCATGGCGACGGAAGAATAGTCGCTAATCCGTCGCTACGACGTCGCCACAGCGACGGATTACTGATTGATTATCCGTCGCCATGGTTCTGGAAATGTGAGGCATTTCCAGAACCATGTCGACGAATAGTCCGTCGCAAAGCAGTCGCTAGAGCGAGCGACTGCGTAGCGGCTGATTATCAGTCGCCCTGGCGACGGACAGGTCGTCGCTATTCCGTCGAAGTTTATACCACCAGAACCTTGTCGACGGATAATCCGTCGAGCATCCGTCGCTACCTAAAAACACTTTAGAAACTCCAGATAGCGACGGCTAATCCATCGATGAACCGTCGGCAACTGGGATAATCCGTCGCTAAACGGTCACTAGTTCGTCGCTAACTGAGTTTTTTGGGAAAAAAATTGCAGCACTTTCCCTGTTCACAAATATATGCATAAACCAAACCAATATATAATGCACACCAATTATCCAACAATCACACAGACCCAATATATAATGCACACCAATTATCCAAGAATCACATAGACCAAATATGCATATACGAATTTAATGCATACCAACTATCCAAGAATCACAGACCAAACCAAATTAATAGAAAATAAATATCAATTATCCTAAAGAGTAACATAATATCCGGTGCTATAAGCCGATTATAGCACAATTAATCCAAAGCACTCACAAATAATCTAAATTTTCTTAATACAACATTTTAAGAAGGAGGAGGTCTATTGTCCGGTGGTGGTAATCCCATATGCGACCGAAGAATATACTCCTCTACTAGGTACGCAGGCAAGCCGTCGTAGACACTGCTCGGAAGTCGGCGTAGCTGCTCTGCGGACATGAGATCCAGAAGTGACGTCACAGTCGTAGGCGGTACCACAGGGGCATCAGGTTGAAAGAAAGATGGCCCACAAAAGACGGACCGACACCTGCAGTCGACGGACCAGTAGAAGACGGACGAGCACCATCAGCAGACGTACCGACAGCAGCAGACGGATCGGCAACAGCAGACGCAGGCGGAAAGTACGTGGCAAATTGCTCCCGCAAGGACGACATCGCCTCGTGCAGCTGCGTAAGCTGCGACCTAACATCATCGTTTGCCCGGGCCACGGGAGGAGACGGTGTCGGTGGAAATCTCTGCGTCGCCATATGCAATGGCCCTAGGGAGCCGACTCCGTACAGGAACCCTTTCTTAAAGCCGCTGACGGTATCTACGAACAAGTCGTTCCGAGCGGCCAAAGAAGAGGGCGTCCGGAAGGGCGTCGTTTCACCGACATCCTCGGTGTCGGTTAACTGAGCCCGACTAAGGGCCTCACGATACGCAGCCTATCAAATGAATGTGTTTATATTATAAGATTTACCTAAGTTGTAATCTAAATCCTATGTTTCACTAAGTTAAGTGTGAATCCTAAGTTTACCTAAGTTATAGTCCGAATACTTTTAATTCTAATGTTAATCTCATAAATATAAGTACTTACATCAGTCTTCTTGGCCCTCTCGTCGACGAAGCTCCCGTCCTTCCATCTTTTGTGCGTATGCTGGAACACGTCGTGCATGGTGACCGATTCTGGTGCCCTTCCCTCCTTCACCGCCCGTTGGGCCTGCATACAAAATTTTTGTAGAAACTAATTAACTTCTTTAATTAATAATACCTAATTCGATAGTGAAATAAATTTATGGTTGCTCACCAGATCTGCAAGTGTCGCGCATGGGACCATGATCCCCCCGTATGAAGGCCCACGGCAGATCGGTTCACCTTTGCCTTCTCTGATTTCTCCTTGTACGCAGGGGTATCCATCATGCCTAAGAGGTCCTCATAATACTCCTGTCGGATCCAATTCGGCCTCGTATGCCCTATTTTTAGGTCATGAATCATATCCCGTATCTTCTTCGAGCAAGCGCTTCTGTAGGTCCTGCGGATCCCCTCCTCGCGATGGGGGGGCCACCAGTACGTTGTCTAACACAAAAAATCAATTATCACGTAATTTAAAAAATGGTTGATTAAAGAATCACATAGACTTAACCAAAAAATATAGATATATACCCTCAACTCGTCGAGTAAGACGTACTGCACGTTTGGGGGCACCGACGAAAAGTTGAGGTAGGGACCGTGGAAGTTAGCCCTGATAATTTCTTCAAGGGCCCTGCCAACATTAAACGAAAAAAACCTACAAAGAAGAAACGACTGGATTATTAACTTAAATTAATGAAAGAAATTTAATAAATTAACTTAAATTTACTTACGAGGTCCCCGCGGGCCATAGCTCTTGCCGGAACTCACCTCTCGGCCTCTCTGGTGCCGTCGGAGGATCCGCGGGTCCGCGTATGTACTCCCCAGTAATCGGATGGAACCGAGTATGGGGGTACTCCGGGGCCCACTCTGCAGTAACTGGGGCATCCCTGGTAGATCCGCTGCTGGTGGTTCCGATAGCGGAACGGATCCGCTAGCAGATCCGGACTCATGCCTCGATGAAGTGGTCGATCGAGGGCGGGATGCGTCTGTGCCCGGGGTACTCTCCGGGTCGGGCTCGCTCGATGGGGTCACATCTCAGGAACTTTGAATGCGACCATGACCACCAGCACCAGTACGACCACGACCCGCACCACCACCACCACCACCACCACGACCAGCACCACGACCATGGCCAGCCATCATGACCTGTAAATAGAACACATAAAAATAATTAACAATATAAAAGTGTAAATGGATATAAAAAACTAAACTAAAATATACATACCACCAGTAGGGAGACGAGTGCCGCCGTGACGAAAAAGACTAGGAGTGCCATCTGCAATAAGTAAATAATCGAATGAAAAAAATATAAATTCACGTAATTGCTTTTATGAGGTCAAACTTAATTCACATAATTGGAAGTGTTTTTAATATACAACAATATTTAACCTAATCATCGTCTTCGTTCTCATCCTCGGCCTCGTCTTCATCATCATCCTCCTCATCCTCATCCTCATCCTTATCTTCATCGTCGATTTCATCTGTATCCTCATCCCCATCAAATTCTTCTTCTTCTTCTTCTTTTTCTTCTTCTTCTTCTGCCTCAAAATTTGGGACAAGACGCCTCTTTCTCCCCTGGTTGACAGCTAAGTCTTGTGTATCAACGTCTTCCCCCGTCTATTTTCCTCAATAATATCTTCAACATCCATTGTATCTGAGTATTTTCCCAAGTATTGGGACTTTTCGATCTGGTCCTCTTGGTATGCTGGGTCTCCAACGTTGAATGTATTTCTAGATTTAATCTTGCATACTGCCCACCAGTCAAATCGATCTCTACGACGCCTTGGGTAGCTTGTATAGTAGACTTGAACAGCCTGATTTGCTATTGCAAATGTATCGGACCCTCTATACCTCCTGCGATGATTTATATCGACGAATCCAAATTGTTTATCGATTCTCCAACCGATATTTGGTTTTGTATCGAACCACTCACATTTGAACATCACAATATGCATATCATATGAGCCAGTATATTGTAAATCTACAATATCCCGAAGCACTCCATAATAGTCAAAGTCCGGCTCGTCGTCATAGACGGTGCCTCTTATGCAAACACCGGAATCCTTGGTATTGATGCCGTCATTGATAAATTTGACATTTATAGCATTCTGAGTTGACTTAAACCTGAAGCCATTAACGACATAGCCTGGCCAAGTCTTTATTTGCTTCTTCGGTCCCAATGCCAGATAACGAATACTCTCATGAGTGAGTATTGTTTCAGGCAATAAAACCTATAAACAAATATTTATAATTTAAATGTTTTAGATTATATATTAATAATCTCAATTATAATCACAGTTACTTACGTATTTGCGAAACCATGACAAAAATGTACAATCAACCTCTCTTTGAAGTCCCTCATCAGTAATATCGGGTCTCCTCATTTTGACTTCATCTCTAAATACACTATTAGAGAAAATAAGAATATATAAGTGTAGTCACTTACTTCATCAAATTTGAGATTATAACGAGTGCAAGTGTACTGACTTACTTCTCCAAATCTCTCACTTCTTGTATGTCACAGTTTAACAAGACATATCGGTGAGCGGCATCATACTCGACGTCTGTCAACCACCGTCTTTTACTAGCCCCAACAGGCTTGCCCCTTACATTGAATCTTCTTCCATCCTCAACGTCCTCGTCATTCCTTTGAGGTCTATTTCGATTTGTTTTAACATGAGTATCAAAATAAATGGAGCAGAAGTTTGACACCTCTTCTATAAGATATGCTTCGTATATCGAAGCCTCTATATGAGCTTTGTTGCCAACTTTCTTCTTTAGATGGTGTAGGTATCTAGAGAGACAAATTATCTTAAGAATTAAGAAAGAATTTTAAAACCCACTGAAATTCAGCTTAAATTATATCGATATTTATGTACCTTTCAAATGGGTACATCTATCGATAATGAACAGATGTACCGACACGGGCTTCGCATGCTAGATGAATCGGTAGATCCTCCATGCTGTCGAAGAAGCCAGGAGGAAATATTTTGTCCAACTTGCAAATTGTTAAGATAATCTTCTCCTCAAGTTCAACCATGTGTTGCACAATCAACTTAGTTGAACAAATATTCCTAAAAAATATTGATAGTTCGGCCAACGGAACCCATACAGCAGAAGACAACAACTCTTTCAAAGCAATGGGCAGTAATCTTTCCATAAACACGTGGCAGTCATGACTCTTCATTCCCGTTAGCTTGCATTCATTGAGGTCAACGCATCTAGACAAATTCGACACATAGCCGTCGGAAAATCTTAAAGTAGATACCCACTTGCAGATTATTAATCTATCTTCCTTGCTCAATATGTATTGTGCTATCGGCTTACTTAATTGTCCAGCAGCTTCCCTTTGTATCAAGTTCAGATAAGGATGCTTGCATATCTCGGCAATGTCTTTTCTTGCTTTTGGATTGTCCTTCGTCTTTCCTTTAATGTCCATGACGGTATTGAAGACATTATCGAACAAATTCTTTTCGATATGAATAACATCAAGATTATGCCTTATAAGATTATCTTTCCAATAAGGCAAGTCCCAGAAGATACTCTGTTTGGTCCAGTTATGGGTTTGTCCGAACCCATCGACACGATTGTTCGATGGATCTTCCATTACAGTGGGCAAATCCTTTACATCTTCCCAAATATCTGTTAGCCCAATGATTATATCATGTTTTTGAATATGGCTAATCAATTAAGTTTAACATAATGACATCACTAATATTCATATAATTACTATCATGTTGCTACTTAAACTTAGCATTGTCCTAAATGTTCTATAACACATTGTTATGCTTGTATCATATTGGTTTTGTTTGTCTAACATGTATTTGTAGACATGCAGTAAGCATGATCAAGCTCTGTCAAACCAGGACATATGCAATAGAGAATTATTGATGGGCCAAAGACGGCGTTATACATGAAGATTTCTCTGAACCGCTTAACGACCAGATCTGTTTATCTTTGGACGATTGTCGTCAAGGAAAAATGCGTCTTCTATGTCAGGAAAAAGACGTCATCAAAAGGGCTATTAGTTTTCATATTTATTCTGTATTTTTCTTTTTATTTGAGTCTAGGAAAAATGTGAGATTGATCGGATCGGTACTGGCTTAGGTTTTTCTCAGTCCACAAACAAAAATAAGCCTACCTACGTATCCCAAAAATCCACAATTCCAAAAGGCCCAAAACCTATACAAATTTGGTTTATTCCTTACTGTTCTGAACCAGCAGAACTCTGACAGAACTCTGACCGAGTTCGGTCCGAGTTCGGTCCGAGTTCGGCCCGAGTTCGGTCTGGGTTATTTGAAATACAGTTCCCACCAAATCTGCGTCCAACGTTCGTATGCGAAATCCTAGCATCCGAACTCGGTCCGAACTCTGCCCGAGTTCGGTCTCCCAAAAACACTATAAATAGAGTTGAGTTTACCATTCATTTCAACAATCCAATTTCATCTCTTCTCTTCTCTATCTAAAGTGTTCTGAGCTTTTACTTTCATATCTAAGCCTTTACGACTCTTAGCCAAGCCAGTACAGTTTATGTTTAATCTAGAGTTTGGTGTTGAAGAGTTGTATCGGAGGTTGTATTCAGAAAACGTTCCAGTTTTCCAATTGCCTTCTGGAGCCGGTCGTGCGCTCGTCACCAAGCACGGTGTTGTGAAGTCGGTCGTGCACTTGTCACCAAGCACGGTGTTGTAAGAGTTGCAAGCACTCAGTTAAAGCTTGTGTCATAGTGGATTAACATCGAGCAAGAGTACTCGAGACTGGATTAGTCCTCTCAGAGGGATACCAGTATACATCGCTGTGTCACTGAGTTTGAATTCTTGACTCTTACTTTACTGTATTTTTTTAACTGCCATTGTTATTACTTATGTTTTTAATTGGTGATTATTTTCCGCTGCACACGCACACACTCTATTCACCCACCCTCTAGAGGTGCTCAACGGTCCTACAATTGGTATCAGAGCTAGTGCTCCTTATAGAGATATTATTGCTTATACTAATTGCTCCTTCAATTGGTATCCTAGCAAGGACTCTATTATTTGGCTTAACATCCTTGGAGCAGATCCTCATTATCAGAGCAGGTTATATTCATATATAATACACTAGAGAGTATAAATATGGCAGCCATGAATTCAATATTCAACGGTGAAGGGCAATCCACAAATAGACTCCCACTATTTGATGGAACGAACTATAGTTATTGGAAAACACGGATGAGCTTGTACCTGAAGTCTCAAGACTTTGACTTATGGTCAATTGTTGTCAATGGCTACCAAAAGCCTACTATCACTTCTATTCTCACATCCTCTATTATTAACAAGCCTTATTATAGTTACACAGAGGAAGAGAAGAAGTTAGCTAGCCTTGATGCAAAAGCAAATCATGCTTTTTATTGTGCTGTAGACACAAATGTATTCAATTTTATTTCTACTTGCACAACATCTCATAAAATTTGGAAAGTTCTTGAAGCTACTTATGAGTGCAGGTATGAAAGCAAAACTAGCAACTCCAGAGAGGAGGATAGTCTTCATAATGATGCAAATATGTGTATGATGGAATTGGGATTAAAGGTACAACACAATCCCTTAAACGAAGAAGAGCTTATATGTGACAACTACAAGAAGATAGACCACATCCAAGATGATTGTACTACTACAAGAAAGGAGAGTCACTACGAACAATCAAATAAAGGAAGATCATCAGGTATATGGTGTGAAAGCAAAGCAAGAGAGTCTGAAGAAGAAGAAAAAGAAGAGAGACCTCATCAAGCTGCAAATTTATGCTCAATGGCATTATCTAACAAGGTACAAAATTCTTTTTCTGAAGAGAGTGAATTTTCTTATGATAATTTATCTGATGCTTTCAGTGATCTGTTAGAAGAACACAAGAAAGTATTAGATAAGTATACGCAAGCTAGAAAGGATATTCTATCCTATAAGCATGAGATTGAAAAGCTTACTTGCTTATTGAATGATGCAAAAATACTTCTACTTCTGATAATTTTACTGAGATTTCCACACTTGAGTTTAGATTGCATGAGAGCACTCAAGAAAATGCTAAACTTAAGGAGGAATTAGAATCAGAAAAGAAGAAGTATTCTATTGCTTCATGTAGAATTGATGCTCTCTCTGCTAAGTATGATGAGATCTGTGCTAACTCTAAAAAGTTAGAGATTAGACTGGGAAAGCAGGTAGTACAACCTACGACTCAGTCTAATACAGGACACTTAGCACATCACAAAGTCACACACGTCAGATCTTTTACTAAGGAAGCAAGCAAAGCTAAAGCTTCACACAACCATGCTTTTTATTACAAGTATCCACGCACATCATATCACACCGCACGTTCTCATACTGTTGCACATAGCCCTAATGTTAATACTTTCTGTCATTATTGTGGTATGAATGGACATGTTTCTAATCATTATCAGATTAGAAAACTTGTTGATATGAACTTGTGCAAATGGGTTCCTAAAGCTAACAAATGTGGATCCAAGTATTGGATACCAAAGTCTTCACCTAATATTGCAGGTGAAGCTTATCATATCAAATAGAACCATGGAACATGTTGGTGATTGCAAAGCTACAAAGGTCATCTTCCATGCAATTGCACCAACAGAAGTGTGGTCACTAGAACCACTTCGGTAACATGCTTTCTAAATACTTCTTAATATCTAGCATGTTCTTTTTAAATGTCTTGCTAATAACTCTCATTTATATCTTTTTAAATGTTTATTATTTGAATCAATGTGAGATATAATCTTAGCATGACTATTGTCTAGCTTAAATGATCAGTTCACACTATATAGTATTTTATTTTCTATTAGTGTGACACATTTGTCTATGTATGCTATTTACTGTTAATCTTTATTATTGAAGCATGCATAGGAGCTTAATTTTATTTTTGGTGAATATGCTTTTGACTCTTTGCCTTTAATATTTTTAATGGTCACTTCTTATCGATTTGTCTTTAACATGTCGTATTTACTTTGATCAGTATTTTGTGAGTATGTATGTTTAGCACAAGTCTCCTGTTTAGTTGAAAATTATATACATAAATTTTTATGTTAACCTTGTGCTTGCATAATATACTTCACTATTGATTCTCATATTTTATTTTGATTAACTTCTTATGAATCAATTACATCTTTGTCTGATAAAGTTTATTTATGCATGTTTTTGATCTTGTGATAATATTTATTATGCTTGTTAATGATACATGAATAATTTATTTTTATTTATATATTGCTCATGTTTCATATATTTTAGTATAAATATTTTTATGGGATATATGAGTTAAGTTCAAGTTCTATATTATTTTAAAAAGTAGTTTTCAAACTTGTGCTTATCTCATACTTAGCTATTTTTTTGAACAAATTCATGTACTTCTCTTTATTATCTTCTCCCTCAAAGCCTCTTTTAATGATGTATGTTTTTCTTGGCTTTTTGGTTGACATTTTGGATACATGATATTTTTAAATATCTTGAGCTTGATAAACCATTTTTTGGGTATTTACTTTTAGGGATTCTGGATTTCGACGATATTCGATGATACTGCATATATTCCTTTGAATCTAAGTTCTTAAGAGTAGAAATTATTTTGGGAACAAGCCGAAAGGGTCCCGGCCCCTACAGCTAATCCGAAGTGTTCAATACTTTATAGACTTAAGATTTATTAAGGTGTACTTGCAACTATCGTCTAGTTTTGGATCCAAGGTACTGAACCCAGGCCTCTAGATTCTAAAATATATCAACGTATCTAGGTCCTACATTTGATTTACAAATGTTTTATATTTTATTGTTACCCAATAATTTTGTAGCACATATGGAATAATGTAATTGATACATCTTATGCTGTATGCTACATTGTTCTAAGATTTTTTAAGTCCATAGAATATAATTTTTTTATATTGCACTAATTCTTCTTAAATCCTCAGTTATTAAAGAAGAGATTTGTTTTGGGTAGAAGCCCACAAAGGGTCTGTCTGTCACCACGACTACGGTCGAAGCGAAGCGGTACTTAAGTGTTCCCCGGTGAACCTCCGTTAGCTGGGACAGTACCTCTACAGCTAACCCAAGATTGATCAACGCTTTATAAACTAAAGATTTATTGAGATCTAGTTGCAATTATTATCTGATGGATTTTGAATTTTAGATTTGATGGATAATATTCTCTCTTTATGTTTTCACAAAAGGTAGCATATGTTGATCTATCTTGGTTCTATAGCATAGATTAATTTATGTCATCTTTTGACTTATATGATTATTCATCATGCTAATTTGAAATATCTTTTGATTATTTTTTTTTTAAATGTTCATTTAATGGATATTTCTTCTTTTGTCTAAAGATGATTGTTTTTCGTATTCGTGACTAATTATTGAATATTATGGTTTTGTGATTTCATCTTTGGCTTGTATATTATTCATAATGATTTTGAGCTTAATATTATTATCTTCTTATTCAAGTTACTTACTGTCTACAACAGTAATTCTTTGCGGGAAGAAGTCAAGCAAATTGACTCACTCTCTCTCAAAGCGTTTCTTTTCTTTAACCTTACGGTTGTCAGTGGACACCATGCTAAGGCTTTAAAAGGGAAGAAATGAACTTTGGTAAGAAGTCCTTATATTTTTGAATTAGTTTCCTACTTCCTAAAATATGTCTCTAAAATTCTTAAATTTTATCTATACTATTACTTTTGGATATAACCATGTAAAGGTGGAGTAGTTAATTGTTTCATGTTAATTATCCCCTTGACATGCCATATATCTAGAATACACTTTTTTTGGACATATATCTAGTTTTGTTTATTTGTTTAAATGAATTTATCTATGATTTATGGATTCTTTTATTGACATTGTTTTTGTGATTCGAATCATCAGCTTTCAGTCTAAGGACTAAATGGACGCATTCGAACATTTACTAAGACAGTTTTTTATAATAAATTCCACATTTTTGAAAAGTCTTTTTAATTTTTTTTGATTTATTGAATCTGTCTCGTACTCAATGTTATTATTAAAGACAGCCTTCAAAAATCTTTTACTTACATGAAATGATTTGTGTTATATTTTTTTATTGAAGACATAGTTTCTTCATCGTTAAGCCTTTATTTATATTGGATATTTTTTTCTTGCCTAAAGATGATATTTGTTTTGAGTTTGAAATTTTATATGCATTTGATCAAAGGAAAGAAAAGATGCATATCTTGGATATCCCTTAGATCATGTGAATTATTTTTGAATTATATACGCATATTTTAAGGGGGAGCAAATTAATTATTTTAATTCTTTTATGCCCTTAATATGTGGTATAGCTAGTTCATCATTGACATATATTCTTTTACCTTAAATATCTTGTTGAGTTGTTCATGATATTTGGATTTGTATTAGATGAGAGAATATATGATTATTATTATTTCTTCTTGATTCTCTCATTTTATGAGTTTGTAAAAGTTATCTTGCCAAATATTTTTAATTATCCTTATTAATGATTCCTTTGAGCTTAAATTGATTGGACATTTCTTATTGAGATTTTATCTCAAAGTTCATGATTATCTATACTTAGACGTTTCATACTTTGTGGGGGAGCATTCAAGTCGACTGGATTTCTCCTTCCCAAGTATTTTATCTTCATTACCTTCATGTTTATCTAATGGATATAATATATCATGCTAAGGTAATTGAATTCAAATGCATGAACTTTGGTATAGATTTTGTATAGATTCTAGTATACGTCTTTTGATTTTTTTTCCCAATGATTATACTCTTTGTGGAATTGATTCACTAATTTGTATAGGCAAATTATGAATCATATTCTTTTGTGATCATTGTTAAAAGTTTCATTATTTTTTTTATTTGGTATATACTAGATCTGTGAATTTCTCATGAATTATTTATGACCAATGATTGATTTCTGCTATATTGATATCTATTTCTTATTGAAATCCTTTATTGGTATATTTCAAAACTAGAGTTATATTTATCATAATATTGAGTTTTGAATATCATTTTTGGATTTCTAGTTGGTAAACTATGTATTGTTTGATTTCAATGTTCTTTGTTTAAGTTCAACCAACTATTTTGACAAAATTTTCTACTTTAGTTATGCAATTTTCTAAACTTGTCGTTTTACTGTTCTCCTAATCCTTGATCATGATTATTTTTTTGCCTTCCTGCTGTACTTATGCTTGAGTTCGTTTTATCTCTTATTACGGGAGAGCTTATTTTTTTGATCATGTCAAAGGGGGAGAAATAAGTTTAAGTTAGCATACAATATCATATATTATGTGTTTATTAGTGATACATGCATCTATTGTATATGTATTAAACTTAAAGGATTTGCCATAATCAAAAAGGGGGAGATTGTTAGCCTAATGATTATATCATGTTTTTGAATATGGCTAATCAATTAAGTTTAACATAATGACATCACTAATATTCATATAATTACTATCATGTTGCTACTTAAACTTAGCATTGTCCTAAACTTTCTATAACACATTGTTATGCTTGTATCATATTGGTTTTGTTTGTCTAACATGTATTTGTAGACATGCAGTAAGCATGATCAAGCTTTGTCAAACCAGGACATATGTAATAGAGAATTATTGATGGGCCAAAGACGGCGTTATACATGAAGATTTCTCTGAACCGCCTAACGACCAGATCTGTTTATCTTTGGACGATTGTCGTCAAGGAAAAATGCGTCTTCTATGTCAGAAAAAAGACGTCATCAAAAGGACTATTAGTTTTCATATTTATTCTGTATTTTTCCTTTTATTTGAGTCTAGGAAAAATGTGAGATTGATCGGATCGGTACTGGCTTAGGTTTTTCTCAGTCCACAAACAAAAATAAGCCTACCTACGTATCCTAAAAATCCACAATTCCAAAAGGCCCAAAACCTATGCAAATTTGGTTTATTCCTTACTGTTCTGAACCAGCAGAACTCTGACAGAACTCTGACCGAGTTCGGTCCGAGTTCGGCCCGAGTTCGGTCTGGGTTATTTGAAATACAGTTCCCACCAAATCTGCGTCCAACGTTCATATGCGAAATCCTAGCATCCGAACTCTGTCCGAACTCTGCCCGAGTTCGGTCTCCCAAAAACACTATAAATAGAGTTGAGTTTACCATTCATTTCAACAATCCAATTTCATCTCTTCTCTTCTCTATCTAAAGTGTTCTGAGCTTTTACTTTCATATCTAAGCCTTTACGACTCTTAGCCAAGCCAGTACAGTTTCTGTTTAATCTAGAGTTTGGTGTTGAAGAGTTGTATCGGAGGTTGTATTCAGAAAACGCTCCAGTTTTCCAATTACCTTCTGGAGCCGGTCGTGCGCTCGTCACCAAGCACGGTGTTGTGAAGTCGGTCGTGCACTTGTCACCAAGCACGGTGTTGTAAGAGTTGCAAGCACTCAGTTAAAGCTTGTGTCATAGTGGATTAACATCGAGCAAGAGTACTCGAGACTGGATTAGTCCTCTCAGAGGGATACCAGTATACATCGCTGTGTCACTGAGTTTGAATTCTTGACTCTTACTTTACTGTATTTTTTTAACTGCCATTGTTATTACTTATGTTTTTAATTGGTGATTATTTTCCGCTGCACATGCACACACTCTATTCACCTCCCCTCTAGAGGTGCTCAACGGTCCTACAATATCGTATCCCGACAATCTGGCAGGCGGCTGAGAAAATTCTTGTTTTCCAGCTCTGAATGCGTCCTTATTCTTTCTCCAAGGATGACTCGCGGGCAGAAATTGACGATGACAATCAAAGAAAGAAGTTTTTCTTCCATGCTTAAGGCGGAACGCCTTACTATTTTGCATGCATATCGGACAAGACAGGGTGCCGTGAGTACACCATCCCGACAGCATACCGTATGCGGGAAAATCATTGATTGTCCACATCAGTGAAGCTCTCATCTGAAAGTTCTGTTTCCTGGAAATATCATACGTCGTGACGCCGATCTTCCACAGCTGTTTTAGCTCATCCACCAACGGCTGTAAATATATATCGATATTCTTCGTCGGATTTTTGGGACCCGGTATGATAGCTGTCAAGAACATATAAGGAGTCTTCATACACATCTACGGTGGCAGATTATAAGGGGTCAGAATGACCGGCCAGCAGGAGTATTGAGATCCCGACTGTCCGAAAGGGGTGAATCCATCAGAACATAGCCCCATGCGTACATTTCTGGGCTCTGCAGCAAAATTTGGATGGCGAAAATCGAAATATTTCTACGCCTCTCCATCCGAAGAATGTAACAATTCTCCATCGTCCTTTATGCGTTCTTCGTTGTGCCACGTCATGTGTTCTGCTGTATTCTGAGACATATACATCCTCTGTAAGCACTTCGTGATCGACAAGTAATGCATATACTTGTAAGGACGTCATTTTCTAGTTGACTTTCCTTTTCCCTTGACTTCCTTGTAACGATCCGTATTGCAGAAGCGGCAACTTTCTATATCCTCGTTCTCCTTGTAGTACAACATACATCCGTTGCGACAACAATCTATCTTGTCGTACCCCAGTCCCAGTAGTCGGACCATCATCTTTGACTTGTAGATGTTTTTTGGAAGCTCTTTTGATTCCTTCGGTAACACCTCCTTCATTAGTTGTGTAATCCGATCATAGCAAGTTTGTGGCAAGTTAAAATCAGACTTTATGTTCAACAACCGCATCGCCACTGACAGTACGGAATGTGGATCACAACCAGGATATAAAGAAGTTTCAGCATCCTGAAACAAATCATAGAACTCCTTCACCTCGGGATTAGGATCCTCCGGATCAAAATTAGGCCCTGCCGCGTCGTACACCATATCTCGTGCAAGGTTCTCCACGTATCCATAATCAACGGAGCATTCGTCGTCATCGACGAAAAAATCTGCTACAGCATTATCATCAAAAGCATAAGTAGCAGCATTCACAACCTGTCTTTCGGCATATAGTTCACCTTGCGATGACCACAGGCCGTAATCACGTACGAAACCCTGACGGGTCAAATGATATCTTATACTCACCACTTCTTCGTAACGTCTATTGCGACAATTGCGACATGGACACTTGATTTTGTTACCGTCCATAAACTGAGCTTTGCTCATGGCATACTTAAGAAACACTTCCACGCCTGCCTGAAAATCGTCACTCACACCTATTCTGCTCTCGTGTTGTCGTTTATACATCCATGTACGATCAACGAAATAACGATCCATCACAGATTAGATGTAAAAATCTGTATAGTAAGACAAACTAAACAGAATTAGTATATAATCATGTAACTGGTGGATCGGCTAGTATTCTAGCTCGAGAAGAGAAAAATCTAAATACAGTTGTTACTAATAGTTCGATACTGATAGTACGATACCGATACCGATAGTTCGATACCGATAGTTCGATACCGATACCGATACCGATAATGCGATACCGATACCGATACCGATAGTTCGATACCGATAGCATGGTTTAAAATATCGGCCAATACCTATAGTGCGATACCGATACCGATAGTTCGATACCGATAGTTCGATACCGATAGTGCGATACCGATATCGATATCGATAGTGCGATACCAATACCGATACCGATAGTTCGATACCGATAGCATGGTTTAAAGTATCGGCCGATACCGATCCGATACGGCCGATACCGATACGGTTTGGCATGTTCAGATCCGATACCGACCGATACCAAATATTGACCGATACCGACATTGGGAGTCTTTGTTCCGGTCAATTCGGCAAAACCAATCGGAAGGGTGACTACTATTTCATATAATTTCAAAACTACTAAGAAATGACGCTGAAATACTTAAAATTATGCCTAAATGTATAAAATATATGTTTTAAAATGTAAATAATTTATTAATAATTATTTGTTTTCCGATACCAAAGTCCGATACTCCGATACGATACCGCCGATACTACCGATATCGCCGATACCAATACTCATAGGAATATTCCGAAACCGATTTCGATATCGATATTGTGAACCTTGTCCTTATTATCTAGCAAGCACTACCTTAGTCTAGTCACACTAGCATTAATTACCTATAATTCCTACCATGTCTACAATCACACATTACACCCCAAGCCGTGGCCTGGTAGGCCTGTCTTTCATTCGTCACTCTCTAAAGCACACATACACATATATATGTATATCACAGTTAGATGTATAGATATATACATCTATATAGAAGCACACAACTGACTTATGCAGATGCAGAACTGGCACTGTCCTTGACACAATGAACATATACACCATGAACCCAAACTCCATATTCACATTTACAAATCCAAACACCACCAAAGTAATGGATAACACCCAATATGGATAACACATTATTTAGCCAATATATAAACTCAGATAAATTTGATAAGCAAAGCCCCCCGCCGCCCCCGACCAAAGCCAGCCGCCCCAAGCCTGCGGCCCAGCCCACGACGCCCCCACCCCAAGCCCGCCGCCCAGCCCCCGACGCCCCCGTCCAAGCCCGGCGCCCAGCCCCCGACGCCCCCGCCCCAAGCCCGCCGCCCAGCCCCAGACCCAAGCCCGCCGCCCAGCCCCCGACGCCTCCGCCCCAAGCCCGCCGCCCAGCCCCCGACGCCCCCGCCCAAAGCCAGTCGCCCAGCCCCCGATGCCCCCGTCCCAAGCCCGCCGCCCAGCCCCCGACGCCCCCGCCCCAAGCCCGAATGTCCCCAAGCCCGCCGCCCCCGCTGCCCCTACGTCGATAAACCGTGACAAAGAGAGAGAAAGAGAGAGAGAGAGGATTACCTTCGGAAGAGAGAGAGGAGAGGACGCCGACGCCGTTCACCAAAGCCGCGTGAGAGAGAGAGAGAGAGAGTGTGGGAGAGGAGAGAGATTGAATTTGGGGGAATGCGAAAAGTTCCCCCGCCTTTTCATTTAAGTTTGGAACGTAAATTTAGCGACGTAATAGCGACGGCTAATATTCCGTCGCCAATTAGTCGCTATTATTGATTATCCGACTGAATATCCGTCGCTACGTAGTCGAAGAAATATACCGCCAAATTCCTACATAATTCCCGCTAAAAAATCGACTACGTAGCGACGACTAGACATCCGTCGCTATAATACCGACAGCCTAGCGACGTATACACGACCTTTCCTCCCCCTAAAATTAAAATAAAAAATGGCAAAGGCGTGTAGTCGGTACTCAGTCGCTGAGCGGCCACGAAGCCGTCGCTAACACCGACGAAAAATTTCCGTCGCTAAATATCCGTCGCTAATTGAGTGTATTTTGGTAGTGACATTATTGGATTAATCTAATAGCTTTCCAATCCTAGTTTTTTAGTCATCAACAAATTTGCAGAACGGATTGGCTTTGTCGCACTCCAGCGGACCATGTAAATCTTTGCATTAGATTATATCCTCCATCCTTGGATTTTAGATTTCTTAGTTACCTCCTGTGAGGGTAACCATATGTGTATTCATCTTGTCTGGAGCATAGTCACACATTTTCTCTCAAAAATCTAAGAGCTTTAGTACCAACTGTTGGCTGGATAATGCAGCAAAAATGACACCAATCCACACGAAGGGAACACTGAACCTTTGTCTCATGCAAGGTGTCACGACCCGCACCCTAGAGTAAGGGCACGAGACGTGGGTACGTCCAGCCTACGCCGTAGTGTCGACGGTAGAACGCTGTTCTAGGTCACAACATCTAACAATATAATGCTAAGCAGTTTATACTCCCCAAATGGGGGTAACATAGCAGAATGTAAACTCAATCACAACTAAGGAAGAAGAAGCACGATATGATATAGAACACAAAAGAAATACAGATGATCAAAATAGTCTAAGTGTCTAAGATAACATCTCAGCAACATCCAGAAATACAAGGTCTCAACTACAGAGTATGAAAGAATATATACAATCCAGATCTCAAATGACAGAAATAGTAAAACCTAGACTAGGGAGTCTCAGTCTTTACAGCTATTGGATCCGGCTGGAAATCCGGATCACTGGTGTCATCTAGAGCTGCCCCGTAGAAGGTATCCACACAGGCCTTCTCCTCGTCCTCTGTAATATTTTCAACAGGTCCAGTCAGGACAGGAACGAGCACAATACATCTCAACAGATCATAGCAGGTTAGAAATATAAGCATGCAGTAGAGTAAGATACAGGAAACTGAAAGAAAGTACAGAATATAAACAGAGAAAGAACTGTAATAGAAATATCTACTATAAATAGAGAACTAAAGTGGCTAGTGAGTCAGAGTATAATATAGACATGTGAATGACATAGGAGATTCTGGGAACTATACTATGGAGTGATTCTGGGAACTACACTACTTCGATATTATTCACATGTCCACTTCTACTCCCCCGTACCCCCAATCAATACACAAGGATCCAGCCAGGTTATGTTATGATCCATGCAATGGCCCACAAGGGGTGATACATGGTAGGCCCATAAATGGGTGATTCAGGGAATGCCCATAAATAGGTGATTCAAGGAAGACTATGTGTCATGAGAGTACATGTCACAAGTGATCAATGAACCATGAAGCATAGTGATACACAATATAAGTGAAACGCACAGAACATGTAGTATCCGATGCTCCCTGAGGGGATAACATCTCAAGAAAGGATCCATATAGTACTAATCCGTGTTACCAACGTGACAGCATCAAGTAAAGTAATTTAAAGCAGGAAAATAATTCTAACAGGATATGAAATGATCAGAGAATGTACTCGTCTGATGTCTGAATGTCCAAAGTAAATATACTGTCCGAGGAGAGGTGTCTGGCTCCTAATCAGAACAGCACAAGTCACAACAAGTCCAAAATGGCAATATGAAGTTCTACTATGCATTCTACATGATTCTTGGTCAATCTAGACCAAAGTCAACTCTTGGTCAACTCTGGTCAACCCTAGAAGTCAAACTAGGTCAACTATGGTCAAACTAGTCTAACAAGTCTAAATTAGGTCAAACAAGTTATTCTAGGTCTAAACAAGCCCACAAGACCATACAAGCCTAAACCAAGCCTATCAAGTCTATATTAGTCTAATCAAGGCTAAACTAGCCTATTACAACATAAAGTCAAATCCAACATCACACAACCTATATTGCATCTCGGCCTACACATGGAAATCACATAATACATATATGTAGGCTACCTATATGTATACCACACACACACACACACACACACATATATATATATATATATATATATATATATATATATATATATATATATATATATATATATATATATATATGTACAATATATATATAATAGTACACACACATATTATAATTTATAGGATACCTACATATATACATGCATACATTATTCCTATGTACGTACATACATTATTTATATACATTACATTATATATATACATAGGGAGATAGAAAGATAGAGAGATAGAAAGAGTGTCATAGGGTGTCAAGAGAGTGTGTGTTTAAGTGTCAAGGAGTGTGAGATAGACAGGTGTGTGTGTGTGTTAGTAATATCCTGGAAACAGAAACAGTGAAGTGTGTTCAGTAAACAGGAAAGGGAACCCAATTAAAACAGTTTCAGCCCTTCCCCACATAACAACCAGTTTTGATATCAAAACCCAACCAAAATCACCCAAAATTCACACACAAGTAGATTTCATATAGGAGGACTATATTAGAATGTAAACATGCAATTAGGAGTATCACATTGGATTAAAATAGATGCCCAAACTCGAATTCCAAAACTGGAAAAACTGAAATATAAACTTGGTATCAGAATTTTTAGGAAAATGCAAATAACAATTAAAAACATGTTAACATGCCAAATCATTGGTTGGTAATCAAAGTGTTATATGTGTATGTGTACCACAAATAGTTTTGTGTCCAGAAACAACGTGTCCAAATCAACCGAACCTAAAACGGTGCACACACAGACACAACAGAACACAGTGTCGTGTACGTGTCCACCTCACTCGTGGACACAACATGACACAAACTAGGAATCGTGATCGTGCATGGGGGTACGCCTAGGGTAGGGCTACAAACCTAGGGCCCTGAATCGAGTCTACCCCGTGTCTACAGTGGACACGAGAGCCGTGTCAGTGAGCTCTGAACGTGTGGTGCATGTCAGTGCAAATCCAGTGCACGAGCTCGTGCTCGCTCGACACGACATGGGGAAACATGAGACTTGGGGAGGGCCTTGTCAGTGACTGCCCCCATCCATGTGTCAAGTGGTTTGTGTCGAGTCGTCGTGTCCAAGGAAAATTTGCCCCCGAGTAGCAGGGCAAATCTGTGCGGCTGGAACGCGCTTGTTCGTGTCCAGATCCCAACACGACACGACACTAAATAAAGCTCAGTCCACTGGAAAACCATAAGCAACAATCAACCCTAGAATCCTATTCAATTACTTTCCTAAAAATAGATCGAAATCCCCTTTGGGGTATTTCAACAAACACCTATTGTAGTGGACTGATACGTGTCCATTTAGGACACGAAATGGACACGAAATGCCATAAATTTCTAGGGTTAGCTAGGGACACCTAGATCTAGGTTAATATGCAAAAATAACAGCATCTACAATAGAGTTTTAGGGATTTACCTATAGGTGTCAAAACTCCTCAAAAGCTCCAAAAAGGGGGGTGTCTCCTTGCTTCCCAAACTTCACCAAATTGTTAACAAACTGAGATTTTCCTCCATGAACAGCAAGTGGGAGACAATTAGAATCTAATGCAATTTATTTGGATTAAAAAGAAATTAAAATAGATTTTTTAGGAATTTCTAAATTTGGGGATTTACCTCATTTTCCAAATGTGAACTTTCCTAAAGGAGGCTAGCCCTAATGGAAGAGACTACTTATAGGGTGGGGTTCCCAATATGGGTTGGCCGAGCATGCTAGGGTTAGGGTTAGGTTTACATGGTGTTGGGCTTGGGCCTCTATTGGCTTAAGTCATTAATCATGACTTGTAAAGTCATAAGCCATTAATCCAATCTCTATTCAATATTCTTATTCCCAAATTGATTCTAATGACTATGATATGGTTAACTTAATCGAAATAGGGTTTCATAATCTAACCAAGTCACTAAAACTAGGGTTAGCTTCTAGGGTAGGCTCTAAAGTCAACACTAGTCAAAGTCTACAATAACCCCTAATTAAATTATGCCAAAAATCATATAAATTCTAATGAATCTCAATAATTCACAATAATTCCAAATAATTCCTAAAAATTCAAAAATGACCAAAATACCCCTATACTAGAAATGTGGTAGTGACAAATCTACCCTTCTCAAAAGAATTTCGTCCTCGAAATTGAAAGGCGAAATGCAACTGGTGAGAAGGATAGAAAATATACCTCACGGTCCAAAAAGATATGGTTATCGCTCGCGCATCTCATCCTCCCGCTCCCAGGTAGACACTCCTGGAGAATGATGCCTCCAAGCGACGCGAACCAAAGGTATCACCTGGTTCCTCAGTACCTTCTCCCGTCGATCCAGAATCTCCACTGGCTACTCTGGATAGCTGAGAGAAGGCCCAACCTCAATTTCCGAATGGTCGAACACGTGGCTAGGATCAGCCAGATACCGTCTCAACTGTGATACGTGGAATACGTTGTAGACCCCCACAAGTGCAGGTGGCAAGTATAGCCTGTAAGCCACGTCATCGACTCTCCCACTGATAACCAAAGGGCCAATGAAGCGCGGGCTAAGCTTTCCACCTCCACCGAAACGTATCATACCACGAGTCAGAGATATCCTCAAGAAAACTTGGTCTCCAACCTAATCACAAGCAAGGTCTCAAATTAACTATGATAAACAAACATGATCAATCAAAACACAACAAACAAACCTAAATCTAATCCTACTCTAATCTGTACCTCAAACTCCAACGGCCTCCGGTGGCTATCGGCCTAGTGCCGATGTCTGTCCTATGCCACGCGAAGTCTGTCCCTGATGAGCTTCACCTTCTCGGCTGCGTCAACAACCATCTCTGGTCCCAGTAAAGCTCGCACACCAACATCATCCCAAGATAAGGGTGTACGACACATACGCCCGTACAGAGCCTCGAAAGGTGGCATCTCAATGTTGGCCTGAAAACTGTTGTTGTAAGCAAACTCCACCAAATGTAGATGATCCTTCCAGGAACCTCCAAAGTCCAAGACGCACATCTGCAACATATCCTCGAGCGTCTAAAAAGTCCTCTCTGACTATCCGTCCGTCTGGGGGGTGGTATGCGGTACTAAACTTGAGCTGAGTGCCCAAGCTAGTCTGCAGACTCCTCCAGAAATAGGAAGTAAAGCGACTATCCCGATCCAAGACGATGCTGACCGGAACCCCATGAATCCTGACTATCTGTCTCATGTACATCTCCTCAAGCCTCTTTGTAGACGTACCTACCTTGAATGGCAAAAAGTGGGCCAATTTGGTCAACCTGTCAACGATGACCCAAATCGCGTCTTTTCTTCCTGGTGTACGCGGCAATCCAGATACGAAATCCATAGTGATATGCTTCCACTTCCACTCGGGAATGGACAATGGCTGTAACAATCCACCGGGCCTCTGTCTCTCTGCCTTGACTTGTTGACAGACCAAGCACCTAGCTACGAAGTGAGCTACCTCCTGCTTCATCCCGTACCACCAGACATGCTCCCTCAGATCTCGGTATATCTTGTTCGCACTAGGGTGTATAGAGTAATTAGATCTGTGGGCCTCATGCATAAACTGCTCCCTGAGATCTCCGATGGACATATATAACCTGGAACCGTGCCGCAAGACACCATCCTATGCAAGAGAAAACTTGCCATCCACCAATCCTGCTCGAACCTGCTCTCGGAGACACCGCAGAGCAACATCCTCAAACTTCGTCGACTTGATCCTCTCCACCAAGTTCGACTGAATTTTGCATGCCCCACATCTGCATCTGCACTCCGGGCACAATTACCTCAATCTCCAGGCTCTCCAAATCAGCAAAGCAAATGACGGTCCATAGTCAAACACATGGTTGTCGGATACCTACTCAAGGCATCGGCAACAACGTTGGCCTTCTTTGGGTTATACTGAAGTGATATGTCGAAGTCTTTCATCAGCTCTAGCCATCTACGCTGCCTCATGTTGAGCTCTTTCTGTGTAAACACATACTTTAAGCTCTTGTGATCTGTAAGAATCTCTACCCTCTCTCCATACAGATAGTGCTTCCACAACTTAAGAACAAATATCACTGCTGCAAGCTTCAGGTCGTAGGTAGGGTAGTTCTTCTCAAAGGGACATAATTGCCAGGAAGCATAGGCAATCACCTTCCCATGCTGCTGCAAGACACAACCCAGCCCCTTCCCTGAAGCGTCACTAAAAATAGTGAATCCTCCTGATCCTGAAAGCAATGTCAGAATCGGAGATGTCATAAGCCCCTTCTTCAACTCATCAAAAGCTGTCTGACACTCCTCTGACCAAACATACTCAGCATCCTTCCGGGTCAACCGAGTCAACGGCTCTGCAACCCGGGAGAAATCCTGCACAAATCTCCTATAATATCCTGCCAGCCCCAAGAAACTGCGGATCTCTGCAACTGAAGTCGGCACTGCCCATGCCTCAACTGCTACAATCTTCTTGGGGTCAACTGAGATCCCATCTCCAGTCACCATATGCCCCAAAAAGTCAACCCGGTCCAAGAAGAACTCACACTTGGAGAGCTTCCAATAAAGCTTCTCCTTCCTGAGAGTCTCCAGCACTATCCTCAGATGCTCCTCGTGCTCCTCCTCAGTCTTGGAATACACCAAGATGTCGTCAATGAACACCATCACAAACTGATCCAGGTACTGGTGGAACACCTTGTTCATTAGGTTCATAAACACTGCTGGTGCATTGGTCAGCCCAAACGGCATAACCAAAAATTCAAACTGCCCGTACCGTGTCTTGAAAGCGGTCTTGGGAATATCCTTCCCCTTCACCTTCACCTGGTGATATCCTGACCTCAGATCAATATTGGAAAATACCCGAGCTCCGCTCAACTGGTCAAAAAGATCATCGATCCGCAGCAGTGGGTATCTGTTCTTGATCGTGAGGTTGTTGAGTGCCATGTAGTCAATACACATCTGTACTAACCCATCCTTCTTTGGCACAAACAATATTGGTGTACTCCATGGCGACAAACTTGAACGGATGAAGCCATTGTCCTGCAACTCATCCACCTGCTTCTTTAGCTCCACCAACTCACTATTGTTCACCCGATTGACATGCTGAGAGATGGGTTCCGCTCCTGGAACCAAGTCTTCGAGAACTCAATGTCTCTGTCTGGTGGCAATCTAGGCAACTCCTCTGGAAAAACATCCATATACTCTACTATCAAGGGGTGTGGAATCGTCTGCTCCTCAACCGAGACTCCGCAGAAAACTCTGCTGCTCTGAACAAAACTCTACCCCTCTGTAATCAATACTGGCGTGGTGCCTGCTCAACCAATCTATACCGAGTACTATATCGTATTTCGGCAATAGCATTACGAGCAGGCTCACCTCCAACTCATGGCCTCCTAAAACAACACTCCGACCCTTACAAACATCACTCGCGCGGATAATGCCACCCCTGGCCATGATCTTGTAAGTCCTAGGCAATGATTCAACTATGATACCGTATCTAATCGCAAATGATACTGATACGAAACTATGTGAAGCACCGGAATCGAATAATGCAAAAGCTGGACTGGAGTCGAGAAGAACCGAACCTGCGATCAGCTCTCCTATCACGTCTGTATATTCGACCGCCATGGCGAAAGCTCACTCCTGCTGGCCTCCCCTGGCCTGCTGCTGGTGCTGGACGAACCTCTGCTGCTGTGTCGACAGGGCTGGTCCCCTCTGCTGGCCTGCTGGAGCTCTGACTCCTTCTTCCTGAGCTGCTCGTCCCGTGGTCAAGGTACACTCCCTCATTTGATGGTCTGCTGAACCACATACTAGGCACTTGCCCAGTCTCTTTCTACACTCGCTCCACCCGTGCACTGGCTTCTTGTAATAAGCACAGCTGGTGGCCTGCTGCCTCGGTGCCTGCTGCTGTACCCTCTGCTGCTGAAACTGCTGCTGGTGCCTCTGCTGGAACGGCTGCGACTGGAATTGCCTCGGCTACTGGTGCTGAAAGTGAGGCCTCTTGGCCTGGCCTCCGCTGCTGCTGCCCCCAACCGGGTCTCGCCCCCTCTTGAGCCTCAGCTCAAGATCGTCCTCAGCCAATAAAGCTCTCGTCAAAATCTCCTCGAAAGTGGCATCCCTGTTGCCCTTGGTCAAGGACTTGACTTCCTTGACCAGACCCTTCCGGAACCTCTGGGCCTTCGCCATCTCACTCAAGCCCTCTACGAATCTGTCGAGGTGGCCGAACTCCCCAGCGTACTCCTCTACTGACAGGCTCCCCTGAACTAAGCTCTCGAACTGTGACTCCAAGGCTCGGAGCGCTGAATCTGGAAAGAACTTCTTCTTGAAGAAGCCCTTGATCTCCTCCCAGGTCTGTCCAGCTACCCCCACCCTGGGGTCTGACTGATACCAGGTGCGAGCAAGATCTCACATCTGGCTAGCTGCTGCCTCTATCTAGAGATCTGCTGGTATCCGGGCCAGGTGGAAGATCTCCTCTATATGCTCGATCCATTCGTCAGCATATAGAATCCCCTCCGTCCCCAGGAAGTCTCTGGGCTCATCTTCTGGAATTTCTCTATCACAGGTGTCCTCGGCTGCTAGACTGTTGGTCGAACTGCGACTGTCGTAATGGCCAACTCCATGCTCCTGGCCTGCCGGGTCTACTGCACCTCAATAAACTACTAAAAGTAGGCAAACATCTGTGCCGCATCCACGTATCCTGTAGGCGGCGGCTGCTGGAAAGGCATCTCTGGGATGACTAGGTCCTGCCTCCGAGCTGGTGAAGGCATACCCCCTACTGCTGCTGCTGAAGTTCCAATACGAGCAGAGGTGGCAGGATCTGCAGTCTCCTGACCCTGCTGAACTGGCTGAGAGGTAGTAGTCCCCTCTACAGTATCCACATGAATGGTACGCTGCGACCGCGTCTCCACCATCTTGAAGACAGACCAAACAAGGGTATCAATTGCTAAGAAAGAAGCGATATAACAAAGGCGGATAATTAAAATTCAAAAGAATCAATTGATAGTAAGGATTTAGATGGCAGTAATAGAGTTTTTTCTAATGTGATTGAGTACCTTAAAAACTAATGTCCTATATCCTACTGCAGGCTGTAGTGATACTCTGGTTCGAATACCACGACACTTCTAGTCTAGACCTGTATTAGCCACCACTAAAAATGTGTCACGACCCGCACCCTAGAGTAAGGGCACGAGACGTGGGTACGTCCAGTCTACGCCGCAGTGTCGGCGGAAGAACGCTGTCCTAGGTCACAACATCTAACAATATAATGCTAAGCAGTTTATACTTCCCGAATGGGGGTGACATAGCAGAATGTAAACTTAATCACAACTAAGGAAGAAGAAGCAGGATATGATATAGAACTCAAAAGAAATACAGATGATCAAAATAGTCTAAGTGTCTAAGATAACATCTCAGCAACATCCAGAAGTACAAGGTCTCAACTACAGAGTATGAAAGAATATATACAATCCAAATCTTAAATGACAGAAATAGTAAAACCTAGACTAGGGAGTCTCAGTCTCTACAGCTAGTAGATTCGGCTGGAAATCCGGATCACTGGTGTCATCTAGAGCTGCCCTGTAGAAGGTATCCACACAGGCCTCCTTCTCGTCCTCAGTAATATTTTCAACAGGTCCAGTCAGGACATGAATGAGCATAATACATCTCAACAGATCATAGCAGGTTAGAAATATAAGCATACAGTAGAGTAAGATACAGGAAACTGAAAGAAAGTACAGAATAAAACAGAGAAAGAACTGTAATAGAAATATCTACTATAAATAGAGAACTAACAGTGGCTAGTGAGTAAGAGTACAATATAGACATGTGAATGGCATAGGAGATTTTAGGAACTATACTATGGAGTGATTCTGGGAACTACACTACTTGGATATTATTCACATGTCCACTTCTACTCCTCCGTACCCCAATCAATACACAAGGATCCAGCCAGGTTATGTTATGATCCATGCAATGGCCCACAAGGGGTGATACATGGTAGGCCCATAAATGGGTGATTCTGGGAATGCCCATAAATGGGTGATTCAAGGAAGACTCTATGATCATGAGATTATATGTCACAAGTGATCAATGAACCATGAAGCATAGTGATACACAATGTAAGTGAAACGCACAGAACATGTAGTATTCGATGCTTCCTTAGGGGATAACATCTCAAGAAAGGATCCATATAGTACTAATCTGTGTTACCAACGGGACAACATCAAGTAAAGTAATCTAAAGCAGGAAAATAATTCTAACAGGATATGAAATGATCAGAAAATGTACTTGCCTGATGTCTGAATTTCCAAAGTAAATATACTGTCCGAGGAGAGGTGTCTGGCTCCTAATCAGAACAGCACAAGTCACAAAAAGTCCAAAATAGCAATATGAAGTTCTACTACGCATTCTACATGATTTTAGGTCAATCTAGACCAAAGTCAACTCTTGGTCAACTTTGGTCAACCCTAGAAGTCAAACTAGGTCAACTATGGTCAAACTAGGTCTAACAAGTCTAAATTAGGTCAAACAAGTAATTCTAGGTCTAAACAAGCCCATAAGACCATACAAGCCTAAACTAAGCCTATCAAGTCTATACTAGTCTAATCAAGGATGAACTAGCCTATTACAACATAAAGTCAAATCCAACATCACACAACCTATATTGCATCTTGGCCTACACATGGAAATCACATGATATATATATATATATATATATATATATATATATATATATATATATATATATATATATATATATATATACATATAGGCTACCTATACGTATACCACACATACATATATATAATATATATATAATAGTACACACACATATTATAATATATAGGATACCTACATATATACATAATATACTTTATGTATTAGATATACATATATTATAGCTCATACATACATATATTATACATGCATACATTATTCCTATGTACATACATACATTATTTATATACATTACATTATATATATATATACATAGGGAGATAGAAAGATAGAGAGATAGAAAGAGTGTCATAGGGTGTCAAGAGAGTGTGTGTTTAAGTGTCAAAGAGTGTGAGATAGACATGTGTGTCTATGTTAGCAATATCCTGGAAACAGAAACAGTGAAGTGTGTTCAGTAAACAGGAAAGGAAACCCAATTAAAACAGTTTCAGCCCTTCCCCACATAACAACTAGTTTTGATATCAAAACCCAACCAAAATCACCCAAAATTCACACACAAGTATATTTCATATAGGAGGACTATATTTGAATGTAAACATGCAATTAGGAGTATCACATTGGATTAAAATAGATGCCCAAACTCGAATTCCAAAACTGGAAAAACTGAAATATAAACTTGGTATCAGAATTTTTAGGGAAATGCAAATAACAATTGAAAACATGTTAACATGCCAAATCATTGGTTGGTAATCAAGGTGTTATATGTGTACATGTACCACAGATAGTAACGTGTCCAGAAAACCATGACACAACGTGCCCAAATCAATCGAACCTAAAACAGTGCACATACAGACACAACAGAACACAGTGTCGTGCACGTGTTCACCTCACTCGTGGACACGATACGACACAAACTAGGACTCGTGATCATGCATGGGGGTACGCCTAGGGCAGGGCTATAAACCTAGGTCCCTGAATCGAGTCCACCTCGTGTCCACAGTGGACACAAAAGCCGTGTCAGTGAGCTCTGAATGTGTGGTGCGTGTCAGTGCAAATCCAGTGCACGAGCTCGTGCTCGCTCGACACGACATAGGGACACATGAGACTTGGGGAGGGACTTGTCAGTAACTGCCCCCACCCACTTGTCAAGTGGTTCGTGTCGAGTCGACATGTCTAAGGAGAATTTGCCCCCGAGTAGCAGGGCAAATCTATACGGCGGGAACGCGCGTGTTCGTGTCCAGATCCCGACACGACATGACACTAAATAAAGCTCAGTCCATTGGAAAACCATAAGAAACAATCAACCCTAGAATCCTATTCAAGTACTTTCCTAAAAACAGATCGAAATCCCCTTTGGGGTATTTCAACAAACACCTATTGTAGTGGACTGATACGTGTCCATTTTGGACACGAAATGGACACGAAATGCCACGAATTTCTAGGGTTAGCTAATGAACACCTAGATCTAGGTTAATATGCAAAAATAATAGCATCTATAATAGAGTTTTAGGGATTTACCTATAGGTGTCAAAACTCCTCAAAAGCTCCAAAAGGGGGGTGTCTCCTTGCTTCCCAAACTTCACCAAATTGTTAACAAGCTGAGATTTTCCTCCATGAACAGCAAGAGGGAGATAATTAGAATCTAATACAATTTATTTGGATTAAAAAGGAATTAAAATGGATTTTCTAGGAATTTCTAAAGTTGGGGATTTACCTCCTTTTCCAAATGTGAACTTTCCTAAAGGAGGCTAGCCCTAATGGAAGAGACTACTTATAGGATGGGGTTCTCAATGTGGGTTGGCCGTCCATGCTAGGGTTAGGGTTAGGTATACATGGTGTTGGGCTTGGGCCTCTATGGGCTTAAGTCATTAATCATGACTTGTAAAGTCATAAGCCATTAATCCAATCTCTATTCAATATTCCTATTCCCAAATTGATTCTAATGACAAGGATATGGTTAACTTAAACAAACTAGGGTTTTATAATCTAACCAAGTCACTAAAACTAGGGTTAGCTTCTAGGGTAGGCTCCAAAGTCAACACTAGTCAAAGTCTAGAATAACCCCTAATTAAATTATACCAAAAATCATATAAATTCTAATAAATCTCAATAATACACAATAATTCCAAATAATTCCCAAAAATTCAAAAATGACCAAAATACCCCCATACTAGAAATGTGGTAGTGACACAAACACCAAGACAGATCTAACATAATTTATATTTGGTGATTATGACACCTGAAAAAAAGCCCTATCTGTATATTCCACTAATATAAGATTGATTATAAATACATTGAACATCTTGCCCCCAGTTCCACTCCGTCATCAATCTCAAGTAAGAAGAAGATTATAATTGAAATCATTCACTAACCCTATGTTGATGCTCCCTGAATGAAGAAGATGACTACACCAATAGATCTACCATATAATCTGTCTTGAAAGGCGAGCCCTAAGAGCAAAGTACTTTATCTTAGACTCACGTGGACTTGCTCCCTTGAATCTCTTCTTTGAGCATCTTATGAGCAACTCTCCTTATCCTCTTTATATAGGTTAAGAACCTAATTTAGGATTAGAAAAACTCTAAATTAGCCCAACAATAATCCTAGACGTCCATATTAATCACACAGTCAAAATATATGTTGACTTGGGCCCATGTCTGAACCTATTTCCGATAGATGGTATATCATCACTATATCGTCAGACTTTCAGAATAGGTTCTGGAATGAAATACCGAAATATTGGTATACTATAAGTATATTACGATAAGCGTTGTTGCTATTATGGCTCTTTTCTGAGTCCCGGTTCAGTCACCAATCCTATGTCATCTTCTCTGCAACTCTTGTCGATGTTTCATGATGTTTAGACAGTTCTTTCACACACCTCGAATCGAGGCTAGAACCCAACATGATGGAATCTCAACCGTTAGCTTTGAATGGGTACCACGTGTACCATAAACAATCATTACTCATGCATGCATGTCACCAAGGCCCGAATACACGATAGTCACACAAATTTGTTAGAATCGTTTACTCCATTGGTGATGTGCAAAAGCAAAACCAGAAAAAGAAATTTGACAGATCATAAAAATACCTTAAATTAATTTGAAAGGATAGTATTATTAAATAAAAAAAACATAAGAAAAAGTCAATTTAAAGTATTATTATTAAATACACCACCATAGAACCATGGCAATATTTAGAGTCCACTAGCTGTTTATTAGACATACTAGTCATGTGCACATGCATTTCATGTATTTTTTACATAGGTAATTTTTGTTAAAAATTTCTTATTTTTAGGCAATATGATCGATATAAAAAACTTCTCTACTACATAAAAAGGTGAACAATTTAATTAGATTAAATAATTTACATATGATTTGAATATATTTTAATTATAATTTATTATAGATTTGTTTTAGGACATTGGTATATGTTTATTTAGATAATATTAAAATATTTTAAATTTAATTTGAATATATGCTAATTAATTTGTTATTGATATTTTTTAGGAGTTTGGATATATGTTCAGTTTGATAATGCCTAATAGTTAGATAATATTAGGATTTTAGAATTTCATACATGTTTGTTGAGGTATAGAAATTAATTAAGATCAAGGTTTTTTTAATTATGCAGTTATATACATACGACTTAGACTTATTTTGAATGGTTTTGAAACCTCTTTATAATATTAGAGATATGATGCAATTTATTCAAAACGGGGAGATAATCAACAATAATCTGATAGCTCTAATCACCGATCTCACCAACTCAATCTGACCCACGAAGGCCAAGCTCTGAGACTATCATCCCTCTACTTGACGCTGTGCGTAGTCAACCAAACTCTGACACTTAACTTCTTAGGCGTAATTGATCCGACTGGGAAGGAGGCTACCTCTCAGTGTGAATTGCAGGAGGAAGCCATCAGGTACTAGCTACTTTAAACTATATAACCAGGATGATTAGTTGATTGAATTTCTTGAGTTAATCTACAAACCAATGGTGACTTCAAATGGGAATCGAACAATGCTCTCTCCCGTTGTGATGGAGGAAGTGGAAGTTATTATCAAAATTGTGTATCCCGACAAACTCTTGGTCCGGATGATTTTGGTTGCAAATTCGACAAAATCCATGGTCCGACATTCATGGAGTAAAAGTTATATATGGTGCCTTATGTCATACTTTAGAAATTCCTTGTGCGAGGTGAAGGCTAGAATAAAAGTTGTCATTTTTAATCTCTTACATTGTTCAGCTTGTGATCGAGATACGTAGTTATTAGACAATAGGTATTGTCATAAGTTCCATAATCCATGTTTAGTCAAGATATTCTGCGATAAAAATGTAACATTCACTAAAAATATAAGCATGATTAGAGCTTATGACACCATGTGAGAGGGATTCCGTCCATCAGTTTCCTCGCACCTTTCAAATATTTAGAAATATGTCAGCTCGCATGCATGTCAGACTCCTTGGTATGTGTTTAAAGACGGGTCAGATGGGAATCCCACAAGCTTGTGACAGGAGCGCGCTGGATTTTTGCACACTTGAATGTTATGTGGGTGGGACAATCCATGATAATTTTTGTTGTGCGACAGATTCGACCCACAACCCAATGTGTGCACATAAGCTGCTCACGAGCGCAGAAACTGCAACTGCTCGGTTCCTCGTCCCCATGCTAGCGATACTACATGTTCGTTCGATGCTATGCATGAAAACTTCTCGTGGGGGCAAAACTACTGTAATTGCTGAGTTTATTGACCCTTTTAGTATCGCTAACTAATGTTAGCAAAGTGTTTGTGCAAAGTCGCTACTATGCTAGTTGTTGTATATGGCGTTGCTAAGACACCGTCGCGTGACAAAATGGTGTTGCCAAATACCTCACTGGAGCAATGTGCTATTGATGCATCAATGACAGATATTTCATTCGTTTTGGCTGACATTTCACTAAGTATAATAAAATTTTACAGACAAGTTAGTTGCATATGTTATTGATGTGTCAATATTGTTGTTTGATCATTAGGATAATTTTTAACAATATTTAGTTTTATGTTCTCACATATACATGAATATATATTAGGGCTTGGGTCTCAAAATTGACCGATATTAGAGTTTGGATCTCAAAATCACTTTTCATGTAGGCTAATGAACAATGATTTCGAGACCCAAATACTAATATCGGTCAAGTTCGAGATCAAAACTCTAATATCTATATATATGTGAGACCAGGGGCGGATGCATATGGTTGTCACTGGGGGGCCAGCAAAATAAAATAATAGTAGTTTGCATTTTGTTACCACAACATTCTAGAACAAGGGTATTTTGGTAATGTGTAATTTTTTTAAATATTTTAAATATTATTTAATTAATGTATTGTGTTAGTGTCATTAATTGGTGAAACCTTTGAACTGCATTACTTAGATGTTAGACATGACCATAAACTTAGTTAGAGAGATTAGGCAACTTTAGTTAGACTCTAATCTAGTTAGAATATCATATAGAGCCTATTAATTGACTCAAACCATAAGCTATAGTGGGCCTTCCCTTAAAGGGCCTTATATGACAAGTTAGGAGAGGCCTATAGGCATTGGACCAAAGCAAATCCTAGCCCAAACCCCTTGGTCGGCCCCAACATACCTCTTACTTTCTATTAATAGCTAACTTTCCTCCTTCCCTTTTTTCATTGCAAACCCTAACCCTAAATTATGTTCTTCCCCAAATTGCCTCCATCACCCAAATTAAGCCTAAATTCCCTCAAACTAATTGCAAAATCTTTCCCTTTAAGAGAGGAAGCCTCTATTGGCAAGCTTGGGAGCATTTGGAATAATTTATAGTCTTGAAGCTTGAAGGAGGTCTAGATTTAGAAACTTTTTATTGGGATTCCAACTCCCAATTGGTAAGAGTCCTCTAACCCTTCTAATTTCCCATTCATTAATGCAGATGCATTCATTCACGGTATCCATTAGGAATGATTTGGGTCAATTTTGGATCCATTTGGAGTGTGTATCACGAGAGTATCGGATATGCACACCAAGTGTTCGATGAAATGACTCTTAGGGCTGTTAATGTTTAAATTTTAGTTTTACATATTGATTTGGGTCTATATTGTATTGGGATTATTATTGGTATGTTTATCTAGGAATTTAGATTGGTTTTAGATGCATTTATAGTGTGTAGGGATGTGTGCTTTAAGAGAATGGGTGTGTGGTTGTTACTATCCTGTTCTATCTTGAGAATCAGTCAAATGCATCCAACTTGCTCAGTTTAGTCCTTGAGGACTTGTGTATTAGTCGAGTATTGGTGCAAGTCCTCATAGGGTGTTCTGCTCGGCATTATTCATCAAGTCCCTTGCTTATAAACTTGACATTCCTTAGCTCTGTTATTCCTCTAATATTCAGATACCTTATAATTAGTTCAGTCGCTTGTATGTCCTGCCTTCATTCGATTTTCCATGTACCTGTCCAAACATTTGTATATTGTCTACTACATACTTTTGGTCAACTTCCATGTCATGTCCACTCTTTATTTTATGTAGTCCACTGTTGTATCTAGTTCAGACCCCTGCACCCTTGGGTATCCGTGAGGACCATGATTTTTGGGAATTATTTTTTATTTATTCTATAGTATTTCTATTTATTAGGTTATATTGTATATTTAATTAGGATTATATATGTACTTTTTCGTGTCTTTGATTTTTGGAGCACAAGACATGCCCATCTCTCGAAACGCCCTTCATGATTTTTGTAGTAGATAGGATGACCTTCAATTTGATATATCATGTCCCATCAAAACTTATCCCCTAGCATTCTTTTGACTTCACACAACTTTGGGTCAATTTAGGACATTTGATTATTTATCGTAATTCTAGACCTAACTTCCAACTTGAGTTCATAACTCGACATTGATCAAAACTATTTGACCTAATATATGATTTTGATCTATTTTGAGCCTACAATACACATGCCAAGGGTGTGCTACTTAATCGAGTCCCCATGTGCTATTTAATTACGAATGGCACAAGAGACTCATTCGTTGACTTTTTGAGCTTGGTTTGACTAGAAAATGTGTTTGGTTCCTAACCTAACCTAACCAACCCCACTTGATAGAGCCATGTTAGGTTGCCATGACTTAGTATAATTATTTTGAATTTATTTTAGAAGATTACACATCCAAATAAATTAAAATGCCATTTTGTGTATATATGATTATATTTATAATAGCCTAATACTATATATATAAATATGGTCCTAGTTATGGTTGAGTTTGAATATGCAAGATGACTAGAAAGCATGACATGCCTAGTGTAGTCTGGTGCTTTAACTAGAATAATAGCCATTTTAGGAATGCCATGATGATATTTTGGTCTTTTGCATGTTAACAATTCAAATTATGGCACAAGTCATATTTTTATTTAATTAATTAGTTAACAAAACCTTTATGACTTTTTAGGATACCCGGTTGCACCAAACCTTCCCAAACCTCTCCCTAGCCAAACCCAAACCTATGTAGGCATGTTGGGCATTAAAATAAATTAATAACCATATATATTTAATATTTATTTAGATTTGGATTGTATTTATATATAAAAATCTAATTAGTTCCATATTAGAAAATGTTTATTTAAATCCTCAATCAATCAATTAGTCAACTCATCAAATAACCAAACAAACTAAGTGGACCCCACCCTATAATATTCATCCAACATCAGACTAGGAAAAGGTTTTCTATTATACTACATGCATGCAACCCAAAAAGCCCATATATATATATATATATATATATATATATATATATATATATATATATATATATATATATATATATCTACTTTTAGCCAAACCCAAACCCTAACATAATTACTCTCTTTCTTTCTTCTCCATAGCCGACCAACCCCCTCTCCCTCTCCAAATTTCGGCAGCACCTCCTCCATCCAAACCCATCATCTTCATCCCCTCCATTATAGAACTCTTTCTCCTCCATAAAAACTCCTTCTTTCATCTTTCTTCCATCTAAACTCCACCAAACAAACCCTAAAAACTCCATATTTTCCATCAAAATATCTAGAGTCATTGCTAAATCCTTCAAACTCATCAAGAGAGGATTATCAAGCAATGATAGCAATAAAGGTGGGAGCTTTGGCAAGGAGAAGCCTCCACAACCCAACTAGAAAGGACTTTTGGTAAGAAATTCTAATTTTTCCATCTCAAAGCTATGCTATAATTCTGTAAAAATTCTACTATTATATCTATAAAAATAGTATTTTGCTACCTTTTGTTATGTATTTCCACCCATAAAAGTTTTATGATTTATAGTCGTAATATTCATGCTTTGGTAGGATCAAATTTAACCCCGTTGTGAAGGAACTATAAGTTATTTGTGGTTATTTTCAAAACTGAATTTTATGTGTGTTCATATATAGAAATTAGAATTTTTAAGTATTTTTTCATGAATTTAGCAACTCAAATCTTGTTGAGAAAATTATAGGACAAAACTAGCTTTTTTTTGGTTATCTGCCGACTTAGAATGTTCCAAATTAGTAGCATAAATTAACTCTGGTATTGATGTCTTAATTCTAAGATATAATGTACTTTAAATTCTGTATCAAATATATTTTGGTTATTTTAGCTATTTTGAGTAATTGGCTATGTTTAGGACGAGTTTCGAGTAGACTAGCTGACGTAGTAGTCAACTAGTCACATAATTATTTATAAATAATAATTCTATAATTTCAGAGTTAATACTATATAAAATAGTTTTAAATATTGTTTTTAGAAATTTTCTATGATTTTTAAGTAAGATATTGAAGTGGGGTCATAACTGATTAATTGGAAGGTCGAAAAAGCTAAAACTATGTTCCGAGGTCTCGTTAGACATGTATATATGTTATACAACTTAAGTAGTCCTACGAGATATTTGAACATAGTTAAAGTAGTTTAAAACATTAATATAGTTAATTAAGTTCTGTTATAAGTTTCATAAGTAGTTAAATAAATTATTTAGGAGCATTGGATTCTGGAGGCGTGGACACGGGAGCGAGACTTCATCTTCACATCACGGAACCAGGCAAGTACACTTTGCCAAACTTTATAGTACTTACATTCTTTTTTATACTGCTATTCTTTTATTTCTTACTTGGTACATATTTCTCTTCCTCTTCATATCATGGTTATTTTCTAGTTTTACGCGCACGTAGATTATTACTCTTTCTTTTCTCATATTACTAGCCATATTTTTCTATCGTGTTAATGTCTAGTGATAGTATTACGTAGCCTCTATCGTGCACCTTTCACGTGATTGAGCTGTACTTGACTTGTTGACTTGACTTGCCTTGATTTGACTCGTAGTTCTAGGCGAGGACCTTCTGATAGACGATGACTAAACTTGACTACTCTCTGTTGTGAGCCCCCACCGTGCTACAATAGAGACTTACTATAGGTTGTGATACCCCACTGAGCTGTGATCTATAGGGCCGTGAGTCCCCACTAAGCTGCGGTTTACTCCGATTTACTCTTAGTCATGTTTATCAGCACGATTCTTGATGGCATGCCACTTTCTTATATTTTACACTTGTACTACTCCGTAGTCTTTATTTCTTGTACTATTTCGTATCCTTTCTTGCATGTTAAAACTGTTAAAGTAGGCATGTATATTATGTGTCTTGCTGGTCCCCTAAGGACCTGGTTATCTCTCCAGGTTATAGCCAAGCTGGTAGAATCGATGGATGGTTATGAGTTGCGTCTGCAGGATTCAGGTATCGTTGGTGCATGGTTTCATTTTATTATTCTTTCGTGTTGTATATTTTTTATCTTGACATATTCTGCTTGTTAGACGACTTTATTAGACTCGTATTTCCTTTCGAGTCTATTTGGACATGTATGCTGGTGGACTACAGACCACGAACCATATTGTTCATTCTTGATGTTTTATTATTTTATGTGGATTGAGATTAGTTTTGACTTGCCATGATTAGACCTAATGTCATAGTCCATACATCTTATACGTATTCGAGCGGGGCTGGAGTCCTCTCGATGCATAGGTGGCATGTATACGTATCCTGGTCCTATACGTATTTTGGGATTGGGCGTTACAGTATCAGACTACTGCAATTGAGTTTAGACTATTACTATGACTACAGTGGTATCCCTATTCTTTTAGTCTCTATTAGAGTACATCAGACCCTATTTGTATGTATGATTGGTTCTGTCCTAATTATCTGTACAGTCCTACAACCCCTACATTACATATTATTGTTCATCCTCTAGCTCACTTAGGATGCACTCTCGAGAGCAGAACATGCTATTAGAAGTTTAGCTATGGAAACCTCTTTTAGTCGACTGTTCTATCATGTTCTGTCCATGTCTAGAACTTAGTTCTCAGGTCCAGGTATGAGAAAGTGTGGGGGAGACTGGTTCTTAATTATTTCCTATTTTTATCTTAGTATCCAATTAATAGACCAATATTCCTATTGCTTTGTATCAGAGATACAAAGTTTGGTTGCTGTCTAGTTTATATCAGTAAGAGTGTGAGTGTGTGTCCAGCTAAGGGAGTGTACTCCTTTGTGAAGTGGTGACAATTGTGTGAGTGTATGTGAGAGTGGGATATACATATATATGTGTCTAGAGTATTGGCATACAATTTGTACAAGCTACCATAGAACATACCCTTACTTGTTATCAATCCCATTTATAGATTCTAATATTTAGTTCAGTCATTCTTAACCTATCCAATTGTAGGAGTATCTGCTCTTGGGGATTGAGGCTCCAGTATAATAAAGTTTCCTTCATTGCATTTAATTAGGAAAATTCATGTTTTATATACATATACATATATATATATATATATATATATATATATATATATATATATATATATATATATATATATTAGGCTCCAATATAATAAAGTTTCCTTCATTGCATTTAATTAGTTTTATATACATATACATATATTTATATATATATATATATATATATATAATTTTTTTATATATATAATTTTTTTAAAAAAAATAAAATATATATATATATATATATATAAATATATATATATATATAATTTTTTTAACCCTGTATTTTATTAATGGCGGCCAAAACTGTAGCCAAAGATCGAATACAAGGTGCAAAATGTCGAAGCCTATACAGGTATACCACAAAAAAAGGAGGGACGGAGAAACAAAAACAAAAGCTGTGGGCTAAGGGGGGAGCACCGACCAGAATGCTCTCGGACTGTGGGAGCACAGGGTACTCCGCTTATGTCATTGGCGGGCAATATCCCGCAGAAGCTGGTCTGCCGAGTATCGGTGACCTTCGAATCTTGCCTTGTTGTGATTCTTCTATATGACCCATGTAGCGGCCGCTGCGACGATCTGGTGGCCGTGGAAGGCGGAGCCCCAGGAAGCCAGTAGATCGTGGAAGCGACCACCGCCATGCTCGATGCTGAATAGCAGGTTAAGGGTTCTCCAAGTCCTGTTTGGTAGCGTCCCCTGGCGGAAGATGTGGTCGATTGTTTCTGTCTGACGCTCGGAGCAGCAGGAGCAGGCAGACACTAAGCTAAACCCGATGGTGTTCAGGATGTCGTCTATCGGCAGCTTCTTTCTGATGACTCTCCATAAGAGGAAGGACCACTTCTTGGGGATGCAGGAGTGTCAAAAGTGCATAATGGGAAGGAACGGCTGGCCGGCACCCTGGATGGCTAATCTCGCCTACCTCACCATGAAAGCCCCTGACGCCTCGAGGAGCCATCTCAACGCATCATCCTCGTCACTGATGCGTAACCCTCTCGCGCGAATGCCATCGGCCGCCTCGTTACCGGACCATTGCTGAACTTGGGCCCAGTTCCAGTCGTCGGTAGAGGGGTTCCACAAGTCTTTGATCCTACATTCTCTGGGGGTCTCCGTAAGACTCGGGATCATGCTGTCTCCAACCCATCGCTCAAAGAATTAGTTAGAGTCGCCCGCTCCCAGCTGGAAACACATCGCCGCTCGGCAAGGTCGCGTCCGATAAGGATGCGACGCCAGGCCGCTGATGATCTGAAGTTGTGAATGGCTACAGAGGGGTAGATGTATTTGAAGTATCTGGCTTTCAAAAACCTGCTCCATAAGTTGTTGCTCGTATGGAGATTCCACCACAGCTTCATCGAGAATGCTTTTATAATGTGGGTGAGTTTGGTAAATCCCAATCCCCCTTCGCCAGTCGGGTGAGCCATAGAGTCCCAGCTAGCCCAGTGATGTTTGTCCTGGCCGTTGCTATGTCCCCAGAAAAAATTACAAAAGATCTGTTCGATCGAAGAAAGAACCTTGGTGGGCGGCGAGCACGCCGTAAGGGTGTGTATGGGGATGGAGGATAGCACGTGATTGATGAGGATCATCTTACCGCCTGGGAATAAGGTAGCATTGTGCAACCCTTCTAGTTTCTTCCTGATTCTGGTGATTAAGTCCTCGAATATGTCGGCATTGGATTTTTCATACACTAACGGGCACCCGAGGTAGTGAAATGGGGGCTTGGCAACTGAGAAGGAAGTTAATTGTGATAGGTTATTGGCATGGTCTCTATGTCTATTGTGGTGGGCGTAAATGATGCTCTTGGAATGGTTGATTTTCTGTCCGGAGCAACTAGAGTATCTCATCAGGGTGTTGTGAATCATCGCCACTGCGCATTCGTCCCCGAAAGAGAAAATGAGTAGGTCGTCTGCGAAGGCCAGATGGGTGATGATTGGGCAGCCACTGGATGTATGATAGTGTTAAAAGTTGGGGATGTTGACCATATTGTTAAGGTTCCTACTCAGAGCGTCGGCGGCTATGATGAAGACTGTGGAGGATAGTGGGTCGCCTTGTCTCACCCCGCAGTAGGATTTAAAAAATCTATCGGCGTGGCCATTGATGACCATGGAGAACCAGGAGTTGCTGATGGATCTCCAGACGATATTGGTCCAAGTTTTCGAGAAACCGAAAGCTCTGAAAACCCAGATCATGAATTGCCAATTCAGTCTGTCATAAGCTTTCTCCATGTCGATTTTAACGGCAATATTGCCTCCCCTCGCTGGGAATTTCATGCAGGTGATTAACTCCTGGGCTAGCATAATATTGTCCTGGATGTTCCTTCCACGAACAAACCCGTATTGCTCCTCCGAGATGATTTTGGAAAGGATATCAACCATTCTGGGATCGCGATGACCTTGGATATGATCTTGTTGTTGAAGTTGCAAAGACTGATGGGACAGAAGTCACGGAAGGACTTCAATTTGTCTCTTTTAGGGATAAGGATCAGGTTGGCGCTAGAGATAGCTTTAGGGTATATAGCACCTTCGAAGAAGGCGATCGCCACTTCGGTGATGTCGTACTTAAGAATGTCCCAGCACGACCGGAAGAATACCCCCGAAAACCCGTCCGGCCCGGGCATACTGTGCTCGTTCAGGGCCCACACTGCATCTTTAACTTCTGAACTGAGGGGAGGCGGTTCAACTGGGCGTTGTCAGTGTCGTTGATGAGGAGGGGATTTCGTCAAGGAATGATGTATCTTTGTGAACCGTCTCTTTGGAGAAAAGTTTAGAGTAGAAATTTGTGGCTGCCTCATGGATTCTCTTCTGGTCGGTGATGATGTTCCCATTGTCATCGGTAGTCCTGTGAATCGAAAGCTTCTGTCTGTGCCCGTTAACGCAGGCGTGAAAGTACTTCAAGTTTTTGTCCCCGTCGCTGTCCTATTTCAACCTCGCTTTCTGTTTCCAGAAGTCGGTCTCCACTTTGATCCTGAATTTAAGTATAGCCTTGGTGAGGTTGAGGGCTCTTCTAGCCGCTAAGGAGCGATCCGTGACGACCAGGGCTTCGGCACGGGTGACGTCGTCCTCGGCGATGCGGACAGCTTGAAAGATATCTCCGTAGGCTAGCTTGCTCCAGACGAACAAGGCTCTCCTGGTAGCTTTGAGCTTGTTGCTAACCCTAACAAAGGGGTTGGGGGAATCCTCGCGGTTCCAAGCTTCCGCCACGATGCCCAGAAAATCTGGATGCCCGGTCCAGAAGTCGAGGATTTGGAAGTTCTTTTTGGATGAGTTAGTCTTGTTTTTGATCTCCACCAACAGGGGAGTGTGGTCTGATTCTGTGGAGTTGAGATGGGATAGGTTGGTGGTGATCCCCATTCCGTGCCAGAAGGTGTTCGTGAGAGCCCTGTCTAGCCTGGAGTATTGACGGCGTTCACCATCCTGCATGTTGCACCAGGTGAATGCGTTGCCGGTGAACTGGAGATTGGTTAAGTGGGCATTGAAGATGAAGTTGTTGAAGTCACGCATGGCAGAGACGGGTGGGGGACGACCTCCGATTTTCTCCGCGCTGCAAGTGATCGCATTGAAGTCCCCGATACAAAGCCAAGGGGAGTTGGTGTTGATGAGATGGATGTCAAGGAGTGTAACACCCATTTTTCCAGATAAGGGTAATTTTGAAATTTTGTTATTATAATTATTAATTATTGATATTTGATTCACATTATTATTTTTAGTGATTTTTAATAATTTTTAAACTATTTAAGAATTGGTTTAAGTCATGACTTGTGATTTTGATGTGCTGCTAGTGAAACCTGAGAGACTGCATGACTTAGAGCCTAGCCATGTCATTAGGATGTTTAATTTTCATTTTTAGCCTAGGAGTAATTTGGTCATTTTGACTTATTTGAATTATTTGGTAATTTGTTGAATTGGTGAATTCTAGTTTGACTTTGACTTGTTGAGACCTAGTGGACTAGCCTAGAAGCTAACCCTAGCCATGGTGACCCTAGTCTAACTTGAGTTAACCTATTTTAGTCATTAGAGAATAGTTTTAGAATGAGGGGATGTGGTTTAGTGAATTTAAGTCATGGCTTATGGTTTCATGAAATGACTTATGGCTTAATTATTTAATTGATCATGACTTAAGCCCATGGGCCATTTAGTGAACCCTAACCCTAATTATTGAACCTATAAGCAGCCACATAGGGATCCCCACCCTATTTAAACACTTGTTCATTAGGGCTTGCCTCTTTTTATCATTCATACACTTGGAGAAAAGAAAGGTAAGTTTCTTCCTTCCAAAAAATTCCTATTTTATTCATTTGATCTCCTTTTTCATCCTATCTTTTGCATTGGGTTCTAAATTGAGTTTATGGACTGTTGGTGGAGAGCTATTTCAGTTTGGGATCAATTTGGAGCATTTGGCCATCAAGAGGAACACCCCCCATTGGAGCTTTTTCTTGCAAATTGTATCTATAGGTAAAACCCTTTAATTTGCATTATTATTTTAATTTCTTTGCATATTATGCTAGGTTTAGGTGTCCCCTAGTTGTATCCCAAATTTGGGTGGATTTTGCGTCCGTTTGGTGTCCATATCGGACACTTGTCATAGGGTATGTAACGTGTTTGATGAAATGCTTGAATGAAATGAATATTGTTAATTTTCAAAACAAATTACATGTACATGTAGCCTAATAGGTGTATATTGCAACCCTAATCGACTGAGTATACCAGTTTCGAGCCACTGATACGTGTCTCATGCTCAGGACACGCGACCCGTGGACACCTCATGTCGTGTCCAGTGGGTAGCCCTAGTATTGGGCTACACGTAAGTATGACCACGAGGCGTGTCGAACTTTGTGTCGTGCTCACAAGACACGGACACACGTGCACCACACTATGTTTACTTGTCCTCTCCTCTGTGTTTTTCGTGTCTGGACACTTCGTGTCCGGTTGTGTGGACACGAAACCACTTATAGGACACGTATGAATGTGCATGACTAACTACCAACCAGTTAATTTGGATATTAGCATTATTTTAACTGTCAATTTCTAATTTTTCCCTCTATTTACTGGTACTCTGTTCCTATTTACAATTCCTGAGTTCAAATGTGTTTCCAACCATCTTTCCATGTTTAAATTTGCCTTTGTTGATATATATATATGTAATTGATTTACTGAAATGATTGGTGATTAAATTGTGTTAGGTTTAGGTCTTGAATTGGATTTTGAATGGTTAAACTGTTGTGTAGGTGTCAACTGATACAATCCTATGGGCTTGGTTCAGTCTTGAATTGGAATTGGTTTGAATGGTTGTTTTAAATATGAAACTGGGTTGTTGGGATTTCGAGTTTGGAAGTTGGACTTAGTATGTTAACTGTGCACTGTCATTTCTTGTCATTACACTCTGTTCACTAGCACATTTCAACTAAGGCACACACACACCTAACTGAAAATGAGTTCACTACACCCCCTATTTTCTAAACTAGTTTTCCTGAGATTTGATTAGGTCATAAGGGAATGGGTTGTGTAAATTTTGAAGTAGTAGGGTGGGGGGGTTTCGAATTTAACCTGTTACAGGCTGAAGGTTATTGAAAGAAATCATGTGGATTATAATGAAACCTGAGATTAGGTTGGTAATCAACTAACAGTTAATCTCATTTGGTTGACAGTTGAATTGGGTTTTATAGGAACCTGGCATTGTGAAACCTGAGATACACCTACCCAAATTCTGAACACACAGTGCACTACACTTGCATACCTATGTTTGAGTTTAGATAGGGTGATTGGTAGAGCTCTGTTCTGTTTGAAGTTCAATGTACTTCATATAGGAAGATGGGGTTTTGAGTTACTATCATTATGTTTAGCTAAGAAATGTTAACTGAGATTATGCTTTAACTTGTGTATTGGATTGGTTGTAGAGTTAGGATATTGAGTGAAAACCTGAGAACATATCTTTTATATTGTGTTTTTTTATACAACAACACACACTTGTACTACTACCTGAGGAAATGGTACACTGTTTTTCTATTTTTCACATTGACACTGTTTCCTATTAAACACGTGGACTGAACTGAAAACACACACCTAGTGTTGGAACACCCCACACACATATATGCATGACCCCTACCCTTCTATATGTATACTATATATGTAAATGAATACATGAATGAATAAGGTAGGTGTGCCATGATATATGCATGTAGGCAATGCATGCTATGAGTAGAATGAATGAAATATGCAAGAATGTTGTGATGTAATACAATGTATAAAACTACCTTTGCATCTTGTATGAATGTATGTATATACTCATGGATATATAGTTGAGTGATATATATATATATATATATATATATATATATATATATATATATATATGTTGGTTTAAGGCTAAGTTGACTTGGGGGTTATTCACATAGATGTTTAGAGTTTAGCTAGCATATCTCTAGATACCATAGAGTTGCTTGGTCTCATATTATATACATGGGGTTAAGGTTAGATTGTGTAAATGTATGTAATGTCCTATATGTATAGGATATAGGTATTTGTGCTATACCTTAGCACGTGCGTTAAAGTTGAGTTAGAGTTTGAGTCTAGTTAATGTAGAAATTGAATAGATAGTTAACCCTAGATGAGCATTGACCAAGATTCAGCCTTTAGTCCTAAGTTGACCTAGTTTGACCTAGACAGTTGACCAGGTTTGACTTAGAGTTGACTTTGACCTAGACTTGACTTAGAATCATGTAGATTGTATCATAAACTTCATCTATCTTATTTAAAACACATTATAACCCATACTGATCTATTTAGGACATTGTGACTCTGGCACAGACATCTGATATTTCACTACTCTTTTCAGAGTAGCAGGCGAGTACATTCTCTGATAGTTCTATCATTTACTTGTCAATTACTGTACTTCAGTTCTAGTTAGTTTTATGTGATTCTTATAACACGTATGGATATTTCTGGATTGATGTATACGACACACATACTATTTTGTCTGGCCTCTTTTTCTGGAACCACAACTGGCATCACCCTCTGGAATCACTATTGGAACCACCTACTGGAATCACCCTGGAATATTTTGCTGGTATCATTATGTTTGGCTAGACTCATCTCGATTTCTCGTGTCGTTTTCTAGATTCATTTGTACTTGTGGGCGGGGAAATATTAGAGTAGACATGTGAACATTCCCAAATACTAGAACCACTCCCTTGGAATTATACTGGAACGATAGCCATCCCACACTTGGCCGAGTGTGCGGTGTGCCGTATTACCTACAACCGTTTACATGTCGATCCCGATATTTCAAAACACACTGTTAGAGTATAGGCTGGACTCACCCTGGAACCTTTGATCACCAACTGGACTCACCTTATACCGGACTCATCTTATACTGGAACCACCTGGTATCAGATTCATCTTGTCTAGATTTACTTAGGTTTTACACTTGTTTACATTTACATTCTGGACTGATTATGTTACTTTAGTTCAGCTAGATTTATTTTACAGTCTTTATTGCCATCATTCTTCTCTTGTTTTAGTTACTTACTTTCTTTGTATCTTATCTGTTCTCCATACCATCACCTGTATATAAACTGCCATATTCATCAATAAAACTGTCTATAACTGCTTTATAGTTCTCTGTCATTTAATTGGGATTTCTTGATAAGTTGTACTCGTTCTTGTCCTGACTGGACCTGTTGAAATTTACAGATGATTGTCGTGATGACACATGCCCTACATATTATAGTTCCGGAGACGGGATGACTACCTTTGGCCCCGACACTCAGGAGTGATCGGGATTTAGTTTAGTAGACTAGCATTTGTTTCCATGTCGAACTTGTTATAGAAGTTTTGAGACTTGTGTAGTATTTAAGATTTGTTCAGAGTTGTTATTATTTTAGTAGTTGTTCTTCTATTCTTAGTTTAATTCTTCTGTGTTTATCTTATCGTGCTTAGACTGTGATTGAGTTCAATATCTTATATTTGTCCTCCGTTCGGAGTTGATCATGTTGAGTACAGTATAATTGCGTGAGTTGCTGGTTAGATAGTAACCTAGGACAGCATTCTACCGCCGATACTGTGACGTAGGCTGGGCGTCGTTACGTATTCGTACCCTCACAGTGGGTGCGGGTCATAACACATTTTTAGTGGTGTCCCATGCAGGTCGAGAGTCGCATTAGTACGATATTGTGGTAGTACGGCGACTTAGTTGTACTACTGCGAGCCTGCGATAGGATTGAGAGATAGGCTTTACCGGAGAGGCACTCAATCACAGTTAGGACTACTTGAGAAGATTCCTTGGATGACCCTTAAGAATCTTATTATAAACTATCTCGAAATTTGATTCTGACAGTATCTGTCTATCTTCCTTATTCGTCGTTGAATTTGATTCTTGGTATTCATTATTGACTTAATTTTCTACCAAGATAACATTATGGGCTAGGTTGCCTCAGTCATGGAATCTAGAGTCTTCTACAGCCATATCAGCTGGTTGGACGATGAGATAGAGTCTGATTTTGGATATATTTCTCGGGTGTGGGAATTTAAGGTTTTCGCAGCCAAGCTAGCGGCAATGCAAAAATTTTAAATACCATGATTCTAGATGTATGTACATTAGTTTTGGACTCTATGGATTATCGCAGCCATACTTACTGGTGTGACAAGGATTCTGGTGACATGGTTCTGGATAGACGGGTATGATTATTAGATTGCAGGATAGATACCATATAGATGGTGCCCTAGAGAATTTGAGTGGAATATCAGGATGGATATTACTTGAGTGTCATGGATTAGATAGAGGGAGCTAGGCTACCTGTAGCACGGCACCGTGCCTCGCACCAACAGAGGGATACACCCCAGAGGGGCAGGGCTTCTGTGCTGACAGTCGAGTAGACCGACGCTACGGGTGACGGGTTAGCAGGTCTGTCTTCCTGTTCTTCTTTCAATCTTGTTGTGTGATTCCATTAGTACCTGCCAGGATATTGCTTGTGATTGCCTAGATAGTGTAGCTACCCTGCTCGAGACTGTGGAATCACGACAAGTAGGATTGTGTTGCTTCGACTTTGATTGATTGGGGGTTTGACCTAGTAGGGGTACGATCATCTTAATTTCAAGGACGAAATTTTTCTAAGGGGGGTAGGATTGTAACACCCAGTTTTCCAGATGAAGGTAATTTTGAAATTTTGTAATTATAATTATTAATTATTGATATTTGATTCACATTATGATTTTTAGTGATTTTTAATAATTTTAAACTATTTAAGAATTGGTTTAAGTCATGACTTATGATTTTGTTGTGCTGCTAGTGAAACCTGAGAGACTGCATGACCTAGAGCCTAACCATATTATTAGGATGTTTAATTATCATTTTTAGCCTAGGAGTAATTTGGTCATTTTGACTTATTTGAATTATTTGGTGATTTATTGAATTGGTGAATTCTAGTTTGACTTTGACTTGTTGAGACCTAGTGGACTAGCCTAGAAGCTAACCCTAGCCATGGTGACCCTAGTCTAACTCGAGTTAACCTATTTTAGTCATTAGAGAATAGTTTTAGAATGAGGGGATGTGGTTTAGTGAATTTAAGTCATGGCTTACGGTTTCATGAAATGACTTATGGCTTAATTATTTAATTGTTCATGACTTAAGCCCATGGGCCATTTAGTGAACCCTAACCCTAATTATTGAACCTATGAGCAGCCACATAGGGATCCCCACCCTATTTAAACACTTGTTCATTAGGGCTTGCCTCTTTTTATCATTCCTACACTTGGAGAAAAGAAAGGTAAGTTCCCCCTTCCAAAAAATTCCCATTTTATTCATTTGATCTCCTTTTTCATCCTAGTCTTTTGCATTGGGTTCTAAATTGAGTTTATGGACTGTTGGTGGAGAGCCATTTAAGTTTGGGATCAATTTGGAGCATTTGGCCATCAAGAGGAACACCCCCCATTGGAGCCTTTTCTTGCAAATTGCACCTATAGGTAAAACCCTTTAAATTGCATTATTATTTTGATTTCTTTGCATATTAGGCTAGGTTTAGGTGTCCCCTAGCTGTACCCCCAAATTTGGGTAGATTTTGTGTCCGTTTGGTGTCCGTATCGGACACGTGTCATAGGGTATGTAACGTGTTTGATGAAATGCTTGAATGAAATGAATATTGTTAATTTTCAAAACAAATTACATGTACATGTAGCCTAATAGGTGTATATTGCAACCCTAATCGACTGAGTCAATTTTAGTATACCTTTGACACTGTTTTAGCCCTTGGACACGCAGCACCAGACACCGCACGGGGCTCGTGCGGCTGACCTGCTGCTCGAGTGTCCTAGCGGACACGACACTACGACTCAAACCACAAAACTTGACACACACGTTGTCCTAATGACTGACACGAGACCCACAATATTTCACGGGTTCTCGATGTGTGTGCACGAAGGAATTTGGCCCGCACTGATTTCGGACTGTGCTGAGTATACCAGTTTCGAGCCACTGATACGTGTCTCGTGCTCAGGACACGCGACCCGTGGACACCTCGTGTCGTGTCCAGTTGGTAGCCCTAGTATTGGGCTATACGTGGGTATGACCACGAGGCGTGTCGAACTTTGTGTCGTGCTCACGAGACACGAACACACGCGCACCACACTGTGTTCACTTGTCCTCTCCTCTGTGTTTTTCGTGTCTGGACACTTCGTGTCAGGTTGTGTGGACACGAACCCACTTATAGGACATGTATGAATGTGCATGACTAATTACCAACCAGTTAATTTGGATATTACATTATTTTAACTTTCGATTTCCAATTTTTCCCTCCATTTACTGGTACTCTGTTCCTATTTACAATTCCTGAGTTCAAATGTGTTTCCAACCATCTTTCCATGTTTAAAATTGCCTTTGTTGATATATATATATATGTAATTGATTTACTGAAATGATTGGTGGTTAAATTGTGTTAGGTTTAGGTCTTGAATTAGATTTTGAATGGTTAAACTGTTGTGTAGGCTGTCAACTGATACAGTCCTATGGGCTTGGTTCAGTCTTGAATTTGAATTGGTTTGAATGGTTGTTTTAAACATGAAACTGGGTTTTTGGGATTTCGAGTTTGGAAGTTGGACTTAGCATGTTAACTATGCACTGTCATTTCCTGTCATTACACTCTGTTCACTAGCACATTTCAACAAAGGCACACACACACCTAACTGAAAATGAGTTCACTGCACCCCCTATTTTCTAAACTAGTTTTCCTGAGATTTGATTAGGTCATAAGGGAATGGGTTGTGTAAATTTTAAAGTAGTAGGGAGGGGGGGTTTCGAATTTAACCTGTTACAGGCTGAAGGTTATTGAAAGAAATCATGTGGATTATAATGAAACCTGAGATTAGGTTGGTAATCAACTTACAGTTGTCATGACCCGCTCCCAATTTTGGGATACGAGTACGTGGCCAAGTCCAGCCTACGCCGCAGCATCGGCGGTAGTACGCTGTCTATGAAAACAATGGTCCACAACAAGCACAACACGCATATACATCATCCACAACTAAGCCAGCAAAAATTACTAAAATATCCAATAGTCTCAATATTATAAATAGGAAAAATCTACTACAACTCAGAAAGTCTCGGGAACAAACCCGGATAGCAGAAAAATAAAATAGACAACTAAACTCCATAACTATAACTACTAACTAATGCGAATCCATAAGGAAGAAATTATGCTAATTTGCATCAGTGCGGGAATCGGGTACGCCAGTGACATCAGTGTCGCCAACATACTCACCGTAGACCTCGGGGCAAATCTCTTCGTCTAAAGCTGAAAAATAGTTATCCAGTCAGGATTGGAGCAAGATCACCATAATACTACATTACACAATATAGTATACAAGCATGAAGGAAAGATAAAAGGAATTTAACTGAAGATAAGTATAGGCATGACATTGTATGATAAGAAAGTACCTTTGAGACGTGATAACAATATGAAGGTAGACTTTGACATACCACTAAGACATGATGACAATAAGAAGGTAACTTGACGAAAGAAGAATAATAGACGACATGGAAACAATAATTAAGTCACGTGTACTGTGTGTTTTAGAATACCAACTTTCAGCATGTGGACGGCTTGGGATATCCGTCAGTCATACGTGTGGTGCATGACTGATATTATGCAATCAATGTATAGGGAGTCTGTATTCAATTCGTTGACCACATGCTTACTTGTCGTATTCCCCCGCCCGACTCACTCACAATACATGTCCACTATGATAAACATTAGCAATACGATAAACTGTAAACAATAGGAAACAATGAGTAAAAGATGAACATGTATATATCCTAACGATTCTAACTCTCGTGCACAATATTAATCATGAGCAATGACAATCATGAACCAAAGGGAAGTAATAGTGAAACGACGACACGAAGATACATGCAGCATAAAATAAAGGAAACATAGGTCATAGTGATACTTGCCTGCTCCGATAGATGATAAAGTCACAAGTCAAGACGTCGTAGTCCGATCTACCCCGTCACATAAAAACCACAAGTTAGATCAACGATTCCCACTCTAAAATCCTAGAAAGTGGCTAATGGGTTAAATCAATTAATACTATTCTAATTCTGGAATAAATCATCTAAAATCCTATTTTAACCTATTTAATTTTGAAATAACAATGTACACACAAAAATTGGCCAAGGAAATTCACGGTTCCAAATTCGGGACTCGTGGCACGCAAACCGAGACATACTGTTGACTTAATAGTCAAACATTATGAATTCAAAGTTTGAGTGTGCAACATGATAGATTTCAGCGCCATGAGTGCACCAGAATTGACCGTGCCGCAAAATCACGATTTGGTCAAAAGTTATCGCCATTATGGCTAACCATGACCAAATCGATGAACCGTTGACCAAATCTGACTTCTATGGATAAAATAAAATAATAGATGAAACTCTGAATTTCTGGAAAAATTATATATTTTAGAGCTCGGTGTCAGCTTTCTAAAACTTCAAACGGATCACAAAACGGAGTTCGGGATTGCTCGGAATCTCGAAAACCGTGCGACGTGTTGATTTTTGGACAACCGACACTCAAATAATTATTCAGAAATTCAAGATCAAAATACCAGAAAATAAATTATACATTCAGAAACCTAACCTCAATACGCTTCTAACAAAAAAAACGGCGCACCAAAATGATGTCTAGATCAACGGCAATCGCTCCGCGAAGTCGAAGATCCCAATCAAACTCTCCCACTAAAGCTGCTGAATATAAAATAGGGTTTCGGAATAACCTAAATATACTAATATATATATAGGGTCGGTGGCTGACTTGAGGCGGCTAAGCGGTGCCACGTGGCACGATCGTGTGCGCCCACCGCACTGATCGTGCGGCCTAGAGTAATCCGAGCTCGACTCGGCTTAGGAGTGCCCTTAAGCCGGCTCGGCTTGAATTTGAGGGCGGCTCGGAGACCGAGCCCACAGCCCCACTCGCTGCCACGTGGGCCCGCACCCTCCCGCTTTAGCGGCTGACGAGTGGGCCCCGCCGGCGGCTGACTGGATATTTGTTTTGGAAAATAGGTTTTTAAATGCAGAAAATTAAATAAAAAATCAGGATAAATCCTATAAATTCCAAATAAATGCCAGAAAATTCCTAAAAATTCCTAGAAAAATATAGAAAATATTTTAAGGGTTCTAGAGCCCAAATAAATTCTTTGGCCTCAAAAATACCCTCGGGTGCTCTCATAGAAATTCCTAGAAGCTTAAGAAAATAATGAAACCGCATATAAAAATTATCTAAAAATCTCCTAAAAATCTAAGAAATTCTAAAATGGTGAAATAATATTCTAGGGACTATCTAGAGGCCCCAGAGGCTATATACAACCTAATATCCTTATATCTAACTTATAGACTTAGGTCAAAAATCTTACGATCCCACATCAACATCCTAGCTAATAATTGATTTTAACTAAAATAAAAATAAAAAAAAAATCTCCAAAATTAAAAATAAATTCTAGGAACCCAAATGCTACAAACTATCTCCCTTAAAAGATTTTTGTCCTCAAAAATCAAAACATCACAAATAGCATAGCATAATACCTAACTCTTACAAGCACTAATTTTTTAATCTAAGTCACGGAGAGATAATGGCTAAGAACATAAGGGAACTAACAACTAACTAAGCATGCATAACGACTAAAACTAAGGAAGGCTCTACGAACTCGATACTCTCTGCTGTCGATCTCTCGGGTTCGGGGGTAGCAAAATGGTTAGCTACCCTTTTCCCCTTACGGATCGCACTGTGCCTTATCTCAACCATTGCAAACTAAAAGGAAGGAAAGGATATGGTTAGAACGGTAGATACAAACATATCGAAGAAATCACGGACGGAATCAAGCAGGATGCAAATAAGATACAATAAGATTCTAAGATAAAATAGACTCATAAGGTTAGAAGTCCTATTTTGTGGATGATACAACCTCCTAACTTCAACTCTATTCGCAGGCTCGTAGTAGTACAGCTAACTTAAGCACTACCACGAGTTCGCAGTCTTTTGCGAAATTGGACCTGCATGGGCCACCATAAAAACTTGTCACGACCCGCTCCCAATTTTGGGATACGAGTACGTGGCCAAGTCCAGCCTACGCCGCAGCATCGGCGGTAGTACGCTGTCTATGAAAACAATGGTCCACAATAAGCACAACACGCATATACATCATCCACAACTAAGCCAGCAAAAATCACTAAAATATCCAATAGTCTCAATATTCTAAGTAGGAAAAATCTACTACAACTCAGAAAGTCTCGGGAACAAACCCGGATAGCAGAAAAATAAAATAGACAACTAAACTCCATAACTATAACTACTAACTAATGCGAATCCATAAGGAAGAAAATATGCTAATTTGCATCAGTGCTGGAACCGGTACGCCAGTGACATCAGTGTCGCCAACATACTCACCGTAGACCTCGAGGCAAATCTCTTCGTCTAAAGCTGAAAAATAGTTATCCAGTCAGGATTGGAGCAAGATCACCATAACACTACATTACACAATATAGTATACAAGCATGAAGGAAAGATAAAAGGAATTTAACTGAAGATAAGTATAGGCATGACATTGTATGATAAGAAAGTACCTTTGAGACGTGATAACAATATGAAGGTAGACTTTGACATACCACTAAGACATGATGACAATAAGAAGGTAACTTGACGAAAGAAGAACAATAGACGACATGGAAACAATAATTAAGTCACGTGTACTGTGTGTTTTAGAATACCAACTTTCAGCATGTGGACGGCTTGGGATATCCGTCAGTCATACGTGTGGTGCATGACTGATATTATGCAATCAATGTATAGGGAGTCTGTATTCAATTCGTTGACCACATGCTTACTTGTCGTATTCCCCCGCCAGACTCACTCACAATACATGTCCACTATGATAAACATTAGCAATACGATAAACTGTAAACAATAGGAAACAATGAGTAAAGATGAACATGTATATATCCTAACGATTCTAACTCTCGTGCACAATATTAATCATGAGCAATGACAATCATGAACCAAAGGGAAGTAATAGTGAAACGACGACACGAAGATACATGCAGCATAAAATAAAGGAAACATAGGTCATAGTGATACTTGCCTGCTCCGATAGATGATAAAGTCACAAGTCAAGACGTCGTAGTCCGATCTACCCCGTCACATAAAAACCACAAGTTAGATCAACGATTCCCACTCTAAAATCCTAGAAAGTGGCTAATGGGTTAAATCAACTAATACTATTCTAATTCTAGAATAAATCATCTAAAATCCTATTTTAACCTATTTAATTCTGAAATAACAATCTACACACAAAAATTTGGCCAAGGAAATTCACGGTTCCAAATTCGGGACTCGTGGCACGCAAACCGAGACATACTGTTGACTTAATAGTCAAACATTATGAATTCAAAGTTTGAGTGTGCAACATGATAGATTTCAGCGCCATGAGTGCACCAGAATTGACCGTGCCGTAAAATCACGATTTGGTCAAAAGTTATCGCCATTATGGCTAACCATGACCAAATCGATGAACCGTTGACCAAATCTGACTTCTATGGATAAAATAAAATAATAGATGAAACTCTGAATTTCTGGAAAAATTATATATTTTAGAGCTCGGTGTCAGCTTTCCAAAACTTCAAACGGATCACAAAACGGAGTTCGGGATTGCTCGGAATCTCGAAAACCGTGCGACGTGTTGATTTTTGGACAACCGACACTCAAATAATTATTCAGAAATTCAAGATCAAAATACCAGAAAATAAATTATACATTCAGAAACCTAACCTCAATACGCTTCTAACAAAAAAAATGGCGCACCAAAAGGATGTCTAGATCAACGGCAATCGCTCCGCGAAGTCGAAGATCCCAATCAAACTCTCCCACTAAAGCTGCTGAATATAAAATAGGGTTTCGGAATAACCTAAATATACTAATATATATATAGGGTCGGTGGCTGACTTGAGGCGGCTAAGCGGTGCCACGTGGCACGATCGTGTGCGCCCACCGCACTAATCGTGCGGCCTAGAGTAATCCGAGCTCGACTCGGCTTAGGAGTGCCCTTAAGCCGGCTCGGCTTGAATTTGAGAGCGGCTCGGAGACCGAGCCCACAGCCCCACTCGCTGCCACGTGGGCCCGCATCCTCCCGCTTCAGCGGCTGACGGGTGGGCCCCGCCGACGGCTGACTGGATATTTGTTTTGGAAAATAGGTTTTTAAATGCAGAAAATTAAATAAAAAATCAGGATAAATCCTATAAATTCCAAATAAATGCCAGAAAATTCCTAAAAATTCCTAGAAAAATATAAAAAATATTTTAAGGGTTCTAGAGCCCAAATAAATTCTTTGGCCTCAAAAATACCCTCGGGTGCTCTCATAGAAATTCTTAGAAGCTTAAGAAAATAATGAAACCGCATATAAAAATTATCTAAAAATCTTCTAAAAATCTAAGAAATTCTAAAATGGTGAAATAATATTCTAGGGACTATCTAGAGGCCCAAGAGGCTATATACAACCTAATATCCTTATATCTAACTTATAGACTTAGGTCAAAAATCTTACGATCCCACATCAACATCCTAGCTAATAATTGATTTTAACTAAAATAAAAATAAAAAAAAAATCTCCAAAATTGAAAATAAATTCTAGGAACCCAAATGCTACAAACTATCTCCCTTAAAAGATTTTTGTCCTCAAACATCAAAACATCACAAATAGCATAGCATAATACCTAACTCTTACAAGCACTAATTTTTTAATCTAAGTCACGGAGAGATAATGGCTAAGAACATAAGGGAACTAACAACTAACTAAGCATGCATAACGACTAAAACTAAGGAAGGCTCTACGAACTCGATACTCTCTGCTGTCGATCTCTCGGGTTCGGGGGTAGCAAAATGGTTAGCTATCCTTTTCCCCTTACGGATCGTACTGTGCCTTATCTCAACCATTGCAAACTAAAAGGAAGGAAAGGATATGGTTAGAACGGTAGATACAAACATAGCGAAGAAATCACGGACGGAATCAAGCAGGATGCAAATAAGATACAATAAGATTCTAAGATAAAATAGACTCATAAGGTTAGAAGTCCTATTTTGTGGATGATACAACCTCCTAACTTCAACTCTATTCGCAGGCTCGTAGTAGTACAGCTAACTTAAGCACTACCACGAGTTCGCAGTCTTTTGCGAAATTGGACCTGCATGGGCCACCATAAAAACTTGTCACGATCCGCTCCCAATTTTGGAATACGAGTATGTGGCCAAGTCCAGCCTACGCCGCAGCATCGGCGATAGTACGCTGTCTATGAAAACAATGGTCCACAATAAGCACAACACGCATATACATCATCCACAACTAAGCCAGCAAAAATCACTAAAATATCCAATAGTCTCAATATTCTAAATAGAAAAAATCTACTACAACTCAGAAAGTCTCGGGAACAAACCCGGATAGCAGAAAAATAAAATAGACAACTAAACTCCATAACTATAACTACTAACTAATGCGAATCCATAAGGAAGAAAATATGCTAATTCGCATCAGTGCTGGAACCGGGTACGCCAGTGACATCAGTGTCGCCAACATACTCACCGTAGACCTCGAGGCAAATCTCTTCGTCTAAAGCTGAAAAATAGTTATCCAGTCAGGATTGGAGCAAGATCACCATAACACTACATTACACAATATAGTATACAAGCATGAAGGAAAGATAAAAGGAATTTAACTGAAGATAAGTATAGGCATGACATTGTATGATAAGAAAGTACCTTTGAGACGTGATAACAATATGAAGGTAGACTTTGACATACCACTAAGACATGATGACAATAAGAAGATAACTTGACGAAAGAAGAACAATAGACGACATGGAAACAATAATTAAGTCACGTGTACTGTGTGTTTTAGAATACCAACTTTCAGCATGTGGACGGCTTGGGATATCCGTCAGTCATACGTGTGGTGCATGACTGATATTATGCAATCAATGTATAGGGAGTCTGTATTCAATTCGTTGACCACATTCTTACTTGTCGTATTCCCCCGCCCGACTCACTCACAATACATGTCCACTATGATAAACATTAGCAATACGATAAACTGTAAACAATAGGAAACAATGAGTAAAAGATGAACATGTATATATCCTAACAATTCTAACTCTCGTGCACAATATTAATCATGAGCAATGACAATCATGAACCAAAGGGAAGTAATAGTGAAACGACGACACGAAGATACATGCAGCATAAAATAAAGGAAACATAGGTCATAGTGATACTTGCCTGCTCCGATAGATGATAAAGTCACAAGTCAAGACATCGTAGTCCGATCTACCCCGTCACATAAAAACCACAAGTTAGATCAACGATTCCCACTCTAAAATCCTAGAAAGTGGCTAATGGGTTAAATCAATTAATACTATTCTAATTCTAGAATAAATCATCTAAAATCCTATTTTAACCTATTTAATTCTGAAATAACAATCTACACACAAAAATTTGGCCAAAGAAATTCACGGTTCCAAATTTGGGACTCGTGGCACGCAAACCGAGACATACTGTTGACTTAATAATCAAACATTATGAATTCAAAGTTTGAGTGTACAACATGATAGATTTCAGCGCCATGAGTGCATCGGAATTGACCGTGCCACAAAATCACGAGTTGGTCAAAAGTTATCGCCATTATGGCTAACCATGACCAAATCGATGAACCGTTGACCAAATCTGACTTCTATGGATAAAATAAAATAATAGATGAAACTCTGAATTTCTGGAAAAATTATATGTTGTAGAGCTCGGTGTCAGCTTTCCAAAACATCAAACGGATCGCAAAACGGAGTTCGAGATTGCTCGGAATCTCAAAAACCGTGCGACGTGTTGATTTTTGGACAACCGACACTCAAATAATTATTCAGAAATTCGAGATCAAAATACCAGAAAATAAATTATATATTCAGAAACCTAACCTCAATACGCTTCTAACAAAAAAAATGGCACACCAAAAGGATGTCTAGATCAACGGCAATCGCTCCGCGAAGTCGAAGATCCCAATCAAACTCTCCCACTAAAGCTGCTGAATATAAAATAGGGTTTCGGAATAACCTAAATATACTAATATATATATAGGGTCGGTGGCTGACTTGAGGCGGCTAAGCGGTGCCACGTGGCACGATCGTGTGCGCCCATCGCACTGGTCGTGCGGCCTAGAGTAATCCGAGCTCGACTCGGCTTAGGAGTGCCCTTAAGCCGGCTCGGCTTGAATTTGAGGGCGGCTCGGAGACCGAGCCCACAGCCCCACTCGCTGCCACGTGGGCCCGCACCCTCCCGCTTCAGCGGCTGACGGGTGGGCCCCGCCGGCGGCTGACTGGATATTTGTTTTGGAAAATAGGTTTTTAAATGCAGAAAATTAAATAAAAAATCAGGATAAATCCTATAAATTCCAAATAAATGCCAGAAAATTCCTAAAAATTCCTAAAAAAATATAGAAAATATTTTAAGGGTTCTAGAGCCCAAATAAATTCTTTGGCCTTAAAATTACCCTCGGGTGCTCTCATAGAAATTCCTAGAAGCTTAAGAAAATAATGAAACCGCATATAAAAATTATCTAAAAATCTCCTAAAAATCTAAGAAATTCTAAAATGGTGAAATAATATTCTAGGGACTATCTAGAGGCCCCAGAGGCTATATACAACCTAATATCCTTATATCTAACTTATAGACTTAGGTCAAAAATCTTACGATCCCACATCAACATCCTAGCTAATAATTGATTTTAACTAAATAAAAATAAAAAAAAATCTCCAAAATTGAAAATAAATTCTAGGAACCCAAATGCTACAACAGTTAATCTCAGTTGGTTGACAATTTAATTGGGTTTTATAGGAACCTGGCATTGTGAAACCTGAGATACACCTATCCAAATTCTGAACACACAGTGCACTACACTTCCATACCTATGTTTGAGTTTAGATAGGGTGATTGGTAGAGCTGTGTTCTGTTTGAAGTTCAATGTACTTCATATAGGAAGATGGGGTTTTGAGTTACTATCATTATGTTTAGCTAAGAAATGTTAACTGAGATTATGCTTTAACTTGTGTATTGGATTGGTTTTAGAGTTATGATATTGAGTAAAAACCTGAGAACATATCTTTTACACTGTGTTTTTTATACAACACACACACACACTTGCACTACTACCTGAGGAAATGGTACACTGTTTTCCTATTTTTCACATTGACACTATTTTCTATTAAACACATGGACAGAACTGAAAACACACACCTAGTGTTAGAACACCCCACACACAAATATGCATGACCCTGTACCCTTCTATATGTATACTACATATGTAAATGAATACATGAATGAATAAGGAAGGTGTGCCATGATATATGCATGTAGGCAATGCATGCTATGAGTAGAATAAATGAAATATGCAAGAATGTTGTGATGTAATACAAAGTGTACAACTACCTTTGCATCTTGTATGAATGTATGTATATACTCATGGATATATAGTTGAGTGATATATATATATATATATATATATATATATATATATATATATATATGTTGTTTTAAGGCTAAGTTGACTTGGGGGTTATTCACATAGATGTTTAGAGTTTAGCTAGCATATCTCTAGATACCATAGAGTTGCTTGGTCTTATATTATATACATGGGGTTAAGGTTAGATTGTGTAAATGTATGTAATGTCCTATATGTATAGGATATAGGTATTTGTGTTATACCTTAGCACATGTGTTAAAGTTGAGTTAGAGTTTGAGTCTAGTTAATATAGAAATTGAATAGATAGTTAACCCTAGATGAGCATTGACCAAGATTGAGCCTTTAGTCCTAAGTTGACCTAGTTTGACCTAGACAGTTGACCAGGTTTGACTTAGAGTTCACTTTGACCTAGAATTGACTTAGAATCATGTAGATTACATCATAAACTTCATCTATCTTATTTAAAACACATTATAACCCATTCTGCTCTATTTAGGACATTGTGACTCCGGCGCAGACATCTGATATTTTACTACTCTTTTCAGAGTAGCAGACGAGTACATTCTCTGATAGTTCTTTTATTTACTTGTCAATTACTGTACTTCAGTTCTAGTTAGTTTTATGTGATTCTTACAACACGTATGAATATTTTTGGATTCATGTATGTGACACACATACTATTTTGTCTGGCCTCTTTTTCTGGAACTACTACTGGCATCACCTTCTGGAATCACTACTGGAACCACCTACTGGAATCACCCTGGAATCTTTTGCTGGTATCATTATGTTTGGTTGGACTCATCTCGATTTCTCGTGTCGTTTTCTGGATTCACTTGTACTTGTGGGCGGGGAAATATTGGAGTAGACATGTGAACATTTCCAAATACTGGAACCACTCCCTTGGTATTATACTGGAACGATAGCCATCCCACACTTGGCCGAGTGTGCGGTGTGCCTTATTACCTACAGCCGGTTATATGTCGATCCCGATATTTCAAAACATACTGTTAGAGTATAGGCTGGACTCACCCTGGAACCTTTGATCACCAACTGGACTCACCTTATACCGGACTCATCTTATACTGGAACCACCTGGTATCAGATTCATATTGTCTGGATTTACTTGGGTTTTACACTTGTTTACATATACATTCTGGACTGATTATGTTACTTTAGTTCAGCTAGATTTATTTTACAGTCTTTATTGCCATAATTCTTCTCTTATTTTAGTTACTTACTTTCCTTGTATCTTATCTGTTCTCCATACCATCACCTGTATATAAACTTCCATATTCATCAATAAAACTGTCTATAACTGCTTTATAGTTCTCTGTCATTTAATTGGGATTTTTTGATGAGTTGTACTTGTTCCTGTTCTGACTGGACCTGTTGAAATTTTACAGATGATTGTCGTGAGGACATATGTCCTACATATTATGGACCCGGAGACGGGATGACTACCTTTGGCCCCGACACTCAGGAGTGATCGGGATTTAGTTTAGTAGACTAGCATTTGTTTCCATGTCGAACTTGTTATAGAAGTTTTGAGACTTGTGTAGTATTTAATATTTATTGAGAGTTGTTATTATTTTAGTAGTTGTTCTTCTATTCTTAGTTTAATTCTTCTGTGTTTATCTTATCGTGCTTAGACTGTGATTGAGTTCAATATCTTATACTTGTCCTCCGTTCGGAGTTGATCATGTTGAGTACAGTATAATTGCGTGAGTTGCTGGTTAGATAGTAACCTAGGACAGCGTTCTACCGTCGACACTGCGGCGTAGGCTGGGCATCGTTACGTATTCGTACCCTCACAGTGGGTATGGGTCGTGACAAGGAAGTCTTTCCATAGTTGTTTCCTCTCCGCGATATCGCAGCTGCCATGGACCGCTAAAAGGATGGCGCAGTTCGGAAGCTTAGGGTGTTCGAACCAACAGGAGAGGGCTTACCGGGAGTCCTGGATGACTCCTAATTTGACGTCCTTCGTACAGAGGATCCAAATATCGTATCTGTCAGCTATGGCCAAAGGAAGGCACAGTTGCAACTAGATGGATTTTAATCTTTTGGGGGAGAGTTTGGGTTCGAGAATGATGAGGATGTCTATCTTGTGGATTTTTCACAGGCTGGCAATTCTCCTTAACGTCGGTTTGTTCGCTAGACCGCGCACATTCCAGGATATGATGTTCAGCATTAAGGAAGTTGTGGGGGGGTTTGTTCTGCTTGGCGGCGGATCTGGTTAGGATGGTAATGGTAGCAGTGGGTTCATGGCTGGCATTGGCCCCACTCGAAGAGGAAGGTCCTGCATCCGCTGAGGGTGTAGATTGGTTATTGTTGCATGATTGCTCCGGCGGAGTCTGGTGCTGATTGACCGATTCTCCGGCAGAGTCTAGGGTAGGAATCTCTGGTGGGATGATTAAGGAGTCACTGTTGCACCCTGTCAGAAGATTAGTTTGCTGAAGAGGGACCCCGCGGCAAGGACTTGGAGCCCTCTCTGAACTAGGTCTGGCCCTAGAATAGCTAGGGCCTCTACCACGGGGTCTTCGATGGTGAGCTATTGATTGGCCACGGAGGTGTCGGTGACCTGTTCTACGCCTACCGGGTTGTGGAGAATCTCGGTGATCGCTACGGTCGGCTGGGGGAGAGGCTATCTCCTTGGGGTCTTCCGCGTCCTCCAAAATGAGAGCATCGAATTGGTTGGATAGGGTGATGGCTTGGGTGCTGTGGGGGATTAATTCTTTGCTGGAGGATTCGCTCTCGTCCGGTGATGCGCCTCTGGAGTCGAAGCAGGTATACGAATTTGGGCGTGTTAGGCGAGGTGGAAAGGGAGACCTTTCTTCGGTTGGTACGCCATCTTTCCTGGGATGTTTCTTCTTTAGTTCTGGGTGATGGCGGTAGCAGTGCTTCGGGAGATGACCTCTTAAGTGGCAGTGGTTGCAGAACATTATGTGGTTATCGTAGAGGATTTTTTGGGTGTGGGTTCGGTTGCCCAGCTCGATATTGATAAAATTGGGTGGTTCGGTGGTGAGGTCGAGTTCGACGCAGATTTTGGCATAGTGTGCTTTGGTGAGGTTGCTGGTCTCTGGGGCGGAGGCCATGTATGTGCCGAAAGAGTTGGCGATGTGCCTGAGAGCCGCTGGGACGAAGCAAATGAGGGGCAGGTTGGGCAGAGTGATCCAGGCGGCAACTGTAGCTGAGTCTTTTTTGGTGTTAAAGCTAGCTGTCCACTTGATGATCTTCATCTGATGGGAATCGATCTTGCACGTGCCTTTGGACCAGACTGTCTTATGGTATAAGTCAGATGAAAGGTAAAGAAGAATGTGTTTGGGATCAGGGGGGCCACCCGGTAATCCGCGGTAAGTCGCCAGCTGGCTATCGTCTCTTGCACCCATGGGAGCTTGGGACATCCGGATGAAAATTTGATAATGAACGTGTGGGGGAATGAATTCGATAGTGAGGTCATCTCTAAGTCGGTGAATGGAACCGAGGGCACCGGTGACTCCTGAGAGTACTCAATGTCCGGAAGATTGATGTCTGGGACGAGAGGGGCCTTGTCTGACGCCAGGTCCAGACGAAGCATGGCTGCGAAAGTCGACGGAGAGTGGACGGCCGGAGAAGGGATCAAGGAAGAGGTACTGGGAGGAGGGGGATCAATCGAGGAGGGGATCTGCTCGGGCCGATGGGAGATGACTGGGGGAGCTGATTGGGGGATGAGCACTGGGATGAGGACGGCCTGGAGGGACATCCCAGGAGTGGTGGTCGCACTGCTCGCGGAGGACGGCACCACAGACGGGCCAATGGCGACTGGAGGAAGAGCCGCGATGAACTCTGCAGGATCTCCAGACACAGGCGAGCTGAGTGCGAGCAGGTTGGGGGTTGGAAGGGTAGGAGGTACAGGAGGAAGGCCGGGGGCCTCGGAGGAGATAAGGATTGAGGTGGAAGGTGGGGCGGATGGCACATTGGGGAGGCCAGGGCCTGGGGGGTAACAATTGGGTATGCTGGAGGGGGGAGGCCCTGGTTGGGTTGGATGGGGTCGATGATAGAAGAGGCATAAGGCGTGGAGTATAGGGAGAGAGATTGAACAGAGCAGGGGAGGGGTGCGTTGTGCGTAGAGGTAGGTGTGAGAGGGTGATTGGCGTAGAGAAGGAGTTAAGATAGGGGGTCAGGTGTGGGAGTGGGTACTCCTGAAGTAGGGGGGGTTAAGGAGTGGGAGTATGCTGCAGAATAGCCATGCGCGTAAAGGCTGTTGGAGGAGCTAGGCGCGTAAGAGCCATAGGAAGGAGGGGTCCCACCTGATATCGGAGCGTAAAGGCCATAAAAATGGCCTGGTGCGGCAAATGCAGCGGAAGGAAGGGTCCCACAAGCGGGCAGGGAAGAAAACCGTGGCACGTGAAAACCAGGTAAGAGGGGTCCCACCTGGGATCAGCGCAGTAGACTCAGCAGCGTAGAACCCGTTTTAGGGGTGGGCCCCTCGCGGCACATAAAAACCAGGTAAGAGGGTCCCACCTGGGATCAGCGCAGGGGGCTTAGTATAGAACTCGTTGTGGGGGTGGGCCCCTCCATGATGGACCACTGGCTCTGGAGCGCAATGCTGTGCTGAGGACCCAGGAGCATAGAAGCAAATAGGGTGGTGGGCCCCTCCAATATGGGCTATTACTGGCGCAGGAGCTATACGCTCTGTAAACAATGATGATGGGTGGCCCTCCACGTTCACGTGGTACCAGAGAGCCGCTGGCGTATTGGCAGTACGTGCATCTAGCATTGATTGAGGGGGGGCCCTCCACATTCACGTGGTGCCAGAGGGAGAGGTCCCCGATGCCTGCACCGCAGGTGGGTTGCTCTCCTGAGGAAATTGCTTCTCCGTTCGAATTTCAAACCGAAGCGGGAAGGGGTAGGTAGGCGTTGGGGAGCTGATGGAGAGGAAGGGAGCTACGGGCATACACGGGAGCGGACTCCGGGGAGATCGGCAGGAGCGGACTCCGGGCGAACATGGGGAGACCGGCTGGCACGGACTCCGGAGCGATGAGCGAGGATGCGGGAGTTGAGAGGGCTGCCGGAGGGGCTGGCGCCGACGAGGGAGTGGGATGATGGCTGGGCGGGACGGGAGCGGATGGGTAGGAGGGGATGGCAAGGAGGGCGGTCTGAGGGGGCAGGCGGGGGGTGAAGAGTTGACGGATCAACTCAAGACAGGCGTCCGGCCAAGGCTAGGCCATCGGCAGGCACCGACCGCCGGAAGAGAGCCGGAGAAGGGAAGCCCTAGGGGCTTCCCTAAAGGGGGAGGGAGATGAGCTCTGGAGGGGGAAGCATGGTAGGAAAAGTTATATATATATATATATATATATATATATATATATATATATATATAAAATATATATATATATATATATATATATAAAATATATATATATATATATATATATATATATATATATATATATATAAAAATATATATATATATATATATATATATATATATATATATATATATATAAAAATATATATATATATATATATATATATATATATATATATATATATATATATATATATATATTATATATATAATATATAATATATTATAAAAAAAAAATATATATATATATATATATATTATAGTATGGTGGAGGTGTTCATGGAGTTTTAGAAGGATATGAGAGAAAGAGGTTTCATGTGTCAATGTCCATGTATTGATGTAGGCATGTATCAGTATAGGAGCAGGGGTATACACTAGGATTAGTAAGGGTTGAGTGATGTAGGTGGAGTTAGCATGAGAGAGAGGAGGGTGATATCTAAATTTACTTATCCCCTTCTCTTTCTTTGCTTGTGTGTGTACCTATGTATATATTTATTTGTATGGGTACCAGTAGTGTGAGGATGCACTCATGAAGGGTACCAAGTTTGGGAATATGTATCTGCAATAGAATTGGGCAGTGGCAATATCAGTTGGTATTGAGTGTCCAAGCATAAGCTGTAAGAGAAAGAGATTAGAGTGTGAGTGAATTAGAAGAGTTAGACAGGTAGTTGAGTGTAAGGGCATACTTTGGCTGTCCATTTATAGCATTATCAAATGCAGAGGATTTATTTCAGTTTAACTATTGGCAAGCCTTAATATATTGATTTTAGTATCATCAGAGTACTTTGTAACCTGGTTAACCTTGTAACCAGACATTGCCAAGGGCAATCATTGCATATACAGGGCCTATGCCTTAAGCCACTTGGTGCACAGAGTGTACAGGTCAGGTCAGAGAGTGTTTCGACCTGGCCAACTGTGGCAAATTGTCACTTGGTGTATCAAGAGTATTAGGTTCAGTAGAACTCTGAGTTGTTGTGACATACAGTTGAGGGCAGCCTAGACTAGATGGGAGTTCAAGCACTACAAAAAAAAATACCATTTTATGACGGATAAAAACCGTCATATATGACAATTTATGACGATTTTTTTGAAGCAGTCAACCGTCATGAACACGGGTGTTATAAAAGTTTAAAAAAACTGTTATATATGACTTACAATTATATGACACATTTTTATAAATAAATAAGATAATTAAGTCAATTATATATAACACTAAATTTGAAAACGACATTAATATTATCATTATATATAACATATTTATCCGAAAGCGTTATGACTAAGTTATATATACATAACGCTTACTAAAATGATCTGGTTTTGGAACTATTCATAAAACATTCTTGAAACGTTATAAAAAGAACTTATAGGTAACACTTTCTAATGTTCTGTTCTGGTTATTCACACACATATATATCACCTGTCAATGCTTATAATTCAATACATTATAAAAAGCATATTAATTTCTCGAGACAACAGAAATATAAAATTTAACTAACATTTGAAACATTTCATTAAAAATATCCAAATGTCACATCATCTTAATTACATTTCAAAACATATCACCCTTTTTCCAACTTTTGTTTCACCAACATATCACCATTACATTTCAAAATCCAAAAAATATACATTTTTCCTTTTTAGGGTAGTCGGCTCAAAACGTTGAAACATTGCATTCACCAACACCAAATAGTGACATCCCTTCAAAAGCCAACATTGTATATCCCTTCAAAAATCAACATTCTATCCTACAAATAACAGATGAACCACGCAAATGCACATGACATTACAGAAAGATGATTTTGATACATATAAAGAAAAACTTACCGTTGTTTGCTCATGTATAAGAAAACATATTTTTGCTGCCTTTGTTTAGACAATCCTTGGCCAAATGGGTCACTCCACCACATATCTTATAGTATCCGCCCTAAAAGCAATAATATAATGTTAACATCAATACATTTGTTAAGACTTCCAAGTTGATCTAGACAAATTAGAGAATCAACTATCTATGATCATGGCAATAATAGTAATTTTTCAGGACTTGAGGACATTATAATAATCAAATAACTACATACTAGTCCTCACATAAAACAAAGAAAATGGGAAGAAGCCTACATGCAAGTAAAGAGGCATCCAAAATCCAGATTCCAGACTAAAGTATGCAACACATAAAATGAGAAGAAGCCTACAAACAACACATCCAGGCAAGTAGGCAACCTAGCCTCTAAAGTATCAAGTATGAAAACAAAATTAAATAGTAAATAATAAATATATATACTATAATGGGCTCAGAGATCAGAGATGGATCACCACATCATAATGAAGAAAGTTACTGCCTATACGCAAGTAAAGAGGCATCTAGATTTCAGACTAAAGTAGGCAACACATAAAATGAGAAGAAGCCTACAGGCTACAGACAACAAATCCAGGCAAGTAGGCAACATAGCCTCCAAAGTATCAAGTATGAAAACAAAATTAAATAGTAAATATATATACTATAATGGGCTCAGAGATCAGAGATGGATCACCACATCATAATGATGAAAGTTTTTGCCTACAGGCAAGTAAAGAGGCATCCAGATTCTAGATTCTAGTAGACAACATATAAAATAAGAAGAAGCCTACGACAACACATCCAGGCAAGTAGGCAACATAGCCTCCAAAGTCCAAACTCCAAAGTGTCAAGTATGAAAACAAGACAACATAGTTAAAAGAAGAAGCCTATAGGCAACATAGCCTACAGGCAAGGCAAAACTATAAAAGTCCAAAGTATCTCATCAACACCCATAAATCATAGCCTACAAGCAACATAGAACCTCCAAAGTCCAAAGTATCTCATCAACGCCCGTAATTCATAATAGTTATATATAATTTATATTAATGGAAGAAAACTTCAAAAGTATTAATATTTCAGACTGAACAGAGCTCAGAATAGGGATTGGACTGCACTACAGTCACTAAACATAGCTCAGAATAGGGACTGGACTGCACTACAGTCACTGAACAGAGCTCAGAATAGGGACTGCACAACAGACATTAACTGCACGATCGATTTTACCTGAGTTATCTCTGCTGCTAAGTGCTATGCATGACTGCATCACAAGCAAAATTAAAAAGATGGCCAAAAGATTCCCATGCATGCTTCGAAGACAAAAAAAACCGAGAAGTTTGGATACACCCTGAGAAAGATATGCTCCCAATTTTCTCCGAAGAAGGTAGAACTTGGAGCTGTTTCACATTATTAGTCAGTCAAATCACATGCTAACAAATAAAAGTTGCTTAATGGTAGCATAAAGGGCACCTACGGTGGTAAAAACGGGAAGGAGAAAAGAGAGTGTAGAGGATGCAAAAATAATCTATACAACTTCCAACTTCAAGCGAAGCACACGACATCAGCCGAGATGCAATGGAGCTTCCAAACATCGAAGTCAGCGTAAATGTCACAAAGCTAAAACCATGACGAATGTCCTCATTATTTAGGTTTAAAGTAGGAGTCCATAAGAACACAAACATATACACAGAGCCTTTAGATAGTGACTATATATCACCCAGTAAAGCAACTTGGTCTCCAGGCTGATCGGGCACCTGAACAAGTAAGGGATGCTCATCTGTACTGTTCTAGCTCTTCTATGAAACCAGAAATTTGAATGGTGCTGTAGTTAAAAAAGAAAGCTGTCTATAAAACTAAGCAGAACAAAAGGAAGACTTGTAAAAAAAAGTGTAGCTAGCTAGGAATACAAGTCAAGAGTTTTAGAGATGATACATCCATATTTGAGTTCCTGACTGATTTACTAGCTGATCTTGTTAGTGGTGGATAAGAGAGGATAGAGGAGAGTAATGGTATCACAGTAGGATGGAATCACAAGAGGAAAACAACATATACGACAAAAGGGAAGGCGTCCTTTTTTGTGGGGGTTTGAATGAACACGAGTTGGCCAAACCATTTGCCAATAGAGGCTTCTGCAAGCCATAGGCAGCAGAGGTATCATAAGACTCATGAGGATGAAACAGTAGTGGACATAATATATTTTACTTAGGAAACCTACCATAAAGCCTAACCATTCGAGACTTTATGAAAATAAATTATAGAAATACAACCAATGAATAAATTATGTCATAAAAGTTGAATATATTTGATAAAAAAATTTTAAGGAGTAAAGCTTGACTTGGTTGCCATGAAAGAGTTGGTATATTCTTCTTAGATTTTGCTGCCTAAATTTCTTACTATACATGCCACTTGGATCTCCAAGCTCAGGGTACGCGATTAGGATATCCAAGTATACGACTAGAATATAAGTCAATTACTGAAAAAAAAATATGATAGGAAACGATATAAGAAACCAAAAGCTTGGTGTGAATATAATAAATAAAAGGAGCATTAGTGAGGATGGTCTTAGTAGTTACTAACACCTGGTCATCTATTTTATGGCCACCTCTTTTTCTTCCCTCTTGCTAGTTACCAACTCATTTATGAAGCATTTTAAACATTTAAGGACAGCTCTAAGGCACAACCTTAAAACTTCTACTGTGATAAATAAAAAAGAGGCTAAATGGAGAAGGAATGAAAGAAATACTGTCATAATGAATTGCATCCCCTGATGTTGAAGATGAACAGAAAATTCCAATGCGTCACTCATGTCAAGGCTTCTCTAAAAGTTCCTAAAAGAAATTATATAAAGGATAAAAAAAATTCTTTGTCAGAAACAAATTATATAGGTTCTCGATTGAACATGAGAACCAAGGATAAAAAAATTTATGAAATCAACTTACAGTGGTATTGAGAGCAAACTCAATACTTTATTTAGAAGGATTGATACCGCTGACATCAAATAATAACAAAATTGAGCAATCAAAACAAACAACGAAGAAAGCGCATACCTACTGAATTCCAAAAGGAAAAGAAAAGGAAAATAAGAATTAACATCATATAGTTCTCAAATTTTTGTAGGAGGTAGTTGAAAAATTCAGGATTCCAATAATTAGGCCTAACATCTTCTCTGAGGCATTACAAAATCTTGGATCCTCAAATCCAAGTAATTATCTAATTCCTTAACCCCTGATTCCAATCCCACATCCAAAAATGGTGTCATAGCACGTATACCTTATGCCTGAATAGTTTGCATATGACGCTTGCACTTGTAGAATGTGTAAGCAAGGCCATTCACTAGGTGAGAGCTGCTCGTTGCTCTTGAAATAGAAACGAGCAGCACTAGGGAAGATATTAGAAAAGATGTCAAGAAGATAGTGATGAAGAAGCCATTACCTTTTTGCACTGTTGAATGATAATTTGCAACCTGAAATTCAGTATCTATTAAACTCAGACTCCATCTATATACACTTGTACAGCAAGCCAAAGCCAGCCTACTGAACAAAAATCTTTGCCCAAATATGGCTTCTAGCAAAATTGTCGAATATGTCAAGAATTTGTAAAGAATCAGTCACTTGTTGCAGTAATGCATTTATCTAGAAGATGGGATGCATTAACGCTTTTTCCATAAGGTATAGTTGAAACCAATATATCATACAAATGGTGCGTGTTGAATGATAACAAGTATAGCCACTTAGAAAAACTCAGACTCCATCTATAGACGTTTAGAGCAAGCCAAAGCTAGCCTACCAAATGAGAATCTTTGCCCAAAAATGGCTTCTAGCAAAATTGTCAGAATATGTGAAGAATTAGTAAAGAACCAGTCACTTGTTCAGCAATGTATTTATTTATAAGATGGAATGCATAATGCTTTGTCCATAAGGTAGTTGAAACCAACATACAAGGGGCGGAGCCAGGATTTTAGTTTACCGCAGACTGTTCTTGAAATATACTAAAAATTAACTTATTCATATCAAAATTGAAGAGTTGAAATTTAGTTAGCTTACTTAGTAATTTACTTCTTTCAGCAAATTAGATAAGTGTTAAACAAAGAATATTTCTTTCTCCTAGCTTTTTCTATACAAATACTGATAAATTTTGCTCAATAAATTTTGTCACACCTAAACTTGAATGAATTCACACACAAAAAATGTGATACTTAGATTATCCTCGTTTTGGTTTCTTTTAGAATACTTTCATGATGTAAGTAATTGTCATGATTTTGAGAACAAAAACCTAACAATTTGGTGTCACTATAAAATTTTATTTGTTGAGATTAAAAGTCCTATGCGAGGCAAATTAGAAAGCATGGTTTTGTTTTGTGTTTTACTAGACCCTTTGTATGTAAGATTGCTACTTTTATTTTTCTTTCTTCTATGTTTTATAAAAAAAATTCTCAAATTCACAAAGGAATCTCAAAAATTCTGATACTTTCTAATACTTAAATTATATACCAAAAAAAACTAAGTTTTGTAAGCAACCAAAGACAATGATATGCTTTCTATTCTTAAATATCCTAAAAAACAGTAATATACTTTTATGATTTTATTTCTAACTTGGCCTTGCTTAATGGTACCATAAATATGTCAACTGAGCTGATAACATTCAAATGGGAAAAGATTTGGATGGTGTAAAGTAATTGACACTTCAAATTCATACGATTGCATATTATCAAGAAATAAAATCTTCTTTGAATTATAATTCATGCAAGCAAACAAGAAGTAATAATGATCTTGTTCACTAAAGATTAAATGTTAACCATCCATCAGTTCCAGCAGTAAGCTCTTGCACTTCACTTCATCGTTAGAAAGCATAATTGATAACACTAAAAGATATACTAAGGTTTAAACACTAAAAGATATAATTGGTAACCCTACAGAGTATATTTACTTAACCTCCCAAAGAAGCACATTACCTCGCAGAGGGGCACGACCTTCCTCGACATCATACCCATCATCTATAACAAAAACAACAAAAACAAGCATTAATCATATAAAAAAAATATTAACGAAGCCCTAATTTAGTAGATCTCACGATCCAAATCTCCTAAATTGCAACAATCATAAGCAATTGAAAGGTTCTAAGAGAGTTTTATCTTTTTCTTTTTAGCAAAATCAGAAGGAGACTCCATTAACCTAAAGAAACCCTCAGAAATTACTAAATTGAACAATAAATGGTCGGTCAAAAACGAAATTGGGATCCGATCGATCGATGATGACCAGATCTTTTCTTTACCTCGAGAAGAGCTGATCGGTGAAAGAGGAGGCATGTATGAGGATGAGGCGGTTGGCCTTGAAGGCGACGGCGGCGAGCTGGAGGGCGACGCCTGTGGCATCGAAGCAGGCCTCGCCGTAGGTGGCGTTGGCGACGTCGAGGGAGATGGTGAGCATGTTTGGGTCAGGTTTGACGTTAGGGTTTTCGGGAAAGAGGAGAGGAGGAGATGAGAAGAAAAAAGTGAAGCGAGAAAGAGAGGGAGGGTAGGGGGATTTTGATTTTTGGATCGTGTTTGAGGAGACTTTCGAGCAGCTGCTCTAAATTTTTTACCACTTTTTATAACATTTGTGTGTAATGGCGTTAGATATGCGTGAAAAATATATCACATTTAATGCTATTAATCGTTATAATAGGTAAAAAAACTCTTCAGAACTGTCATACTATGCGGTGTTGCTGAAATTCTGTAACATTTATATAGCAACCGTTGTAATAGCTTATTTTCAAACGTTATAACAGGGTATTTTTCTTATAGTGTAGTGTAGGCAGTCATGCAAAAGGAAGTATGGCAGCATATATGGGTCATTTTGCAGGGGGCTCTACTCCTTTTTGTTTATTCCCTATCAATATATGTTCCAGATATTTTAGCTAGGTAAGGTCGGCCATTGTAGTACCAGTTGTGATGTATCAGCCATTACGAGAGCAGGGGCAGTTAGATAGATTAGGATGGGGTATCCTATAAGAGTGTCTAGATGTGAGCTTTAGTAAATAAGGAGTATAAGGATATGTTGGGTACATGAGTCATAAGGTAAGGAGATATAATTTGCAATATAAGAGTTTAGATAGAAGAGGGTGGTCAAGGAGTTGGAAATACCTTGTATTTTGTGTTATTAGAGTAATGTAGTTCTATGGCTAAAATAGTATATGTATTCTTATATGTTAAGCTACATTATGTATACACTAGTAATAGCTTAGTTGGCTAGCTTTGATTAGATAATGACTAATGTCGATCAATTCGACCAAGGTTGACCCAGAGTTGACTAGTAACTAGAATTGCCCAATTTGACCAATAGTGAATCATTTGAGCAAGTTTGACTTTTGACCTAGAAATAGGCCTAGAAGTATATAGTTAGTGCATATAAATACACTGCTTACTCTAGAACATCAAATAACCTTGTATATCTCAAATGTAGGTTTTTTCGATACCACCTTGGACATTGATCCTTATTCACTGCTCTGGACGACTGGCGAGTACATTCTCTGATAGTTTTCATTTACTTGATGATTATTATGATTCAGCTAGTATAATTCAATTTGATTCTCTGTCACAACACGGATTGGTATTCTGGATTCATTTATTTGTGACACATATTTAACTCGTCTAGCCCCTACTACCAGAACCACTTACTGGAACCACCTACTCGAAACTCCTACTAGCACCATTTACTTCTGGATAGACTTGTACTCTATTTATGTGTTAGGATATGGATTTATTTGTTCTTATCAGGGTGGGAAATGTCACTAACACTTTTTAGGCTAAGTGTATTTTGGTAATTTGTGAAATTGGAATTATTTTGAATTTTAATTAATTAATAATGTTCTAAGTGATATATTAGATCTAAACCTAGAATTGCCCTAATCTAGATGTTGATAATGAACCTAGAGACTTAGTTAGTAGATTAGAACAAGTTAACTAAGTTTTAGAATATCTAGATATTATGTCTAAGTTAGATATTTAGTGGAAATCCTAATTCTAATTGGGCCTTTACTAAAGAGGCTTGATTTCAAGCATATAAGGGCCTTAAAACTAAATTGGACCCAACCCTAACCCTAGGAACACCCCATGGCCGACCATAGCAATCCCCTTCCCTATATAAGTTCACATTAGCCCCCTCTTGTCTCTTTTATTACAGTCATAAACCCTAATTTGTGTTCTTCCCTAAATTTGTCCCATTTCTCCAAATCACCTTCAAATTGAACCAAATCAATTACAATGCACTCCCCTAGTGTAGAGGAGGTCTCTATTGGTTAGCTAGCAAGGATTTGGAGCAATTTGACCATAGGAATTGGTGTGGGATCGATTCATGGGCTTTTTTATTGAGATTCCAACTCTCCATAGGTAATGACCTCTAAACCTATTAATTTCTAGATTTCTAATCATAGATAAATTGATTTAGAGTCCCCCTAGCCCTAGGCTAAGTTTGGTTAGAAATAAAATCCATTTAGGGTGCGTATCGGAGGAGTATTGGAGAGCTATGCAAGGTGTTTGATGAAATGCCTCTTAGGACTTTTTAATCTTGGTTTTCAAAACAAATTACATAATTTTGTAGTTAAATATATGTATATAATGTTATTAATGACTGAGTTGATTTTATTGTGTTTTTTGTGTTGTTATTGGATACGGGGATACTACATGAGATACAGTGCACTCCAATGCTGCTGTCGCGTCCAAAATCAATGGACAAGATATGATTTTGGGTGACACTTGTTGGGCAGGTAGGGGAAGTCACTGACACGTGGTCTCTGAAGTTTGGTTGGGTTTTATTCGATGTTCGAGATGTAATCCCTCTCGCATGTGTCAGTCGACACCGACACACAAACGTACACTCTGATACTGAGTTCAACACTATAATTTTCACTTTGGACACATTTGGACACTTGGTTTTCCTATTGTTTATGAGTAATATAGCACTGTGGGTGATTTTCTAGGGATTTGTTTATGTTTTGGTCAAGTTATTGATGTAGGGGAGACTCGGGTTCATATGGTTACCCCCTTTGTTCACTATTCAGTTGTGCATTCAGATATATTAGTTTGCATTGGTAGTTCACCCTCCTTATCAGCTAGATAGATTGACTTTACCTCTGCATAGTGACCTTTTGCTTAGATCTATGGGACATGGAAATTGAGCCACATCTCATGCCCTACAGGGCAGCCAGAGCCCTGCCCCTTACCAAACCCTATATCCTATTAAACCATCTGTCCAACATTACATCACTGTATTTTCACTCACCTGAACTTATTTTACTGAACTTCCATTCAATACAATAGCCAACTATATCATAGTGGATATGGCCTGCACCCACTCTAAAATGCCCTGCAATGTGATGCAGTGAGCAATACAAGTGCTGTCCATCCTCTCCATTAGAAACCTGTCCTGCATCACCCAAGGTTTAGTTCAATTATTTAATTGATTAGTCCAAGCTTTGTCCAGTATCAATCCATGACTAATCTAAACCTTCATATCTTGGCAATTCCCTCATACTAGCAATTGTTCTGTTCTTTCCATTTCGGTTCTGTCTATTATTGTTGTATCGATTCAGATTTTATTTCTCATCAAACTTTGCTTGTTCATACCCCTCCCTTGCTCCATGTAATGTCCCTGTTTGGAGTTAAACTTGGGGTTAGTAGTAGTCAAGTGGCAGCTATAGATGAGTTAGACTCGGGTTAGAAAGGTATTGAAGGATGGAGGGATAAGTATGAAGAGGGCTGATTTAAGATAGGCTATAACAGGTAGCATCTGTATGTACTAGGATAGGCTATGTCAATATTAGTTAAGATATTATGTTTAACCTTGTAATCTTTAGTTTCAGACTTGAGCTAGGCTCTGCCCCTACCCTACCTATTGCATGTCTCAAATTTTTCCCTTGTTCAGTCTAATGGGGGTCTGTTATTTATTTCATATTGTTCTTGTACCATGAGGCCTTGGCAATATGAGAATGTGTTGTAGGTTACAAATTAAGGATCAGTTGGAGGTTCAGGTATGGAGTAATGGTAGTGTAGATTGTTCTGTCCTACATTGCATGCATCCGACAGTGGGAAGTAAAGGGAGTATCCTTTGTTCTGAAGTTAAGGCCATATCCACTGGGACTTTCCACCTTCCCTATCTCAAATCAGTTGGGTTACCTCATGGGACAGGTAATAGCATCAATTTAGAAGGCATATTTTAGTATTATTGTCGATAATACATGGTACCCTAATTGCCTACTTGTCTCATTAATGTATGCCCTATTTGTTATCAGTAGGAATTTATGTTTTGATACCTATGATAATGTAATATAGGGTTCTTGTGTTAATATTTATAAAGGATATGGTAAGGTTATATAGGTAAGTTTATATAGGTAAGTTTATATATATATATATATATATATATATATATATATATATATATTGAAAAAAAAAAAAATATATATATATATATATATATATATATATATATATTGAAAAAAAAAATATATATATATATATTGAAAAAACCCCTCGATTTATTAATGATGGCTCAAAATCGAGCCCAACCACGTATATAAGGCGCAAAATATCGAAGCCTATACAAGTATACCACCAAAAGGAAAGAAGAGGGGGAGGTACGATACATCCGCCGAGAGCTAGGGGTTAAACCCTGACCTGAATGCTTTCGAACTGTGGGAACACAAAGTCCTCCGCTTACGGCATTGGCAAAAGACTTCCCGAGTGAGTTGGTCGACAGAGTATTGGTGACCTTCATATCTCGTCTTGTTGCATTCTTCCAAATAGCCCACGTGGTGGCCGCTGCGACGATCTGGTGGCCATAGGAGGCCGAACCCCAGCAAGTCGCTAGATCATGGAAGCGCCCACCACCTGGCTTGATACTAAAATGGTGATAAAGGGTTCTTCATATACTGCCTGACAGGCTCCCCTGACAGAAGATGTGGTCAACAGTCTCCATCTGGTGCTCTGAGCAGCAAGTGCATGCTGATGCTAAGCTGATCCCTAATGTGTTGAGGATGTCGTCTGTGGGTAATTTCTTTCTAATTACTCTCCATATCAGAAAAGACCACTTCTTGGGGATGCAAGTATGCCAATAGTGCGCCATGGGGTGGTTCGCCTACCCGGTCCCCTGGACAGCGAATCTAGCCGAACTCACCGTAAATGCCCCCGATGCGTCTGGCGTCCATCTCAGCGCATCGTCCTCACCACCAATGCGTAATCCGCTCGCTCGAATGTTGTCCGCCATTTCTTTGCCGGACCATTCACGAATCTGGTCCCAATTCCAGTCGTCTGTAATGGGGTTCCACAGGTCTCTAATCCTACTGTCTCTCGGGGTCTCCGTGAGACTCGGGATCATGCTATCCCCAACCCGTCTCTCCATGAATGGGTTCGAGTCTCTCGCACCCAATTGTAGTCTCATTACCGACTCGGCCAGGTCTCGCCCTATTAGGATACGACGCCAAGCCGCCGAGGATCTTCTATTGGAAATAGCTAAAGAAGGGTGTATGTGCTTGAAGTACCTGGCCTTCAAAAACCTGCTCCATAAGTTGTTGCTCGTATGTAGTTTCCACCATAATTTCATCGAGAATGCATTAACGATATGGGATAGTTTAGTAAATCTCAGGCCCCCTTCGCCTGTAGGGTGAGCCATAGTTTCCCAGCTAGCCCAGTGATGCTTGTCGATGTCGTTGCTATGACCAAGAAGAAGTTGTAGAAGATCTGTTCGATCGAAGAAAGGACCTTCTTGGGCGGCGAGCATTCAGCCAGAATATGGATGGGGATGGAGGAGAGGATGTGTGGTTGATGAGGATCATCTTGCCACCGGGTGATAAGGTGGCGTTATGCCATCCTTCAAGTTTCTTCCTGATTCTAGTAATCAAGTTCTCGAAGGTGCCAACATTGGATTTTCCGTACACAAGAGGGCATCCGAGATAGTTGAACAAAGGATGAACAATGGAAAAGAATGTTAAGTTGGAGAGGTTGTTAACGTGCTCTCTATCGGTGTTGTGGTGCGCGTAGATAACGCTCTTGGAATGATTAAACTTCTGGCCGGAGCATCTAGAGTACCTCTGCAGGGTATTATGAACCACTGCCACCGCTCCTTCATCCCCGGAGAAGAAGATGAGTAAATCGTCAGCAAAGGCCAGATAAGTGATGATAGGGCACCCGCTGGATGTGTGATAGTGCTGGAAGTTGGGGGTATTGACCATATTATTAAGGTTTTGCTCAGGGCTTCAGCTGCTATGATGAAGACAGTGGAAGATAGCAGGTCACCCTGTCTAACACCACGATTGGATTTGAAGAACCTGGCGGTGTAGCCGTTGATGACCATGGAGAACCACGAGTTGCTTATGGATCTCTACACGATGTTGGTCCAAGTTTCCGAGAATCCGAAAGCTCTGAAAACCCAGATCATGAATTGCCAATCCGGTCTGTCGTAGGCTTTCTCCATGTCGATTTTGACAATAATGTTGCCCCTTCTAACTGGGAATTTCATGCAGGTGATTAACTCTTGGGCTAGCATAATATTGTCCTGGATGTTCCTCCCGTGAACAAACCCACTTTGCTCCTCTGAAATGATCTTATGGAGAATCCTCGCCATCCTGGTGGCGATGATTTTTGGAGATAATTTTGTTCGTGAAGTTGCAAAGACTGATGGGCCGAAAGTCACAAAATGACTCCGGGTTATCTTTTTTCGGAATAAGGATCAAGTTGGCACTAGAAATGGCTTTGGGGTATATAGCCCCTTCGAAGAAAGCGATAGCCGCTTCGGTGATGTCTTGCTTGATAATATCCCAGCAAGTGCGAAAGAATACCTCCAAAATGCCGTCCGGGCCTGGCGTACTGTGCTCGTTCAGAGCCCACACAGCTTTTTTAAATTCCATGGCCGAAGGAGGATAATCCATCTGGGCGTTGTCGGTTTCGTTAATGAGGAGGGGGGTTTGGTCAAGGAAGGGCCTATCTTTATGGACAATATCTTTGGAGAATAATTTGGAATAAAAGTCCGAGGCGGCCTCTTGGATGCTCTTTTGGTCAGTAATGATGTTCCCGTTGTCATCCGCAGTACGGAGAATCGAAAGCTTCTGTCTGCGTCCGTTAACGCAGGCATGAAAATATTTCGAGTTTTTATCCCCCTCATTGTCCCATTTCAACCTTGCTTTCTGCTTCCAAAAATCGGTCTCCACTTTGAGCCTGAATTTAAGCATAGCCTTGGTGAGGTTGAGGGATCTCCAGGCTTCAACGGAGTGGTCCATGACGACCACGGCTTCCGCTTGGGTTACGTCATCCTCAGCAACTCGAACGGCCTGAAAGATGTCCCTGTGGGCAAGTTTGCTCCAATTGGACAGGGCTATCCTTGTAGCCTTAAGCTTTAACCTCACCCGGAAAAGGGGATTAGGATGGTCCTCATGATTCCACGCTTCCGCAATGATGCCCCAGAATTGTGGGTGCTCGGTCTAGAAGTCAAGGAATTGGAATTTCTTCTTGGAAGAGTTGGTCTTATTATTAATATCAACCAATAGCGGAGCGTGGTCAGATTCTGAGGAGTTGAGATGTGACAGGTTGGTATTGATCCCCATACCGTGCCAGAAAGTGTTCGTGAGGGCCCTATCCAGCCTGGAGTATTGGCGACGGTCCCCATCCTACATGTTGCACCAGGTGAAGGCATTGTCGGAGAACTGGAGAGGGGCTAAGTGGGCGTTGAAGATGAAGTTGTTGAAGTCGTGCATGGCCGGAACGGGAGGGGGGGCCACCAATTTTTTCAGCACTGCATGTTATCACATTAAAGTCCCCAATGCAAAACCAAGGGGAATTGGTGTGGTGAAGGTTGATGTCAAGGAGGTCATTCTAGAGATGTCTTCTCTTCGTAATATTGCAGCTGCCATGGACTGCTGATAGGATGGCACGATCTGGAAGTCTACGATGTTCAAACCAACAAGAGAGGGCCTACCGGGAGTCCTGGATAACTCCGAATTTGATGTCCGTCGTGAAGAGGATCCAAATGTTGTGTCTGCCAGCTATGGCCGACGGAAGGCCCAGCTGCATCTGGATAGATTTAAGTCTTTTGGGGGATTTTGGGTTGAAGAATAATGAGAATGCCGATCTTGTGGATTTTTCGAAGACTGGTTATTCTCCTTAATGTAGGTTTGTTCGCCAGACCACGAACATTCAGGAAAGAATGTTAAGCATTAATTACGTTGTAGGGGGGTTTTTGTTCCGCTTGGCGGTGGATCTGGTTTGGATGGTAGTGATTTCGGTGGGTCCTTGGTTGACCTTGGTCCCGTTAGAGGTAGATGGTCCTACCTCAGTTGAGGTAGGAATGTCGTTGCTTGATTGCATCGTGGGATCCGAGGGAAGATTGACCGCTTCTCCGGCAGAGTCCAGGATAGGTTTCTCTGGGGGGATAATTATGGAGTCACTGGTGCTTCCGATCAGAAGAATAGTTTGTTGGAGAGGATAGGCTGCATCTTGAACCTGAATTCCTCTTCGAACTTGGTCTGGCCCTAAAATTGCTAGGGCTTCTACAACAGGGTCTTCGATGGTGTGTAGTTGATCTGCTTTGCCAGTGTCAGTGATCGTTGCTACATCTTCCGGGTTTTGGTGACTCTCGGTGAGCGCGCGGTCGTCTAGTGGAGGGATTTCTCCCGATAGGGGATCCTCGTCCCCGGATCTAGAGCGTCGAATTGGTTGGAGGGAGTGAGAGTTTGAGCATTGAAGGAGATTGCGGCTGAACTGGGGGGATGGCTCATATCTGCTTTACCGTCACTTGAGCCGAATATATATATATATATATATATATATATATATATATATATATATATATATATATATTTGTTTTATATATATATATATATAAAATATATATATATATATATATATATATATATATATATATATATATATATATATATATATATATATATGGGAGCGGATCTTTAAACACAACTTTTACACTCAAGATATTACACAAATTACTAGCCATTGGATCAAAATCATGTTAACGGACATGATTATTAAAACAAATAAAAGGAAAAAATAGAATTGGAAGATTCTAAACATCCTATTCAATCTCCTGTACATGGAAACCCCTCCCCTTCCGCCATTCACATTTCTTTCTTTCCCATCTCTCTCTCTCTCTCTCTCTCTCTCTCTCTCTCTCTCTCTCTTTCTCTCTCTCTTCAATTTCGAAGCCATTTTCAGAAGATGCTTCCTGCGTAGATCAACGTGAGAAGAAAATATGCCATTTTTCCATCTCTCTTTCTTCAACCTCTCATATTTCTTCAACCTCTCATATATATCAAGCCAAGTACGGCAAATCTGTCTGTTATGCTTTTCTCTTATAATTTTCTTATTGATTTTTGTTTGCTAATTTTATTTCTTTGTTTTTGAGTTGGAACTTCTATTTGAACTAAAATTTCAAATTCCTTTTTGCCATGAGAATATTTTCTTTATAATATGTTGAAGGTAATGCCAATAATATTCTTTCTTGTTCTTGTAATCCAGCTGATGGATTGGTTTATTTGATTAAAAAGAAATACAAAAAAAGAGAAAAACCAAAGTTGATTTGGTTCTCTGGTTGCATATAATATTTCTTTAAAAATGGGGCGTGGCCAAGTGGTAAGGCGACGGGGTTTGGTCCCGTAAATCGGAGGTTCGAATCCTTTCGTCCCAAAGCAATCTTCATAGACTACTTCCACATCTTTGATGAGTTGGTCATAATAGGATTCTATAGAATGATAGTCTTGTGTTGAGGAGGTTGGTTTTGGTAGTCTTGTGTTGAGGAGGTTACTTCCACATCTAGACGCATGATTTAATGGCCGCCCATTGTAGAATCGGAGCCATATGCATAAACTCTGCAAATGAAATGTTACTAAAACTTTATGAATCAGAATAGAGAAACTTAATTCCATACCTATAGATTTCTAAAGCAACCACATGGAAGAACAAGCATAAACAATTCAGAGTCCAGAATAACAGAAAACCAAATGTTAAAAAGAAGACGTGTTTGGCCAAAGGATTTGACAAGTCACCTGCTCACAACTTTGACAAATTTGAGTACAACTTTGACAAATCACATGTTCACTAGTAAGAAAAACACCTTACCGAAACTTAATTTTGGCAGCTCAACCATTTGGCTAGCGGAAAATTACACCTAATGGTTGCCTTTTCTTAATCTTAGATTCACCAGCATTACACTCAACACGCTCAAGCTGACAAATATTTGTCTTCCCATGTACAATTCAATTATCAAGAGCTCTAAGGAGTTCACACTATATAACAAATCAACAAAAAAGAAATATATCAAAGGTGAGATTGAGGAGCACATTTTCATTCACATATTCAACTACAGTTAAAGAAAATACATTTTCTTGAGCATAGTTGTCCTATTTTACTTTCAGACCTCCATTGTTTTTTTTTTCATTTTAACACACTTTTCTTTAACCAACAATCTACATCCTTCTTTTGCACCAGTCCTTGCATTGATAATGTGATTTACTGATCTTATGTTTATCCATGAGCTTCCTCCCCAAAACTTCAGTGTAGACTTGCGCATCATGTTATAAAAGGAGAGTAATTTTGATAATTTGTGCTCCACTGACAGGTTGCCTATCACGTTAGCTTCCATCTGGTTCAACCTCCTCTTGATGCAAGCTAAGTGCCATGACTGCGCCTGAAAAGATGATAAGAGTAAGAACTATTGATATTCATATATATATACTTCTATAAAGGCCTTGGAGTAAATTTATGGTACCTTCTACTTTGATTACATAATTTATGGTGCCTCCTGCGAAATAGAAAAAAAGGGCTACTGTTATTTTTTTCTTCAGATGCAAATACAATGTATATAGCTACTATACTTGCACAATGATAATAGACAACATATAGCTCAACATAAATAAATGCATAGAAAAATAAAAATATAGAAATCACAGAAACACATTAAGTTATAGTAAATTCATAACAAAGTATGCAATAAAAATTAACTTACATGGTTCACCCGTATTTGCCACTACTCTATTGGGACAATTTCTTCTGTCATGACCCTCCTCCTCACATTCCTTACATTTCCTTTTTTTTCTTGGTACTTGACAACTCAATAGGGCTCTTAATTCTTCCTTTGCTGCTAACATGAACCTTTCTTTTATCATCCTTTGGTCTTCCCTTCGCTTGTGAAATATGTGGATCTTGAATTACCAACTGAGTTGCTTTATTGGTTGATATCTCTTGATCAATTGAGGTTTCCGTGACCGGAGAAACTCCATTAGAACTTTCCAACTTACATTTTTCTTCAAAAATCCGTGTGAAAAGATCTTCGATGCCATCTATCGCCATTTTGTACAAGATATCTGACTTTGATGCAACACATGAAAGTTGTGTTGCCCTCCGACATATATGGCTAAGTCGGAATGCTTCGGTAGAATCAGAATGGCCATCAGATATTATATCATCCATCATCCTAAATGAGTTAGCTCCTTTGGTCCATCTCTTCAAAATGAAATGTGAAGGGATCTCATCAACTTCAAGTTTCACGAGAACTTTTAAAATATGCTTACACGGTAAACCCTTAAACTCAAAAAGTTGGAATTGACAACAACCTTTATATGTCACTCCGCTCAACTTTATAATAAATTGTTCGGGCTGACCAACTTTAGAAGTAACCAGGTACGATGTCAAATCCCCATTGATTTCATTCTCTTCAGATTTGAAACGCACTGAATCTATTAGTTCCACACGAAATCGATCAAACATATTCTGTGTGTAAGTATTGGCTGCATGCTTCAGTAACAAGTTGTATTCATCAATTACTCGATTCTTATGTTCAGAGACAAAGTCTTCGTCAACCTCTCTTTGAATAATCTTCTTCAATGTTTGATCATACTTAGCCACAAATTCTCGAAGGGTTGTTTTCGGTGAGACAAAATCATTAAAGAAACTATTAACCCCCTCGCTACGACCTGTAGTATTCATCCCAGCATAAAATGTTTCCCGGTGGTACACTGGTACCCAAGACTCACGAATTGCATATATGCTTTTCATCCACTCATTGTTCTGTAGTTCATACTTTTCTACCAATGAATTCCATTTGTCTTCAAAATCAGTTATTGTGTAAGTAAAGTTTATGCACTTTTTAAGATCTTTTTTAAAGGGAGACTTCTTCTAGTATATATGAGATAAATTCTCTCCAAAGTTCTTTTTCATATGCCAAAGGCAGAGACGATGACGAGTGTTAGGAAATACTTTACGAATAGCTGCACCCATGACATGATCCTGATCAGTAATTATTGACATTGGATGACGACCTCCCTTGCCTCAAGCCAAGTTTTAAACAACCAATAAAAAGTTTCTTCTGTTTCATCTTGTAGAAGTGCACACCCAAATTGTATTGTTTGATAGTAATGATTCACACCAGTAAAAGGCACAAATGGCATCTTATATTTGTTGGTTCTATATGTAGTGTCAAACGTAACCATCTCTCCAAAATGTTGATAAGCTATACGACACCGTGCATTCACCCAAAAGAAATTTACCGCACAACCAAGTTCGTCAAGTTGGATTGCATAGAAAAACTGAGGATTCTCTCTTTGTCTCATTTGGAAATAACTCAAAACATATTGTGCATCACCCATCTCTAATTCCTTAAGCCTAACTGTGCGCAAATGATTATAACAATCTCATTCATTGAATCCCATGTTAACACCACCAAAGATTGCATGAACTTTTGCTATTGGTAAGTTCTCCTGGTGAAATACCACACTCAAATCCTTTGCAGCAGGTGGCATGTGCCTATTTGTTCGTAACTATATCCTCTTTAGTGGAGTCACAAATTTGTGATTGTGATCATCGTTAAACTTGGTTATCATCCATTTATTGAGCAACTCACTGTAAAGAATCCGCATACGTGCATGACACCCACACTTAACTGTATTGGAGCTCTTAGATATCTCATCTATACCAATTACATTATCCTTCTTTTTTAATTCCCCCGAACGTGAGCAAACTAAACTAACTGAAGTCACTTTATCAATATGATGAACAGTTTTTTCGTGAAGATCGAGCGCGTACTGCAAAGCCTTTATGTCGACCATATTCAATATAATATTCCTTTCCCTCTTCGTAGCTATCAAAGGTCATCCCTACGTACGGTTCCTTAAAATTTTTAACACTTTTGTTTGGTGTTGAAGTTTCGCCAACGACATCAACATTATTTTTCTGTTCTAAGCAATCATTGTCGTCATTTTGCTTTGATGTTTCACAGTTATCAAAATCCACTGAAATCAATTTGTCGGCATTTTCTTCAAGTTGTTCCGAAACACTGTGGATGTGCAACTCATCCATGTTTTACTCTGTCGATGTAGCAAAATATATTAGACATGCATGAGTATACAAGTTATTTAAATTAAAAAATGGGATCCCTTAAAAATTAAGGTCAAAACTACGGATATAAAATACTGTTAACCAATCTAAAAAAATCTTTTGCCAAATGTTTTATTATTATGTGAGCAGAGCAATACAATAATCTAAACTTTGTGTTGATTTATAAAATCTTGAGTTAAAAGTTGTTGAAATGATTTGAAGAAAAAAGTAGATGTAAATCAATTAGGAAAAAAATTGCAGAACGGATTCCTTGTGTTGTCCCCAAAATACTCTTTACATAAATTAAGAGAATATTTAAAATCAAGTTCAAATACAAACCAAAAGCAAATAGGAAAAATTAGCAACCAAAAATCAATAGTAAGAAAATATATAAGAGAAAAGCATTAATTAGACTTACTTTAGGGTTTAGAGGTGGAAGAAAGACGAAGAAGATGAGAAGCGTTGAGGGAGATCGACGTTCTACGCTTGATATAAAACCTGGGAAAATGGCATATTTTCTTCTCACGTTGATCTACGCAGGAAGCATCTCCTGAAAATGGCTTCGAAATTGAAGAGAGAGATAGAGAGAGAGAGAGAGAGATGGGAAAGAGAGAAATGTGAATGGCGGAAGGGGAGGGGTTTCCATGTACAGGAGATTGAATAGGATGTTTAGAATCTTCCATTTCTATTTTTTCCTTTTATTTGTTTTAATAATCATGTCCGTTAATTTGATTTTGATCCAATGGCTAGTAATTTGTGTAATATCTTGAGTGTATAAGTTGTGTCTAAAGATCCGCTCCCTATATTGTACCTTGGTATCTTAGCCTATACCTTGAGATACCTATAGAATGACCTAGAATTGAATAATATAGGACTAATTGAACATGTTGATCTAGTTTGACTGAGGGTTGACCAAGGTTGACCAAGATTGACCAAGAGTTGACTTTGACCTAGAATTATGTAGATTGTATTGTAAACTTCAATTATTCAATATTGAACACATTTTAACTTGTATTGCTCTAAATATGACATTGTGACTCCGGTTCGGACATCTGTATATATCAGTCGCTCATGGTATTAGACGAGTACATTCGCTGATAGTTCTTCCATCTACTTGCTGATTACTATATTTCAGTTCTATTGATTCTTTGTCAATATGGATTGGTATTTCTAGATCCACTGCATGCGACACTCACCTTTTAAATGTCTGGCCTCTATTACTGGAGTCACTACTGGAATCACCTACTGGCATCATCATGTTCTGGATGGACTTGAACTTTACTTTCGTGTCATTTTCTGGATTCACTTGTACTTGTCGGGCGGGTAAATATTCGAGTAGACATGTAAACATTCCCAATACTGGAACCACTCTTTGGTCTGATTAGAAATGATAGCAATCCCATACTTGTCAATTGTACGATGAGCCGAATTTACCCCTAGCCGTTAACATGTCGATCTCGATATTTTAAAACATACTGTTAGAGTCTTGTACTGGACTCACCTTGGAATCACTTACTGGACTCAAACTAGAATCACACTTGACTCATATTGTACTGGACTCACACTGGGATCACACTTGACTTATATTGTACTATCCGGACTCATATCACATTACTTTAGTTTAGCTAGCTTTATTTTACAGTCTTCATTGCCATGATCTTCTGTTTCATAGTATTTACTTTCCTTGTTCTAACTGTTGTTCTATTTTCATTACCTGTCTAAAACTTTCATGATTCATCAATATAACTGTCTATAACTTCTTTATAGTCTTTATCTTTTATTTGGGACTGCCTGAGGAGTTGTGCTCGTTCTAATCCTGACTGGATACGTTGATAAAATATTGCAGATGTTTGCCCTGAGGACACAAGACCTACTTGCTATGTTACCGACGAGGGATTAGCTACCTTTGGTCCCGATTCTCAGGAGTGATCGGGAGACTAGTTTAGTAGACTTGTTTAAATTTCATATTTAGAAACTAAATTGTAATAAGTAGAAATTTTGACATATTATTTGAGATTGTTTTGAGATATTATTATTTAGTTGCTGTTTAGTCTTATTAGTTATCTAGAATTCGGTGTTATCTTATCGTGCTTAGTTTGTGATTGAGTATTATCATATCATATACTTGTCCTCCATTCAGAGTTGAGATCTATAACAGGTATATTATATTATTGCGTGAGTTGTTAGTTAGCGACCTAGAACAACGTTCTACCTTCGATTCTACGACGTAGGCTGGGCACTCTTACACACTTGTACCCTTATACAGGGTACAGGTCGTGACACATTTTTAGTGGTGGCCCATGCAGGTCGAGATTCACATTAGTACGATATCGTGGTAGTCTGACGACTTAGTTTTATTGTTACCAGCCTACGATAGGAATTAAGGAATAGGCTTTAACGGAAAGGTACACAATCACTGTTAGGAAAAAATTTTGATCTAATTTCTGCCATCTATACATTCCAGCTAATAATTGCCTTCTTTTGAAATTAACTATCCTTCCTTGATGATATCGCTTCCTGCTCAGTATTGATTTTTTTATTTGATCTGTCTTCAGGATGGTGGAGACACGATCGCATCGCTCCATCCCAGCAGCTACTGAGAGGTCTGCCACCTCTCGTCCGGTTCAGCCATACACTGGGGCCATGACACCTCTCATTCTTGCTCATGTGGGAGCTTCTGCAGTTTTTGGGGGTGCTCCTCCACCTGTTCGGAGGCCTACCCTGGTGATTCCGGATGTTCTTCAGTCGACACCACCTCCGGGTTCAGTTGATGCAGCACAGCTCTTCGCCTTCCGAGAGATGATGGAGGCTCAGCAATGCCAGTTAACAGATATGAGGTAGGGCATATACAATTTCCATCAGCTTGCCATAACAACAGTAGAGAGGGTGACTGTCCAGCCACAGAGGGACCAGGGAGGCCAGATGCAGCAGCCGATGCTCGAGAACATCTTGGATTTCTAGAAGATGTGGCCGAGGGCATACTATACGCAGACGACTGGAACGAGCCAGGATGCAGCAGCTGATGCTCGCAGATGTGGGTACCAGCTAGAGTTCAGCAGGCACAGCTTCAGCCTCAGGGATAGGACCAGAGGATGTTTAGTTATTCCTACTGCAGGAAGTCGGGACACATTTAGGAGTATTGTAGAAGAAGGCTGAAGGTTTGCATGTTCTGTGGATCTACCGCTCCCTAGATTAGGGATTGCCCCACTGCACCTCCATTTGGCGGAGCACAGGGTCAGAGAGAGGGAGCTAGACCACCTTTAGTACAGCACCAGGCCCAACACCAAATGGCAAGGCTTTTGCGCTGACGGACAAGAAGACCGACGCTGCAGGTGACGGGTTAGCAGGTCTGTCTTTCCTGTTCTTCTTTCCCATCTTTTTGTGTGATTTCATTAGTACCTATCAGGATATTCTTGTATTATGCTAGATAGTGTAGTGACCATGTTCAAGACTGTAAAGCGTGACCATTAGGACCATAATTTGTATGTTATTTTCTTGACCTTGATTGTCAGGGGTTCGACCTAGAAGGAGTACGACCATCTTAAATTTCGAGGAATAAATTATTTTATGGAGGGTAGACTTGTCATTACCACTTTTTAGGTAAAGGTTATTTTGGTAATTTGTAAAATTGGAATTATTTTGAATTTTAATTAATCAATAATGTGCTAAGTGATATATTAGATATAAACCTAGAATTGCCCTAATCTTGATGTTGATCGTGAACCTAGAGGCTTAGTTAGTAGATTAGAACAAGTTAAGTTTTACAATATCTAGATATTATGACTAAGTTAGAATTAGTGGAAACCCTAATTCTAATTGGGCCTTTACTAAAGAGGCTAGATTTCAACCATAGGAAGGGCCTTAAAACTAACTGGACCTAACATTAACCCTAGGAACACCCCTTGGCTGGCCATAGCACTTCCTTGCCTATATAAGTTCATATTAGCCACCTCTTGCTCTTTCATTACAAACCTAAACCCTAATTTATGTTCTGCCCCAAATTTGTCGCATTTCTCCAAATCACCTCCAAATTGAACCAAATCAATTGCAATACACTCTACTAATGTAGAGGAGGTCTCTATTAGATAGCTAGCGAGGATTGGGAGCAATTTGACTATATGAATTGGTGTGGGATCGATTCAGGGGCTTTTTTGTTGAGATTCTAACTCTCAGTAGGTAATAACATCTAAACCTATTAATTTCTAGATTTCTCACCATAGATACAGTCATTTAGGGTCCCCCCTAGCCCTAGGCTAAGTTTGATTAGAAATCGAATCCATTTAGGGTGCGTATCTGAGGAGTATTGGAGAGCTATGCAAGGTGTTCGATGAAATGCCTCTTAGGACTTTTTAATCTAGGCTTTCAAAACAAATTACATAATTTTGTAGCTAATTATATGTATATTATGTTCGTTAATGACTGAGTTGATTTTATTGTGTTTTCTGTGCAGTTATTGGACACGGGGATACTGCACAAGACACAGTACACTCCCCTGCTGCTGTCGTGTCTAAACTCACTAAACAAGACACGATTTTGGGTGACACTTGTTGGGCAGGTAGAAGCAGTCACTGACACATGGTCGCTAGAATTTGGTTGGGTTTTATTGGGTATTCGAGATTTAATCCCTCGTGCATGTGTCAGTCGACACCCACACACACATGCACACTCTGATACTGTGTTCGACACTATGATTTTCACTCTTGACACACTTGAAAACTTGGTTTTCCTATTGTTTATGAGTAATATAGCATTGTGGGTAATTTTCTAGGGATTTAGTTATGTTTTGGTCGAGTTATTATTGTAGGGGAGACTCGGGTTCATGTGGTTGCCCCCTTTGTTCAATGTTCAATTGTGCAGTCAGATATATTGGTTTGCATTGGTTGTTCACCCTCCTTATCACCTAGATAGCTTGACTTTACCTCTATATACTGACCTTTTGCATAGATCTGTGGGACATGGCAATCGAGCCACATCTCATGCCCTGTAGAGCAGCCAGAGCCATGTCCCTTACCAAACCCTGCATCATATTAAACCATCTGTCCAACATTACATCACTGCATTTGCATTCACCTCAACTCATTTCACTGCACTTCCATTCAATACATTAGCTAACTGCATCATAACAAATATGGTCTGTAACTACTCTAAGATGCCCTGCAATGTGATGCTGTGAGCAATACAAGTGTTGTCCATCCTCTCCCTTGGAAACCTGTCCTGCATCACCCAAGGTTTAGTTCAATTGTTCAATGATTAGTCCATGCTTTGTCCAGTGTCAATCCATGACTAATCTGTCCCTTCATATCTTGGCAATTCCCTCATACTAGCAATTGTTCTGTTCTTTCCATTTTTGTTCTGTCCATTATTGTTGTATCGATTCAAATTTTCTTTTTCATCAAACTTTGCATGTTCAGACCCCTCCCAGGCTCGCTGTAATGTCCCTATTTAGAGTTAAGCTTGGGATTAGTAGCAGTCAACTGGCAGCTATAGATGAGTTAGACTCGGGTAAAAAAGGTATTAAAGGATGAAGGGATATGTATGAAGAGGGTTGATTTAGGATAGGCTATAACAGGTAGCATCCATATGTAGTAGGCTAGGTTATGTCAATATTAGTTAAGATATTATGTTTAACCATGTAATCTTTAGTTTCAGACTTGACCTAGGCTCTGCCCCAACCCTACCTATTGCTTGTCTCAGATTTTTCCCTTGTTCAGTCTAATGGTGGTCTGTTATTCATTTCATATTGTTCTTGTACCATTAGGCGTTGGCAATATGAGAATGTGTTGTAGGTTACAAATTAAGTATCAGTTGGGTGTTCAGGAATGGAGTAATGGCAGTGTAGATTGTTATGTCCTACATTGCATGCATCAGACAGTGGGAAGTGAAGGGATTGTCCTGTGTTATAAAGTTAAGGCCATATCCAATGGGACTTTCCACCTCCCCTATCTCTAATCAGTTGGGTTACCTCATGGGATAGGTAATAGCATCAGTTTAGAAGGTATATTTTAGTATTATTGTAGATAATACATGGTACCCTCATTGCCTACTTGTATCAATCATGTATGCCCTATTTGTTATCAGTAGGAATTTATGTTTTGATACCTATGATAATGTAATACAGGGTTCTTGTGTTAATAAGGATATGGTAAGGTTATATATATATATATATATATATATATATATATATATATATATATATATATATATATATATATATATATATATATATATATGTATAAAAAAAAAAAAAAAAAAAAAAATATATATATATATGTATAAAACCTTACCATATCCTTTATAAATATTAACACAAGGACCCTATATATATATAACCTTTATATATATATATATATATATATATATATATATATATATATATATATATATATATATATAAAAAAAAAAAAATATATATATATATATATATATATATATATATATATATATATATATATATATATATAAATATATATATATATATATATATATATATATATATATATATATATTTATATATATATATATATATATATATATATATATATATATATATATATATATATATATATATGAGGTGCCACCCTATGGAGGGTGTCTACTTGTCACCCCCCACATGCTATCATCATGCACCCATGTGCTTGATGATAGCATGGGGGGATGACAAGTAGACACCCTCCCATGAGGTGCCACCCTACCTCCCTTATTCTCTCTATATATATATATATATATATATATATATATATATATATATATATATATATATATATATATATATACATATATATATATATATACATATATATATATATATATATATATATATATATATATATATTGAGAGAACCTTTCATTTTATTCAATAAGGCTAAAAAGGTCGAACCTTTACAAGTATACCATTAGGCGCAAAATGCCGAAGCCTATACACGTATACTGACAAAAGAAGAGGCATATAAAAATAAAACGGCTAAGTCGAAGAAAGGAGAGAGTTCCAGAAAGCTTCCTGTCCATGCCTGCAGAGGGGTCTCCATTTGTGGCATTGACGAATGGTCTCCCGAATTAGCTAGTCCGCGCTGTACTGATGGCCTTCATATCTTGCCTTGTTCTGATTTTTCCAGATAACCCATGTGGCGGCCGCCGTGTCGATCTGGTGGCCATGGGACGCTGAAGCTCAGGTGTCCATGAGATGGTGAAAGTTGTCGCCTCCATGAATCAATCTGCAACACTGGGAAAGAGATGTCCAGACCTTGATCGGTAGGTCCCCCTGACTGATGATGTGATTGGTTGTTTCTGATTGTCGATCCGAGCAGCATGTGCACGTAGAGGCGAGGCTGAACCCGATTGTGTTGAGCTTGTCGTCAGTGGGGAGGATATTGCATAGGGCTCTCCAGATGAGGAAGGACCACATCTTGGGGATGCACGTCTGCCAGAACGAGACAATGGTAGGGGACGGGACCGCATTACCCCGGATAACACTTCTGGCAGACTTAACCGAGAAGGCGCCAGCACCGTCGGACGACCACACGAGCTTATCTGCGTCCGGACCGATCCTCAAACTGCTACGACGAATGTAATCGACCGCTTATATATATTTATAAAATATTCACTTGTATTTGTCGGGCGGGAAAATATTCACTTGTATTTGTCGGACAGGAAAATATACAACGACGAATGTATATCTGTAACGCCCCAGAACCAGAATACTGGAGAGCGGGAGCGTACATAGCCAGCTACGTATATTAAAGTATAACCCACCTCGCTATATGGTCATGGCTGTCTAGATACATGAGGGTTTAACTACAAGCCAACAGTCTCCTACTGTCATGAACAAGCCTATTGTCTCAATCACAAGTAAGTAGTAACAGTTACAAGATGTCAGAGCACCAAATATACAATAGTAAGGCGCCCCATAGATTACATATTCGGATGATCATGAAGCTAGTCGTACAAAATGTCAAGACTAGCAAGATTTTTAGTCAATACATGATCAACCCTAGATTTTGTCAATCATGTTACAGCCCGTAGGGAGACAGTAAGTAAAGGTGCAATACGAGCTAACACGTGCTCGCCGGCTAAACGCCTCAAAAGAATAATTTTTACAATAAAGTGGGAGGACAAAAAGAAACCCACTCGTTGCCAGGGTTACGCCAGGTGGCCACCATCTGGCTGAAAGGCAGGTAGATCCTCTGGAGCTGCTCCGATATTTGGCCATACAAAACCAGTTGGGTCAGACCCCAGAAAGAGCAAGTGCCACAATAAGGCTTCACTTAGGAACTGAAACCAGCATATCACAATAGAATATTAAATAAATAAAAAAATTGATAATATTAGAGATAACAACAGTAAACTGAGTACGAGAAAAACATTCAAGTAGCCAGGACATAACCCTTAAACCAAACAAGGACCGGGGTTGTAACCCTTCACCTGAGTAGAGACCCATCTCAAATACTACTGGTACAATGAAGACAATAAACGAAGAGAGGACACAGAACTGCTCCGGGATCCAGGTTACAATCCTTAAACAAAATAAGGATCGGGGTTGTAACCCTTCGCCTGAACAGAACTGGACCCTTGATCTTTATTGTTAAGGCCATCATAATTAATCATAGTATTATGGTAAGGTAAAACATGACGAACATGGCATGGGATTATAATAAGACAATAACGAAGAGAGGACACAGAACTGCTCCAGGAGCCAGTTACAACCTTTAAACCAAACAAAGACCGGGGTTGTAACCCTTCGCCTGAACAAAACTGGACCCCCGATCGTTATTGCTAAGGCAAGCATCAATAATCATGTCATGTCACAATCTTGCACAGGATCAGGATAAGACTAAGCTGGAATAAACTCCATCCAATCAATCACGGCCAATCAAGAGTACGGCTTGATACTTTTAACTAACTAGGGTTATCACAGGCCTAGTTACTAGCAAGATGTAATAAGATTATCTCAACAGCCACAAGCCCTGCAGACCATCCAGTTATCCAGGTCGATTGTCCGTTTATGAAGAATGCAACACGTAACTGTGTGCTGGAAATGTGCCCTACTCGTCGGTAGGCTACAAGTCTACTGAATACGCCCAGATAACTGAATTGCCTGTAGCTGGGAATCTCTTCATGTCTACTGAATTATTCTAGTTAATTAGCCTTAGTAAATTTTAGTAGGTGCCCCTGACTGTGGTATTCAGGGGTCCCCGTCCTAGACATGATGCAAGACAGTACTGGTTTATTTGTACAAACACAATCGTCCACGGTGTTCAGGTCAATCATTCTTGTCAAGTCGTGTCATGTCATGTTAGCCGTCACAACAGCAATTCGAGATAATTATGTCAGGTATACTTGTCATACCATGCCATGTTCAATTATCATTTTCAAATATATTGAATAAATTCGTGATTATCTAGTTCTATGCGCGTAAAAATATAAAAAGGTAAAGGTGTACGCCATAGGAACTCAAGTGTCTATGCGCGTACTACTATGCTAGACCAAGAGGCCTTCAAGCGTAATGTGGCTTACGCTAGTAAGAGCAAGGAAAGATAGGTCTACGCGAGCAAGGGTACATGTGGGTGGGGTTTTACGCTAGCCGGGCTTTACGCTCGTAAGATTTACGCACGCCAACTCTCGATCAAAGCTTTATGCGAGGGAAGCTTTGTGCGAGGGAAGCTTTACGCGAGGAACACTCGACAAACTTTACGCTCGTGAGAGCCGGCTCGAGCTAGGAATTTTACGCTAGCTCGATTTTACGCGAGCGGGAGAGTCCCGAGCGTAATATCGATCAGCTCAGCGTAAAATGAGTATGCTTGGCACGCGATACGTGAGCATAAAGGGGCACTACGCGAACACGTTAAGACATGAGCATAAAAGGCTGAACAATACGCTGGCACTTAATATGTGTGCGTAAAACTATATCTTCTCCATATGGCAAGGTCAACATGCGTAAAAGCTCAAAACTCAAGGAAACTCCATCTCGGCCAGGACTTGGTGAAACCCGGCTATCCCAAAACCAAACTTGTGCCAAATCATGAGGCCTACTACATGAAACTCTTAATTTTCAAAAACAAGCTATTTTAGTAGATCAAAACTAAGAAGATCAAAAATACTAGAAACTTAGATCTACAAGGGAGGAGCCATGGAATTTGAAAACACTAAATACTAAAGAGGCTTAGATCTTGTGGAGAAGAAAATAGAACAATAAAATAGGAGTTCCTTCATGAAGCAAGTTACACTTGTCTACGGTGGGGGTTCGGTGAGGAAGAAGAAGAGGAAGAGTAGTAATGAGAAATTGAATGAAGAGAGAGAAAAGTGGTTGGGATTAATAAATGGAGATGGTGGTAGTAGGTAGGGGTTCTCCACCTGGTTCATGATGAACCAAATAAGCAAACCCAAGCCTAGCCGAACCAATCCCAAGGTGAACCAAGCAATGAAAATGCCAAATAAATCAAGCAGGAAGACATGCAATACGAGTCAAAATACGTACACGTATACCAAGATATGTAATACGAACCACAGGCATTACAACTCTACCCACGTCCTTAAAAGAATTCCGTCCTCAGAATTTAATCAAGAGGCTAAAGATGCAAGGACAAGCTATATTAATCATAGACAAGCTATACTAGTGAAGCAATCAGGCAATCAATCATGCCAGCAAGGAATCGAAGCCATAAGGCATAAGGAAGACATTATACCACACGAGTCAAACATGTCAGGATATCGCGATCGGATATCATCCTCACGCTTCCATGTTGACTCACCCAGAGAGTGATGACCCCAAGCAACGTGGACTAACTTGATAGTCTTGTTCTTGAGTATCTTCTCTCGTCGGTCCAATATGGATACAGGCCTCTCCTCATACGAAAGGTTGGTACCAACAACCAATTCCGAATGATCAAGGACATAACTCGGATCCGGGATATACCGTCGCAGTTGGGATACATGGAATACGTCATGCACCTCACATAGCGATGGTGGAAGAGCGAGACGATAGGGTACATCTCTTACTCGCTCCAGAATATCAAATGGCCCTATATACCTAGGACTAAGCTTTCCCCTCACGTCGAAACGAATGACGCCACAGTTAGGCGAAATCCTCAGGAATACATGGTCGCCGATAGAAAACTCAAGAGGGCGCCGATGAGAATCGGCCCAATGACGCTGGCGATCTTAGGCAACGCGAAGATGATCCCGGACTCTCCTAACCACTTCGATTGTCTGGGCAATAAGTTTCGGACCGAGCATCTGTCTCTCACTAACATCATTCCATGCTAGCGGGGACCTACACTTCCTACCATATAGGGCCTCGAACGGTGCCATCTGGATACTGGCCTGGAAGCTGTTGTTGTATGAGAACTCCACCAGGTGCATGTGATCTTCCCATGAACTACCGAAGTCGAGTGTACAAGATCTCAACATACCTTCGAGAGTCTGGATCGTACGTTTTGATTGGCCATCCGTCTGTGGGTGATATGCTGAGCTGAACTGGAGGCGAGTCCCCAAACTCTCTTGCAGGCTACGCCAAAAGTACGACGTAAATCTGGAATCTCTGTCCGAGGTGATACTGACTGGTATACCGTACAATCTGACAATCTGCCGGAGATACATCTCCACTAGCTGAGCCGTCGACTGACCTACCCTGAATGGGAGAAAGCGAGCCACCTTCGTGAGCCGGTCAACTGTAACCCAGATAGCATCTCTACCAGCTGGGGATCTAGGTAATCCAGTCACAAAATCCATGGTTATATGCTCCCATTTCCATCTTGGAATCGACAAGGGCTGAAGAAGTCTAGCTGACCTCTGATGTTCAGCCTTGACTTGTTGGCAAACCAAACACCGAGAGACAAATCGGGCTATCTCCCGCTTCATGCCATTCCACCAAAAGTGTTGTCGGATGTCACGGTACATCTTCGTACCACCAGGATAAATAGAATACTGTGAACTGTGAGTTTCTGCCATGATCTCCTGTCTGATATCTCTGTTGGGTACACAAAGACGCTTACCATGTCGAAGTGTACCATCATCATGAATGCACAACTCTGGTCTGCGTCCTGCCTCTACTCTGCTCTGAGTTGCTGAAGCTTGGAATCTACTTACTGTGCCATCCGGATCCTCTCGACTATAGTGGACAGAACCTGCATACTGGCCATCAAGGCCACATTGGTAGGAAGGACAACTTCTATGCCCATCCTCTGAAGATCCGCTAACAATTTTGGCTGCGCTGTTAGAAGATAAACTCCGGCTCTCCTGCTCAATGCATCTGCTACGACATTGGCCTTCCGTAGGTGATACTGCAAGTTGTCATCATAATCCACAAGAAACTCCAGCCATCTCCTCTGACGCATGTTAAGATCCTTCTGGGTGAAAACATACTTCAGGCTCTTGTGGTCAGTAAAAATCTCCACCCTATCTCCATATAGGTAGTACCTCCACAACTTAAGTGCAAACACTACTGCTGCCAGCTCCAAGTCATGGATTGGGTAATTTCTCTCATGATCACGAAGTTGACATGATGCATAAGCTATCACCTTCCTATGCTGCATCAGAACACATCCTAAACCTCTGCCCGAAGCATCACAATACATTGAGAATCCTCCGGTTCCATCTGGAAGCGTGAGAATGGGTGCCGTCATCAAGCCTCACTTCAACTTTTCAAAAGAATCTTGGCACTCTGCTGTCCAAGCAAACTACACATCTTTGCGGGTCAACTGGGTCAATGGCGCTGAGATCCGAACAAAGTCTGAAACAAATCGCTGGTAGTAACCGGTCAATCTAAGAAAGCTACGAACTTCTGCAACTGTGCTAGGTACTGGCCATGATTCTATGGCCACGATCTTCTGGGGATCCACTTCAACTCCTCCTCAGGTGATGATATGACCCAAGTACGAAATGCGATCGAGCCAGAACTCGTATTTACTGAACTTGGCATACAATTGGTGCTCTCGGAGAATCTGGAGGACAACTCTGAGATGCTGCTCATGCTCCACTTCACTCTTGCTATAGACCAGGATGTCTTCTAGGAACACAATCATGAACTGATCCAAATAAGGCATAAAGATATGATTCATGAGGTCCATGAATACAGTCGACGCATTGGTTGCTCCAAAGGGCATAACAAGAAACTCCCAATGCCCATATCTAGATCGGAAAGTTGTCTTCGGGATGTCCTGCTCTATGACTCTGATTTGATGATATCCTGACCGCAAATCAATCTTCGAGAATACTGCCGCTCCTTTGAGTTGATCAAACAAATCATCTATCCTCGGGAGAGGGTATCTGTTCTTGATTGTCACGGAGTTCAAGGTACGATAATCAACACATAATCTGGACGTACCATCCTTCTTTTTTACAAGAAACATCGGGGCTCCCCAAGGCGACCCACTAGCACGAATGAATCCCTTGGTTCTGAGTTCTTCAATCATCTTGTACAATATCTCTAACTCTGACGGTGCCATCCTGTAGACTCTTTCTGACACTGGAGCTGTTCCGGGAATCAAGTCTATGGTGAACTCGATCTCCCGCTATGGCGGTATCCCTGGAAGCTCTTCTGGGAAAATATCTGGAAACTCCTTGACTATCCGGGGTAACTGCACTGCTGCTACTGCCCTCAGTAATACTGGAGGAGAAGGTTGAACTTCGCCTCGGAAGAAGGAAAACTCCGGCTCGCCTGGAACGCTAAAAACAACCCTGCCAATATGGCAGTCTATCCTAGCATACTGGTCTCTCAACCAATCCATCCCTAATACCACATCATAGTCGGCCATCGAGAATTCTATCAACCTAGCGAGAAACTCTCTACCGCTAACTATGATCCGACACGATGAAAACACTCTATCTACTCCCACAAGTCCGTTACCAGTAAGTATATTGAGCCTTACTGATAATGACTCGGGCTCCAATCCTATCCGTCGTGAATCGTGCAGACATAAATGAATGCGAGGCACCAGAATCAAATAATACGGAAGCTGGAAAGGTATTGACGAGAATAGTACTTGCCACCACCTCACCTGGTGCCAATCCTTCCTCTCCCATGGTCAAAGCCAGCACTTGATCATGTCCTCTGGGTGCGGGACCCCTCTGCTGAAAACTTCTCTACCTGCTCTAGATCAGGGCTTGGGCTTGGACATACTGTTGCGGTCTCTGCTGCTGAAATGCCTGGGCCTACGTCGGCAATGGTATCGGGAACGGGTACTGTTGCTGCTGCTGGATTGTTGCTGGTCCTCTAACTGAAGGACTAGAGAAAGCTGATGAACTCCTCCTGTTCGGGCAGTTCCCAACCCTGTGGTCCGGGACACCACAAACCAAGAACAATCCCTGTGCTCTGCGATACTCTGACACCATATGCCCTGGCTTCCCGCAGTATGAACATCCCACTGCGGAAGACTGCTTCTGCTTCTGCTGCTGAGGGTGCGTCGGGGTGGAATACTGAACCGACGTTACTGAGGTCGCCCGCCTCGGAGCTCTAATGGTCAAAGCCCTGGCTGCCGGGGCTGGTGCTGATAACTGATTCATCTTGCCGTGGGATCGCTTCCGACCCCCGGTCCTGTCCACGATCCTCTGGGAGGTATACTCGTGCCTCCTAGCTGCTCTCAATACTGCATTGAAAGTCTGATGCTCAAACTGCTCTACGGCCAAGAGAATCTCCAAGTGAAGCCCCTGCTGGAACCGCTGAGCCCTATCGAACTCGGTTGCTACCAAGGTAGGAGCAAATTGACTAAGCCTGGAAAACTCGGCCGCATATCCATCGACCGTCCTGTCCATCTGTTTCAGATTGGTGAACCTCGTCTATAGATCGTACCGAGCTACGACGTCAAAATACTTGGTCTGGAATCTCTCTCTGAATACTGCCCACGTAATGGGGGCCACTAATCCGACGGCCTGCGATGCCTACCAGCTGCGGGTAAGATCCAATAACTGCAGTACACTACGGCCACCTTCTCGTTCTTTGGAGTCCTGACTGCTTCTAGAATCACCTCGGTGTCCTGAAGCCATTCATCTGCAGCAATCACATATTCACTGCCGTCGAAGAAGGGAGGGTTCAAGCGCTTGAAGCTATTGGCCGCGCTATTACCCTGATGACCTCCTCTGGTTAAAGTATCTGCTACCGCCTGGTGCAAGGCATCTCTGCGACGATCCTAGGAAGCTAATAGGGACCTGATGAGACCCACCAAAGTGCCATCATCAGGCTCCGCAGGTTGAACTGGCCAAATTGGTGGTTCTTCTTCGGTAGGTACGACTCTGGAGGCTACTCCTGAATGCTGGGCTTGATCTCCAGGTTGCTGCTGGTCCACGGGAGGTGCTCCGCCTTGCTGATCGGCAGGTCCAGGAACAATACCGCTGAAGAAGACGACATAGGGAACAATCAGGAAGGACCAGGATAGATCAGCAATACAAGCATGTGATCAGGTCAAGATTCTCAGGGATTTGAAGATACGAGCAGAGATCAAGGACGAATACTGATTGAAACATCTATTCAGTAAACCCTCACATATCTTGATTTACAAGACCTATATGGGCCACCACTTAAACCATGTAACGCCCCAGAACCAGAATACTGGAGAGCGGGGGCGTACATAGCAGCTACGTATATTGAAGTGTAACCCACCTCGCTGTACGGTCACAGCTGTCTAGATACATGAGGGTTTAACTGCAAGCCAACAGTCTCCTATGGTCATGAATAAGCCTATTGTCTCAATCACAAGCAAGTAGTAACATTTACAAGATGTCAGAGCACCAAATATACAATAGCAAGGCGTTCCATACATTACATATTCGGATGATCATGAAACTAGTCGTATAAAATATCAAGACTAGCAAGAGTTTTAGTCAATACATGATCAACCCTATGATTTGTCAATCATGTTACAGCCCGTAGGCAGACAGTAAGTAAAGGTGCAATACGAGCTAACACGTGCTCGCCGGCTAAACGTCTCAAAAGAATAATTTTTACAATAAAGTGGGAGGACAAAAGGAAACCCACTCGTTGCCAGGGTTACGCCTGGTGGCCACCATCTGGCTGGAAGACAGGTAGATCCTCTGGAGCTGCTCCGATATCTGGCCATACAAAACCAGCTGGGTCAGACCCCAGAAAGAGCAAGTGCCACAATGAGGCTTCACTTAGGAACTAAAACCAGCATATCAAAATAGAATATTAAATAAATAAAAAAATTGATAATAATAGAGATAACAACAGTAAATTGAGTACGAAAAAACTATTCAAGTAGCCAGGTCATAACCCTTAAATCAAACAAGGACCGGGGTTGTAATCCTTCACCTGAATAGAGACCCGTCTCAAATACAATTGGTACAGTGAATAAACGAAGAGAGGACACAGAACTGCTCCGAGAGCCAGGATACAACCCTTAACCAAACAAGGACCGGGGTTGTAATCCTTCGTCTGAACATAACTGGACCCCTGATCTTTATTGTTAAGGCCAACATAATTAATTATGGTATTAAGGTAAGGTAAAACATGACGAACATGGCATGGGGTTGTAATAAGACAATAACGAAGAGAGGACACAGAACTGCTCCGGGAGCCAGGTTACAACCCTTAAACCAAATAAGGACCGGGGTTGTAACCCTTCGCCTGAATAAAACTGGACCCCCGATCGTTATTGCTAAGGCAAGCATCAATAATTATGTCATGTCACAATCTTGCACAGGATCAGGATAAGTCTAAGCTGTAATAAACTCCATCCAATCAATCACGGCCAATCAAGAGTACGGCTTGATACTTTTAACTAACTAGGGTTATCACAGGCCTAGTTACTAGAAAGATGCAATGAGATTATCCTAACAGCCACAAGCCCTGCAGACCATCCGGTTATTCAGGTCGAATGTCCGTTTATGAAAAATGCAACACGTGACTGTGTGCTGGAAATGTGCCCTACTCGTCGGTAGGCTACAAGTCCACTGAATGCGCCCAGATAACGGGATTGCCTGTAGCTGGGAATCTCTTCATGTCTACTGAATTATTCTAGTTAATTAGTCTTAGTCAATTTCAGTAGGTGCCCCTGACCGTGGTATTCAGGGATCCCCGTCCTAGACATGATGCAAGACAGTACTGGTTTATTTATACAAACACAATCGTCCACGGTGTCCAGGACAATCATTCTTGTCAAGTCGTGTCATGTCATATTAGCCGTCGCAACAGCAATTCGAGATAATCATGTCAGGTATACTTGTCATACCTTGCCATGTTCAATTATCATTTCCAAACATATTAAATAAATTCGTGATTATCAAGTTCATAGGAACTCGAGTGTCTACGCACGTACTACTACGCTAGACCAAGGGGCCTTCAAGCGTAAAGTAGCTTACGCTAGCAAGAGCAAGAAAAAATAGCTCTACGCGAGCAAGGGTACATGTGGGTGGGGTTTTACGCTAGCCGGGCTTTACGCTCGTAAAATTTACGCACGCCAACTCTCGATCAAAGCTTTACGCGAGGGAAGCTTTACGCGAGGAACACTCGGCAAACTTTACGCTCGTGAGAGCCGGCTCAAGCTAGGGATTTTACGCTAGATTGATTTTACGCGAGCGGGAGAGTCCCGAGCGTAAAATCGATCAGCTCAGCGTAAAACGAGTACGCTTGGCACGCAATACGTGAGCGTAAAGGGGCACTACGTGAACACGTTAATACGTGAGCGTAAAAGGCTGAACAATATGCAGGCACTTAATACGTGTGCGTAAAACTATATCTTCTCCATATGGCAAGGTCAACATGCGTAAAAGCTCAGAACTCAAGAAAACTCCATCTCGGCCAGGACTTGGTAAAACACGGCTATCCCAAAACCAAACTTGTGCCAAATCATGAGGCCTACTACATGAAACTCTTAATTTTTGAAAATAAGCTATTTTAGTAGATCAAAACTAAGAAGATCGAAAATACTAGAAACTCAGATCTACAAGGGAGGAGCCATGGAATTTGAAAACACTAAATACTAAAGAGGCATAGAATCTTGTGGAGAAGAAAATGGAACAATTAAATGGGAGTTCCTTCATGAAGCAAGTTACACTTGCCTACGGTGGGGGTTCGGTGAGGAAGAAGAAGAGGAAGAGTAGTAATGAGAAATTGAATGAAGAGAGAGAAAGGTGTTTGGGGTTAATAAATGGAGATGGTGGTGGTAGGTAGGGGTTCTCCACGTGGTTCATGATGAACCAAATAAGCAAACCCAAGCCTAGCCGAACCAATTCCAAGGTGAACCAAGCAATAAAAATGCCAAATAAACCAAGCAGGGAGACATGCAATATGAGTCAAAATACGTACACGTGTACCAAGATACGTAATACGAAGCACATGCATTATAATATCTTCCCTTACTTGTTGGTAGTAGATTTGTCTCCGCCCAACATATTGTACAAAAATATTTCATAGTTGATTATATGATATCTTTTATTCTTTTATTTTGTGGATGAGATTAGATTACTCTTGGTTTACTGCATTTTACAGCTTATGTATTCATACGAGGTCTTCATATATTGGAATATACTTCGTATGTATACAACTGGCATGTCTACATACCTAGTCCTACGTATTTAGGGACTGGGACGTTACAACTATCTCAATTACAGTCTTCATTGCTATGTTCTTCCGTCTCACTGTATTTAATTTCCTTGTTCTAAACTGTTATTCTATTTCATTTCCTGTCTCAACTTTCCATGTTCATCAAGTATAATTGTCTATAACTTCTTTATAGTCTTTGTCATTTATTTGGAACTACTAGAGGAGATGTGCTCGTTCCATCTTGGCTGGCTATATTTTTCAGATGGTTGCTCAGAGGATACGTGTCCTACCTACAATGGATCTGAGAAGGGGATAGCTACCTTGGGTCCAGATTCCCAGGAGTGACCGAGAGATCTAGTTTTAGTTGACTTGTTTTAGATTCTCTGTTTTTAACTTGACTTGTAATAAGTGGAGATTTTGACGTTGTATTTGAGATTTGTTTTGAATATTATTTTGTAGTTGTTGTTGATGTTTAGTTTTTATAGTTACTTAGACTTCTGTGACATCTTATCATGCTTTACACTGTGATTGAGTATTTTACATCTTTATACTTGTCCTCCATTCGGAGTTGATATTTATGACAGGTACATTATATGATTGTGTGAGTTTGATAGTTAGCAACCTAGAACAACATTCTACCGTCGATTCTGCGGCGTATGCTGGACGCTGTTACGCACTCGTGTCCCTATACCGAATGCGGATCGTGACATATTTGCTTTGAGATTGTGTTCCATTTGGCTGCAACGGCTGGAGGGTTGTGTGTGCCCCCAGTCAATGCAAACAACATAATGTGGGTAGGGTTGCACTTGGCTTCGTGGCACATGCGGTAGGCCTCGTACAAAAGAAAACAATTAGAAGTAATTTGCAACCTGCAAACCCAACACAGCAAGCAAACCCAACAAGCAATAGAACGCTTTCTCTCTCTCTCTTCTTTCCTTTCCTTTCTTTCTCTTCTTCTTCCTTCCGAGTTCCGAGCTTCCACCCAAAAAAAACGAAATACAAAGGAGTTATCGAAGACTTGTAGTCCAAAGGATGAGTGGAGGACGGAGATCGGATATCGAAAGAGCTGTTGTTGGAAGAAAAACATACTAAAAACAAAGGTAAATTTCAAATTCAAATTAGGTCAAAATCAAGTTATATTAAAATTAAATGTGAAGTCTTTAATTGAGAAATAATTTTGAAATCACTGAGATGTAATACTTTATTGTATAGAAATTCGTATAGAACAATTTTTACATTTTGTACTAAAAATTAGTCTTGTTTGGAGTTGTTTGTATGTTCAATTTTCAATTATGTACTTTATTTTTATATGTTCAAATTTTTTGAGATGTCTCTGAATACCTTATTATTGTGTCCCCAATAGAATTTTATTTTGGATCCGCCACTGTGTGAGACCCTAAAACTAAAAAACCCAAATTTTCATCTCCTACCACAACGCCCACATATACAATGTTCCAAAATTTCCATAGACCATATAGTAACAAAACAAGGAAGAACAAATTAACAAGACTAAAGGAAAAAAAGAAAAAAGAAAATTCAAGATAAGAAAGCAGTCACAAAGCAGAAGCAAACAATTTGTACAGCAAAAGACGAATCCTGTCCCCATCCCCACGGTCATTAAACAGCATTGCATTGTGTCACTGTAGGTGAAGATCCCCTTTTAGTTCAAAAATATTACTTTTTCTTCTTGTTTTATTATAATTTTCAGAGTGAGGAATTTATAGTATATTTTTTTTTTGGGGTTTGTATTTTACTGTGTTTGTTAGTTACTTTTTACAACCGACCAATTATGCCAGACCTGCACGGCTTTCTTTTTTTAACAACTCCCAGGTGGTGCTGCAGCCTGCAGCAGGTGATAAGTAGCTCTGCAGCAAAGACACACTGGCTATAGCTGCTCTTGTGCTGGTTGGTTGGGGGAGTAAATCAAAGTGCAAGTAGTCTATCACTGTTATTATCCCAAGGGTTGTCATTCTATGCTCTCCTCTCCTCCTCCTTAGGGTTTGGCAGTATTTGTAGATAATATAGTTTAATGTGATTTCTTAGTGATGCCTTCTCCTTCTTCAACATTCATGAATCAATATGGGTGAGGCTTGCAGGCCTATGCGTGGTAAGTGTTGTTGATAGTGATGAGCATGCTAAGCTTGGTTGGCATGGGAGCAGGAACTCGCTTTATGCCATGTTTGTTGCATGCTTCATTCAATTTGTGTTGTACTTGTGGGCACTTTGGTGAGTACAAAGCGTTCAAGTGCAAAGTTGTAGGTAGAGTCGTAACCATAAAAAAGAAAAGAAAAGAAAAGGACCAAGAGTTTCTAGGTACAGTGTGATGTTGTAGTGGGGTATGGAAAATGTCGAAGGTGTGCGGTGGTTCGATCTGAAAAAGGAGGTTTGGGTTCGATTCGAACTAACACAATTCAATTCGAGCACACAACCACATCTGACTCCAACTTATTTGATGTGATGTATTAATATATTCATGGACGACTTAAAGTTGCTAATCAATCAATCAAGCACCTAACTTGAGTGACTTTTCTGGTTACCGAGAAGTAGGGGTGAGCAAATACCGACCGATACCGAAAAACTGACCGAATATCGATTAAAAATATTCCGAAAAATTGAACCGAAATTATGTACCGATACCGAATTGCCGAACCGACTAAAATTTGGTATAATGGTAATGGCAACGATTTGAATGTAATATCATACCGGAAATACCGATCATATATATATATATATATATATATATATATATATATATATATATATATATATATATATATATTGTGGTAAGCCCTGACGCTATTAGCTTGGGATGCAGTAACCAAGTCATAGCTATTTTCTGTACAACAAGGGTGTCTATTGGTTCAGCAATTTTGGTTTTTTCAGTACGGTTTAAATACTGCTGTCATCGATGGTAGTCATTTAGTTCAAAATTCATTCAATAATCGTCTCTGATATTACTTCAATACATAGATTATGATATTAAAATTTGAATTTTCATAGTCATCCTTCTCCAACTAGAATGAAGCATACCCAAAAAATGGTACAACAGTACAAGACCAGAACATATAGATATACCATAAGACAGAATAACATGTCATGACTGATAACTTTGAAAAAAACTCATACTTTCAGAGTGATATTTCCAGAAGCATTTCTTCAATTTTTTCTCAAGAACAGGGTGAAGCAAAGCAGGAAAGCATTCGACTGTGTCATCAGTGCCATTGTGTCGATACCTTTCTGGTGACTTAGTTCTTCCGATTGTTCATCTTCTTCAAGCAGTTCTCTTTATCATCATCATGTGGTCCAAGGAACAAAGTGATCGCTCTCAGATCTGACTTCCATAGCTATACTTCCCAGAATCTATTTGTACTTTTATACTTTTTCTCGTTTTCTTTCAAAAGCCAATTTTAGGAAGTTCTAGAATTAGTAAAACCTATTTGAATAATCTAAGTTTATATCCAGCTTCCTAGTCAACAAGATATTACCATATGGTGTATTGTCTTTGACACACGAGATGGTAAAATAAGTTGAATGATTCCTTGCCAACAATTACTACCATATGGCGTATTATTTCGACACACGAGATGGTAATAAGTTGGATAATCTTCTGCCAACAAGAGATTACCATATGGCGTATTGCCTTCGACATACGAAATGGTAATCAAGTTGGACCCTGATATTAGACCTAGGAGTCAATAGACTATTGTATGTGTTTGTAGTTGCATTATAGGGTGGGAGAGAACAACTGGATCACATCTATCGAAATTCCTGTAATATAATAACAACAATAAAAGCAGATCAGTAGTCCCGCATTTGCAAGGCCTTGCGATGTCGGGGGTGAGGCCTAGCTCACCAACAGAGAACAGTCCAATAAATTCCGAGAGTAAAACCAGAATTTAAAAAGTTAATGCATACAAATTTTCCATAAGATGTGGGGGGTCGGATCTAAGGCACCGTACCCAATCCAGACACCACCTGGTCCCTAGTAAATAGGATTATTGTCGGGAAATTAGAGAGTGATAGTGATCCAAATGTGTTCTCTAAACTACATCATCATATAGGAAATTTAACTGTGATTGTTGTAACGCCCCAGTCCCAAAATATAAGGACTAGAACGTAATAATGCCAGCTGTATACATACGAAGTATACACTAATATATGGAAACCTCGTATGAATACATAAGCTGTAAAATACAGTGAACCAAGAGTAATCTAATCTCATCCACAAATGAAAGAATAAAGTATCATATAATCAACTATGAATTGTCATTGGTACATGTAGTTAGACGGAGACAAATCCACTACCAACTATGAAGAGAAATACATCACAAAAGAAAGAGTTTGGCGAGCGAAGCGAAGACGATCAAAGTACAATCATCCTCGAAGACATAAGGAAGATCATGGCCACGGCTAGAACACCTGCGAAAGACAATAGCACACACCTGACGAGATAACCAGGTCCTCAGAGGGACGTAACAAGATACATAATGAACATACCACATAACTGAATATATATATACTATGTCATAAATCACAAGTAAAGTAAATAGTCCCACTCGTAACAAGTTCCAATACCTCATCATCGAAACAGTGGACTACCCCTACAACCAAACAAGGACAAGGGGTAGTACACTATACCGCGATGCGATATTGTCCCAAGCTACTAATATAACGGGGTGATATGACATTGACGAGGGTTACCTAACCATCTAATGTGTTTATGCAATAAGAACAAACCTTCAACGCATGGACACTCTGGCTCAGGAGCAGTAATCTCAGGTATGGCCCCATCAGGATACCAGGGACCTCAAAGTATAACATTCATCGAGCTTCAGAGGCCTGCAGTAAATCAGGTATCAGGATCCAGGACCGTATCTCTCGCGGATATAACCGACAATAGGAAAGTGCATACTTGGCCCATACGTTAAGGAACTGTTCTTCCCACCCAATGCCTAACAGAGTCACCTCCATGTCTCATATAACTCTACTAACTGCTAAGTCTCCTAACACGCCTCTATTAGCAGTTAGCCCTAACACATGCACATGGGGGATCAGCCCACACGCAAGAACCTCTACATGCTACTCATCTCACACATCATCGTGGTACAACTGTGACAAATTATATACGATACACTACAGACGGTAGTCACTTAACTCTAAGTCCATATGTAATCAAAGGATAATAACAAAATACATCTAATATCACTGAGCAGACAGTAAATCAAGAACTGTAAGAACTGGAAATAAATGAACTGTGATATGTAAGAAAATATAAACTGAATATAAACAGTATAATGGCAAAGTATCTTGTTTGGTGTGTCTCCTAGAGTGGTACAATGATCGCGCAAGTCCTGTTTTGTCCAATTGCCGAGGTCGACGTGTAAGGGTCCAAATTTGCGAGAAAATAGGAAAGTACAGTTTCATTATGATTGGTGATGATAATCGAAGAGAGAGTTTGAAGAAAAAAAGAAGTTATGTATAGTATTTTAAAAAATATTTATAATATTAAAAACTAGATTTTTATTAGTCAAAATATGTTTTAGATAATACCAAAAAAATATAAAAGGGTCATTTTAACTTTGACAAAGTTAGGATTTTCGGGGTGAAAATATGTTTCATAAGTAAAAATATTTCTCGGATAAATATTTCAAAAGTACTAGAAAAATTATTTTATAAGTTGAAACCTACATTTTATGAGCTAAAATATTTATAGATAATTATCTAATCATTAGAAAAATATTTTTAGGATGTAGAGCTATCCCCAACCCACATATATATTTTTCTTTGAAATTATTTAATGCATATATACAGTTAAGATAACAACTATAATAATAATAATAATAATAGTAGTATAATTGATGAAAATCTTATTATCAACAATACTAATAATAATAACAATAATAATAATGGTAATAATAATAATAATAATAATAATAATAATAATAATAATAATAATCCTTATACAGCCAAACCCCCCCCCTCCCCGATTTAATCACAGTGAGAGAGAGGAACGAAGAGAGAGAGGGAAGAGTTCGAGAGGAGAAGAGCGAGCAGAGAGGACTTACCAGAGGGCGCTGCGCGGACCGGCAGACGGCGGAGGAGTTTCGGTCCTGGCGGAGGTTGCTCGATCGGCGGCTGAGAACCGCCGATGGTCAGCTTGGGCTCACTCGACGGCGGGGCAGGGGCGTCCAGTTCGACGAGGCGGCCCCGCAGGTACTGCTCCGGCGTAGAGGAGGGCCGCTAGAAGTGGAGCGGAGAAGCGGCCGTCGTTGCTCCGATCGAGGAGGCCGTCAGGGTTCTGTGGCGAGCAGAGGCCGATTTCCTCGAGGGTTTCTTGGACGGCGATGGGGTTTCCTGTCGGGGTACGTTCGGCGGAAGACGGTGGCGCATCGAGGTGCTCGGCCGTCGGCGCGGCTCAGAGACACCGTGCGGCGGCAGGATCTGGTCGCTAGTCGACAAGGAGGTCGACTCGTACGGCTACGACGGAGGTGGCACCGGAGTCAAGGTAAGGATTTCACCCCTTCTACTTCCCCATTGGTGGTGGTGGCGGTTTGGATGGGGCTTGTCGGTCGTATGCCAGTCGGGTTGGGTGGCGGATGAGGTGTTGTCGGAGCATGGTGGCGGTGGTGTCGGGATGATGGTGGTTGGGTCGGTGTTGCTGGCTGCGGAGGCGAGTGGCGACGTGGGCCGATGGGTGGTGGTTTATGGTGACCGAAATAGAGGGGCTGAGCGGAGAAGCCGCAGTGGCTAACGTGGTGGCGTCGAGAAGCAGAGGCGATGTCGGGTAGGCTGTTGAGTCCGAGGCAGGAAGGAGGAAGAGGCAGAGGACGGCGGGTTTCTGTCTAAGTTAGGGTTAGGACTAGGTTTTAGGATTTGATTGTGCCCGGTGTCGTGTCCTCTGCGACACGAATTCGGATGTCCGGGTGTGTCGGACATGGAGTTGGGAGAATTGTAAATGTAATGGAAAAATATAGTGGAGGGGATGAGGCACAGACACGATGCACTGTTGTGGAGATTGGCTTGGTAGAATTTATGGATGAGTACCTCTCCTTATATAGGAGGTGGAAATTCCCAGTTGGATAGGGATTATGAAGGTTTAAATTCCAATGGATAAATTCCAAATTAATTCAAATCGATTTAAAATTAATTTATCAAATCTAATTTAATATAGATAAAACTTATCTTTAATTTAAAAGCTATTTAAAATAAGGTCAATAAATCGTTTCTAACTTAAATCATAATAATTAATTAAATATCAAATCAAACAATATTTCAAATATCATTTTAATAAATAATAAATATAATAATAATTAATTTCGAAAATCATGATAAATTTTTTAATATTTGGAATATCATTTTGCAATAAAATAATTATACTCGTAGTCGTAAAATTATGAAACAAATTTCATATCACTTGCAAATAATATATTTACATAAAAGAATTTCAACTTATGTTACAATAATACATAAGTTGTAGCACATCTCGATGTGACGTTTTTACAACTTTACGTAATTAAAATATTTATCACATATTATTTTGAAACTAAAATTCTTCTATAAAATCTCCAATAAAAATGTTTTACAAAAATATGTACCTCGCACATATTTGCACTCGACGAGCAATTTCGAACCGAAAACTCGCACGCGACGTACATTACGAGAATGTGAACTTGTACGCGGCGTATGAATACGAAGTACTAGTAAATATCATTAAATACCAATTTAAAAAAATCATAGTAGAAATTTAGGGGGTTTACATCCTACCCAACTTACAATAATTTCGTCCTCGAAATTTAGGAATAGGTAGGGTACAAGATTTTAACGATAAGAAGGTATGAACAATTTATTTGGCGAGGCAAGGAAACGGTGTTTAACATAAATGTGCTATTAGAAAGTCATGAATTCGTTAAGTAGGAAAATAATTCACGAATATGGTAATGGACGAGGGTTGCTAGCTAAGACAATCATGATACATAATTCGAGAAATAATAAGGCATTGGGTAGATCAAAGAGAATAAATTAGGGACTTGGGAGGTATGGTTCCTCGAGAAAATATGGTCGTCTAGGTTTAGGTTTGATTAAGGAAATGATTTGAATCATTCTTAAGTCTTAAGAATGATTAGAAAGTCGTGATAATGAATCTAGTGTCACGAGGAGGACGATTAACTCAAGATGGGGTTATAGTCACATTGGTTGGTAACTGGCTAACTATCTTGGCAATAGACAGTGGACAACTAAGAGAATATCGAGTACGGGTGTTTGTCTTTCTAAAACAGGCGAAAGGAAAAAATAAAGAGTTCGAAAAAGACATTATCGAATTCGAATGAGTGGTTCAAAGACGACTGAATAGGTTTAAAAAGAATTTCCAAGGCAGTCGCGGATGAGACTTCTAGGGCCAAGTTTAACTATGCCTCCATCCACGTTGAACAATATACAAAAAAGCAAACCAAGCGCACTATGGTTGATCAGACCATAATACGTCGGTTCTGATTAGACAATGTATTAGTGGGCGCCCGCAATAAACATATGTCATGAACAAGCTCGATAAAGAGTAAGCTTGCAAAACTAGACTATAATAGCAAAATAAGATATCAAAATATAAGCAGTGGATAATAAAAGAAATTAAATAGTCCAAGATCCTTTAGAATTGAGTCTTGCCCGAAGTTCGGGCCTATGCAGTGGCTCTTGTGTTTCCTTGTCTATGACTTGGTTGGTTAAAATGGGTTAGAGTCCTGCAAATTCTACAATCTAAGTCAGCTTATCCATATGGGTCACTAGGGCAAGGGCTCGTTAGGTTGTGAGGTACTCTACCCAACTTACAAGAGTTAAACTAGTGGTGTGATGGAACAATGGGTAAGGCACAAAGTTAAGGATTTAATAAATCAAGTAGAAAACAATCATATATCGGTTGAAAGATTTGAGTCAATGTTGGACCCTAATTGAAGGAAGGAAGTATTTTGGTATCATGGTAAGGGTTGTAGTTTTTTAGTCTTTTTGACCAGAAGTCATATCAAGAAAATAGAATACAAAGATATGGGTTTTAGTGGCATGGAATATACCTACATGAAGGTGGGCTCGTCTAGGTCTTGCATATACAATTTGTTGGAAGGAAAAGTCTAGTGTTGTGCTCCAAATATCCAAGTCACGGTAAGGCACGCAAAAAGATTTAAAATAAAAAGTGGGAGTTGATGAAGTGATAACTAATGCATACAATTTAAGAAGATCAAGTGGAAGAATAAGGTAAAATTAATTAAGGAATCTAGTAAAATAATTTATGGACGCAGCTTCTAGAGAGAAGATGGTCTCCTAGATGGATACAATCAAGGAACATTCGACTCATATTTCAAAATTGCAATAGTTAGAGGGTCACGAAGAAAGGTCGGATAAGTCAAGATTGAGATATAATTATATAGTTGGTTAGATGATTAACTATACTTGAGCATATCAATCATGGCTACAGAGAAGATGGCAATTCATAGGAAAATTAATGCCTATAGGGTCTATTTCTATGACATGGGAGTTCCTCGAAGTTTTCCTCAAAATTATCTACCAAAATGATCATAACTATTAAAATTTTAAATTATTTCTAATAACTATTGAGATAACTCTTATCCTATCTACAAAGCAATTCGAAACTTAAGCTCAATATTTTAATCAACTCAAAATCTACTGTCACAATTAAAATCGTACTAATTATATCAAATTGATTTCCTATTTCAATATGTCAACATATTTTCTAAATACCTTCATAACCAAAACTTATAGTCGTAAAAAAAAACCTAAATAATTCTATGACATAATCAATTTTTTTTATCAATTTCAAATAGCCTTTATCTTATCAAATGTACCACATTCTCTAGTCATAACAATATCATAACCTTGAAAAAAATCTTCAAGATCTTGAGATAACTCTTAGTATATCCCAATTCAATCTACATACTCATTTTATTCCTTTTACCAAGACTATTATTATCCATAATTGAAACTTCTAGATCAAAGTGAATTTATAATTCATAATCATAAGACAATTTTAAAAAAATTCATCGTCAATTTCATATCATTCAAAATATATTAAACCAAACTTTTACTTCAATTTTAAATCTCCAAATTTAACAACTTGTAATTTATAAATCGTACGACTTACCAATTTAAAACCTCAAGCTCTCTAATAAACCGTAAATCATAAACCCTTGTCACGCCCCAGAACCAGAATACTGGATAGCGGGGGCAGACATAGCCAGCTACGTATATTGAAATGGAAACCACCTCGATATACGGTCACGGCTGTCTAGATATGTAAGGGTTTTCTACAAGCCAATAGTCTCTTATGGTCATGAACAAGCCTAGTGTCTCAATCACCACAAGTAAGTAAAGTCGCAAGATGTATGATCATTAAATATACAATAATAAGGCGTCCCAAATATTACATATTCAGCTGATCATGAAGCTAGTCGTTACAAAATGTTAGGACTAGCAAGAGTTTAGTCATATATGATCAACCCTAGGATTTGTCAATCATGTTTACAGCTCGTAGGTAGACAGTAAGTAAAAGTGCTTCGAACTAACAGGTGCTCGTCGGCTAAACGCCTCAAAAGAATAATTTTTACAATAGAGTGAGCGAAACAAAATAGAAAACCCACTCTTGGCCCAGATTCCGTCTAGTGTTCACCATTGGGCTGGAAGCTTGGTAGATCCTCGGGAGCTGCGTACGTGAAAAGTCACGCACGCTCAAGGAAGCTGCGTGGGTGAAAAGTCACGCACGCTCAAGGGAGCTGCGTACGTGAAAAGTCACGCACGCTCAAGGGAGCAGTGTACGTGAAAAGTCACGCACGCTGAGAGAACAGCGTGGGTGAAAAGTCACGCACGCTACAGAGAGCAGCGTAGGTAAAAAGTCACGCACGCTACAGAGAGCAGCGTAGGTGAAAAGTCACGCACGCTACAGAGAGCAGCATGGGTGAAAAGTCACGCACGCTCAAGGGAGCTGCATACGTGAAAAGTCACGCACGCTCAAGGGAGCAGTGTACGTGAAAAGTCACGCACACTCAAGGAGTCACGCTTCCAACAGGAAGCGTACTCAAGTCTGCGTATGCAGTGCTAAAGAGCGCGCGTAGCTCAGGGTGCGTAAGCTAAACAGCTCTGCACACACTGCTCACTGTCTTCTCCAGACAGCAAGAATACTATGGCTGAACCCAAAGCTTCGAAAGCTCACAACTTGGCCATCCGAACTCCAAATCCGGATTTCTAAAGCTCCAACTTGGGTAGAATTGAATGCTCTTCCACTTGGAAACACCAAAACCCATAAAAATCCAACTTAAAGAGATCAAACCATGCAAAATTCAAAAATAGAAATAACTTAGATCTAGAGCAAAGGAGACTTCAAATCACAAAATAGCAAGTTCTAATGTTGATCACCATGTCCTAATCTAGCAAATGAACCAAGAAAATAGGGCTCTCATGAAGTGGCAAGGTGCACTTGCCTAGGGTTAGGAGAGTTGTGGAGGAAGGAGAAGAAGAAGAAGAAGGAAATTAATGGTGGAAGTTATGAGGAGAGAGAGTGTTAGGTGGGGGTTATAAAGAGGGTGAGTTGTGGTGGGTTGAGGGGTAGCATAGGTTAAGGTGATCCAACTCACATAAAACCGAACCAATCCAAATAAAATTGAGCCATGCCAAAATCCAAAATACGAGAAATACCGAAATCCTACAAGTTTGAGAAAAAATAAAAATACATGCCAAAAATCCAAATACGAGTATAAGTAGGAAATACGGAAAATGAGGGTGACAACTCTATCCACCTTAAAAGAATTCCGTCCTCGGAATTTAATCAAGGAGTTAGAGATTGCCACGACAAGCTACACTAAGCACAGGCAAGCTACACTAAGCAGTCCAATCATACAATCATACAATGCAAGCAAGGAAGGGAAAATGTAAGGCATAAGAAAGACATTATACCTCACGAGTCAAACAGGTAGGGATATCGCGATCGGATGTCGTCCTCACGCTCCCACGTTGACTCACCCAGAGAGTGATGACCCCAAGCAACACGGACTAATTCCGCTCTGGTCCAATATAGACACGGGCCTCTCCTCATACGAAAGGTTGGTACCAACAACCAATTCCGAATGGTCTAGGATGTGGCTCGGGTCCAAAATATACCGTCGTAATTGGGACACATGGAATACATCATGCACCTCACTTAGCGACGGCGAAAGAGCGAGACGATAGGATACATCTCCTACTCGCTCTAGAATATCGAACGGCCCTATATACCTAGGACTAAGCTTTCTCCGCACGCCGAAGCGAATGACGCCGCGGTTAGGCGAGATCCTAAGGAATATATGGTCGCCGACAACAAATTCTAAGGGACGTCGATGAGCATCGGCCCAATGGCGCTGGCAGTCCTGGGCAACTCGGAGGTGATCTCTGACCTTCCTGACCACTTCAACCGTCTGGGAAATCAACTCGGGTCTGAGCATCTGCCTCTCTCCGACATCGTATCATGCTAGCGGGAATCTGCACTTCCTGCCATAGAGAGCCTCGAAGGGTGCCATCTGGATACTGGCCTGATAACTGTTGTTGTACGAGAATTCTACCAGGTACAGATGATTCTTCCATGAACCACCGAAGTCAAGGGTGCAAGATCTCAACATATCTTCAACAGTCTGGATTGTGCGCTCTGATTGACCATCCGTCTGTGGGTGATAAGCTGAGCTGAACTGAAGACGAGTCCCCAAACTCTTCTGCAAGCTGTGCCAAAAGTGTGATGTGAATCTTAAATCCCTGTCTGAGGTGATGCTGACTGGCACACCGTGAAGCCTGACGATCTGCCTGAGGTACATCTCTGCTAGCTGTGCCATCGACTGTCCAACTCTGAATGGGAGAAAGTGTGCCACCTTGGTAAGCCTATCCACAATTACCCAAATAGCATCTCTGCCGGCCGGAGATCTGGGCAATCCGGTCACGAAATCTATGGTTATATGTTCCCATTTCCATTCTGGGATCGGTAAGGGTTGAAGAAGTCCAGCGGGCCTCTGATGTTCAGCTTTAACCTGTTGGCAAACCAAACACCGAGAGACAAACCGGGCTATCTCCCTCTTCATGCCATTCCACCAAAAATACTGACGAATATCACGGTACATCTTCGTACCACCCGGATGAATAGAATACTGTGAACTGTGGGCTTCTGCCATGACTTTCTGTCTGATATCTCCACTAGGTACACAAAGACGAGTGCCGTACCGAAGTGTACCGTCCTCATGGATACATAACTCTGGCCTTCTTTCGACTTCACACTCTGCTCTGAGTCGCTGGATCTTGGAATCTGTTGACTGCGCCATCCGGATTCTCTCAACTATGCTGGACTGAACCTGTAGACTGGCCATCAATGCCACGCTGGTAGGAAGAACCACTTCAATTCCCATCTTCTGAAGATCTGCCAATAATTCTGGTTGTGCCGTCAGGAAATAAACTCCGGCTCTCCTGCTTAATGCATCTGCTACAACATTGGCCTTCCCGGGATGATACTGCAAATCCACATCATAGTCCACCAATAGCTCGAGCCATCTTCTCTGCCGCATATTAAGGTCCTTCTGGGTGAAAACATACTTCAGGCTCTTATGATCAGTAAAGATCTCCACTCTATCTCCGTACAAGTAGTGTCTCTACAACTTCAAAGCAAACACTACCGTCGCCAATTCCAAGTCGTGGGTCGGGTAATTCTTCTCATGATCACGAAGTTGGCGTGACGCATAAGATATTACCTTCCCATGCTGCATCAAGACACACCCCAATCCTTTGCCTGAAGCGTCGCAATAAACTGTGAATCCTCCGGTCCCATCTGGAAGGGTGAGAATGGGAGCCGTTATCAAATCTCGCTTCAACTTCTCAAATGATTCCTGACACTCTGCTGTCCAAACAAACGGCACATCTTTGCGGGTCAACTGGGTCATCGGCGCTGAAATCCTTGCGAAATCTGAAATGAACCGCCGGTAGTAGCCGGCCAATCCAAGGAAGCTGCGAACCTCTGCCACTGAGCTGGGTACCGGCTATGACTCGATAGCCACAATCTTCTGAGGATCCACTTCCACTCCTCCTCGGGTAATGATGTGACCCAAGTACGAAATGCGATCGAGCCAGAACTCGTATTTACTGAACTTGGCGTACAACTGATGCTCCCTAAGCGTCTGAAGGACGACTCTGAGATGCTGCTCATGCTCTGCTTCACTCTTGCTGTAGACCAGGATGTCATCTAGGAACACGATCACAAATTGGTCCAAGTAAGGCATAAAAATACGATTCATGAGGTCCATGAATACGGCCGACGCATTGGTCGCTCCAAAGGGCATAACAAGGAACTCCCAATGTCTATACCTCGATCTGAATGCTGTCTTCGGGATGTCCTGTTCTGTGACTCTGATCTGGTGGTATCCTGACCGCAAGTCGATCTTCGAGAACACTGAAGCTCCTCTGAGCTGATCAAACAAGTCATCTATCCTCGGAATAGGGTATCTGTTCTTGATTGTCACCGAATTCAAGGTACGATAATCAACACATAGCCTGGACATACCATCCTTCTTTTTCACAAGAAGCATCGGGGCTCCCCAAGGCGATCCACTTGTACGGATGAATCCCTTGGTCCTCAGTTCTTCAATCATCTTGTACAAAATCTCCAATTCTGAAGGCGCCATCCTGTAGACTCGCTCTGACACTGGTGCTGTCCCGGGAATCAAGTCTATAGTGAACTCAATCTCCCGCTCTGGCGACATCCCTGGAAGCTCCTCTGGAAAGACATCTGGAAACTCTTCAACTATCCGGGGTAACTGTACTGCTGCTACTGCCATCCGCAATGCTGGGGAAGATGGCTCCACTGCGCCTCTGGAAAACGAAAACTCTGGCTCGCCGGGGATACTAAAGACAACTCTGCCAATATGGCAGTCTATCCTAGCATACTGGTTCCTCAACCAATCCATGCCTAGGACTACATTATAGTCTGCCATAGAAAACTCTATGAATCTAGCGGGGAACTCCCTACCACTAACTACGATCTGACACGAGGAAAACACTCGATCTACTCCCACAAGACCATTACCAGTAAGTATATTGAGCCTCACTGATAATGACTCAGGCTCCAATCCTATCCGTGTCGCGAATCGTGTAGACATGAACGAATGCGATGCACCAGAATCAAACAATACCGAAGCTGGAAAGGAGTTGACGAGAATAGTACCTGTCACTACCTCACCTGGTGCAACTTCTTCTTCCATAGCTATCATCATGGCCTGACCTTGTCCTCTGGCTGCTGGTCCCCTCTGCTGGAAACCTCTCTGCCTATTCTGGGTCTGAGCTTGGGCTTGTGCATACTGTTGGGGGTATTGTTGCTGGAATGCCTGAGACTGAGGCGGCAAGGGCCTCGAAGACTGATACTGCTGCTGCTGAACTGGTGCTGGGGTCGGTCCTCTCACCGAAGAGCTAGAAGGGTTGGATGCAGATGAACCACCCCTATTCGGGCAAGCCCCAACCCTATGATCTGCTGCTCCACAAGCCAGGCACAATTCCTGTGCCCTGCGGCAGTCTACCACCACATGCCCTGGCTTCCTGCAATAAGAACATCCTATTGCGGAAGTCTGCTTCTGCTTCTGCGGCTGCGGGTACGTCGGGGTCGAATGCTGAACCGACGTTACTGAGGCCGCCTGCCTCGGAGTCCCAATGGTTAAACTTCTAGCTGGCGGGGCTGGAGCTGATGATTGGTGCATCTGACTATGGGACCGCTTTCTACCTCCGGTCCTATCCACGATCCTCTGGAAGGTATACTCATGCCTCCTTGCTGCTCTCAAGACCGCATCGAACGTCTGGTGCTCGAACTGCTCAACCGCCAATAAGATCTCCAAATGCAGTCCCTGCTGGAACCGCTGGGCTCTATCGAGCTCGGTTGCCACCAAGGTGGGGGCAAACCTACTCAGCCTAGAAAACTCGGTCGCATAACCATCGACCGCCCTGCCTCCTTGCTTCAAGTTGGTAAATCTGGTCTGCAGGTCGTACCGAGCCACTGCATCAAAGTACTTCGCCTGGAATCTCTCCCTAAACACTGCCCAAGCAATGGGTGCCACTAATCCCATGGCCTGTACCACCCACCAATTGCGAGCTAAATCCAATAACTACAGGCGTACCACCGCCACCTTCTCATTCTCAGGTGTCCGGGCTGCTTCCAGAATCACCTCGGTATCCTGAAGCTATGCATCCGCGGCAATCGCATCCTCGCTGCCGTCGAAGAAGGGAGGGTTCAATCGCTTGAAACTGTTAGCCGCCTGGTTCCCTGGATGTCCGCCTTGGGTCAAAGCATCTTGAACTGTCTGGTACAGGGCGTCGCTTCGACGATCCTGGGAAGCTATCAAGGTTCTGATGAGGCCTACGAAGGTACCATCATCTGGCTCTGCGGGCTAGATGGGCCGAACTGGTGACTCTCCTCCCGTAGGCACAACTCTGGAGGCTACCCCAGAATGGTGGGCTTGATCTCCGGGTTGCTGCTGATCTACGGGAAGTGCTCCACCTCGTCGATCGGTAGGACCAGGTACAGTGCCGCTGAAGAAGACGAAACAGGGAACAATAAGGAAAGGACCAGGACAGATCAACGATATAAGCACAGGATCAGGGCAAGAATCCAGGGATTCAGAGGATACGAACAGAGATCAAGGACGAGTACTGATTGAGACATCTATCTGATAAACCCCCATACATCTTAATTTACAAGACCTGCATGGGCCACCACTTAAACCATGTCACGCCCCAGAACCAGAATACTGGAGAGCGGGGGCAGACATAGCCAGCTACGTATATTGAAATGGAAACCACCTCGATATACGGTCACGGCTGTCTAGATATGTAAGGGTTTTCTACAAGCCAACAGTCTCTTATGGTCATGAACAAGCCTAGTGTCTCAATCACCACAAGTAAGTAAAGTCGTAAGATGTATGATCATTAAATATACAATAATAAGGCGTCCCAAATATTTCATATTCAGCTGATCATGAAGCTAGTCGTTACAAAATGTTAGGACTAGCAAGAGTTTAGTCATACATGATCAACCCTAGGATTTGTCAATCATGTTTACAGCCCGTAGGTAGACAGTAAGTAAAAGTGCTTCGAGCTAACAGGCGCTCGTCGGCTAAACGCCTCAAAAGAATAATTTTTACAATAGAGTGAGCGAAACAAAATAGAAAACCCACTCTTGGCCCGGATTTCGTCTAGTGTTCACCATTGGGCTGGAAGCTTGGTAGATCCTCGGGAGCTGCTCCGAAATCTGGCCACACAAAACCAGCTGGGTCAACCCCAGAAAGAGCAAATGCCACAAGGGGGCCACGAAATAAGAACAAAAGCCAGTAATCAGCACAGAAAATCTAATATTAAAACTAAAATTACGAAAATATGTCAGGATGATATACGACGAGATAACCATGGAACTATTCTGATAGCCAGGTTACAACCCGTAAACCAAATAAGAACCGGGGTTGTAACCCTTCATCTGAACAGAGCTTGGTTTTCCACCATTTATCGGCAAGATAAGCAAATATAAGTAATCAAGACAGGAAGCAATCTTGCATGGGATCAAGACATGACTAGACTGGTTATACCTCATTCAATCAATCACGACCAAGCAGATCCTACGACTTACTACTTTAACTAACTAGGGTTATTACAGGCCTAATTACTAACAAGATGCAGTGAGATTGTTCCACAGCCACAAGCCCTGCAGACCATCCAGGTTACCTAGGACGAAAGATTAGGGTTGAATTCAGGTGGGTACATCGTCCAGGAGACGCATGTACCCTTAGGTGACTTAGAGGGTGCAACACTTGACAGTGAGCTGGAAATGCGCCCTACTCGACGACAGGCTACAAATCCCTGGAGCGCCCAGGTAACGGGATTGCCTGTAGCTGTGTCATCTCTTCATGACTACTGTGTTATTCTAGTTATTAGCCTTAATCCATTTTAGTAGGTACTCCTGACCGTGGTATTCAGGAGTCCCATCCTAGACATGATGCGAGACTGGACAAGTGGATTTAACAAGCAAGCAAGAAAGAACCACCCACGGTGTCAAGACAGGTCAAGCTAAGTTATCAGGTCATGTCAAGTCAGGAGTGCGCCGTCACGGGCCACTATCAAGTTATCAAGATAAATCATGTCAGGGTACTTGTCAGGAGTGCGCCACGATGGGCCACTATCATGTTATGCTAGTTCCTGGTCATACCATGTCATGTACAATAGTCATTCCAAACATGTTAAGTAAAATCAAGTTCATGACAAAAAGGCGTAAGGATATAAAATGGACATAAAGTATCTAATAAAATATCAAAAATACAGGGCTATAGAAGAGCCAAGCTTAGAGAAATAAAACCAAAACTTCAAGAGCCAGTGGGTTAAGCAAGGGTCAGGAGAGCAGCGTACGAAAAGTTACGCACGCTGAAAGAGCTGCGTACGTGAAAAGTCACGCACGCCAGAGAGCAGCGTGGGTGAAAAGTCACGCACGCTACAGAGAGCTGCGTGGGTGAAAAGTCACGCACGCTCAAGGGAGCTGCATACGTGAAAAGTCACGCACGCTCAAGGGAGCAGTGTACGTGAAAAGTCACGCACGCTGAGAGAGCAGCGTGGGTGAAAAGTCACGCACGCTACAGAGAGCAGCGTAGGTGAAAAGTCACGCACGCTACAGAGAGCAGCGTAGGTGAAAAGTCACGCACGCTACAAAGAGCAGCATGGGTGAAAAGTCACGCACGCTCAAGGGAGCTGCGTACGTGAAAAGTCACGCACGCTCAAGGGAGCAGTATACGTGAAAAGTCACACACACTCAAGGAGTCACGCTTCCAACAGGAAGCGTACTCAAGTCTGCGTATGCAACGCTAAAGAGCGCGCGTAGCTCAGGGTGCATAAGCTAAACAGCTCTGCACACACTGCTCACTGTCTTCTCCAGACAGCAAGAACACCATGGCTGAACCCAAAGCTTCGAAAGCTCACAACTTAGCCATCCGAACTCCAAATCCGGATTTCCAAAGCTCTAACTTGGGTAGAATTGAATGCTCTTCCACTTGGAAACACCAAAACCCATGAAAGTCCAACTTAAAGAGATCAAACCATGCAAAATCCAAAAATAGAAATAACTTAGATCTAGAGCAAAGGAGACTTCAAATCACAAAACACCAAGTTCTAATGTTGATCACCATGTCCTAATCTAGCAAATGAACCAAGAAAATAGGGCTTTCATGAAGTGGCAAGGTGCACTTGCCTAGGGTTAGGAGAGTTGTGGAGGAAGGAGAAGAAGAAGAAAAAGGAAATTAATGGTGGAAGTTATGAGGAGAGAGAGTGGTAGGTGGGTGTTATAAAGAGGATGAGTTGTGGTGGGTTGAGGGGTAGCATAGGTTAAGGTGATCCAACTCACATAAAACCGAACCAATCCAAATAAAACCGAGCCATGCCAAAACCCAAAATACGAGAAATACCGAAATTCCACAAGTTTGAGAAAAAATAAAAATACATGCCAAAAATCCAGATACGAGTATAAGTACGAAATACGGGAAATGAGGGTGACAACCCTCCACATTCTCTAGTCGTTTACAAATCATAACTTATAATTTAAAATACTTTAATAAATTTGAGATAAAATTTAACATATTGAAACTTGAACTTAACCGTAAATCGTGTGCCATAATTTTAAGATGTTTCTCAAATCAGTTTCATATCCCAATAAATCAATAACTATTTCACAATTTCCAAAAATCATAATTCATAAATTTTGTTTCCTTGATCTAGCTATCCTCTTGTGTATACCACCTTCTAATAGCAAAATGAAATTCCAACTATCATTTGATGACGATAATATGCTACTACCCAACTTGGAATTAACTAATCCTTAAAATCATACTTTTAGGAAAAATGTCTTTATAACTCAAATAAGACCTCAATGCATACTAATTGTCAATGTAACCTTCCTAGCCATGTGTTTGACCTATGAGCATATATTAGTAGAGTCATCTTCCTAACTGTTACTAAGCATGAAAGATACAAATTTACAGTAGAAAGAGTTCAAGCAGGATGCAAGTCAAGGATGACAACGAAAGTTCAAAACTTGAAACAAGGAAGGAGGTCAAGTTTGTGGATGAGATTCCTAGACGCTAATCCTATATTGCAGGCTCACATCGGTACAATTACGTAACCGAAGTGACAAACTTGACCTGCATGGGCCACCACAAAAATATGTAACGCCTCAGTCCCAAAATATAAGGACTAGAACGTAACCATGCCGGCTGTATACATACGAAGTATACTCCAATATATGGAAACCTCGTATGAATATATAAGTTGTAAAATGCAGTGAACCAAGAGTAATCTAATCTCATCCACAAATGAAAGAATAAAGAATATCATATAATCAACTATGAATTGTCATTGGTACATGTAGTTGGGCGGAGACAAATCTACTACCAACTATGAAGAGAAATACATCACAAAAGAAAGAGTTTGGCGAGCGAAGCGAAGCCGATCAAAGTACAATCATCCTCGAAGACATAGGGAAGATCATGGCCACGGCTAGAATACCTGCGAAAGACAAGAGCACACACCTGACGAGATAACCAGGTCCTCAGAGGGACATAACAAGATACATAAAGAACATGCCACATAACTGAATATATACACTATGTCATAAATCACAAGTAAAGTAAATAGTCCCACTCGTAACAAGTTCCAATACCTCATTATCGAAACAGTAGACTACCCTACAACTAAACAAGGACAAGGGATAGTACACTATACCGCGATGTGATATTGTCCCAAGCTACTAATGGAACGGAGTGATATGACATTGACGAGGGTTACCTAACCATCTAATGTGTTTATGCAATAAGAACAAACCTTCAACGCATGGACACTCTGGCTCAGGAGCAGTAATCTCAGGTATGGCCCCATTAGGATACCAGGGACCTCAAAGCATAACATTCATCGAATGTCAGAGGCCAGCAGTAAACCAGGTATCAGGATCCAGGACCGTATCTCCCTCGAAGATAACCCGCAATAGGGAAGTACATACTTGGCCCATACGTTAAGGAACTGTTCTTTCCATCCAATGCCTAACAGAGTCACCTCTATGTCTCATATACCTCTACTAACTGCTAAGTCTCCTCACACGCCTCTATTAGCAGTTAGCCCTAACACATGCACATGGGGAATCAGCCCACACGGAAGATCCTCTATATGTTACTCATCTTACACATCATCATGGTACAACTGTGTCAAAGTATATGCGATACACTACAGACGGTAGTCTCTTAACTCTAAGTCCATATGCAATCAAAGGATAATAACAAAGTACATCTAATATCACTGAGCAGACAGTAAATCAAGAACTGTAAGAACTGGAAATAAATGAACAGTGATATGTAATATAATACAAACTGAATATAAACAGTATAATGACAAGGTATCTTGCCTGGTGTGTCTCCTGGAGTGGTACGATAATCGAGCAAGTCTTATTTTGTCCAATTACCGAGGTCGACGTGTAAGGGTCCAAATTTGCAAGAAAATAGGAAAGTACAGTTTCGTTATGATTGGTGATGATAATCGAAGAGAGAGTTTGAGGAAAAAGAAGAAGTTATGTATAGTATTTTAGAAAATATTTATAATATTGAAAACTAGATTTTTATTAGTCAAAATATGTTTTAGATAATACCAAAAATATATAAAAGGATCATTTTAACTAAAAACTCGAAGTTTGTCAAAGTTAGGATTTTCGGGGTAAAAATATGTTTTTATAAGTAAATATATTTCTCGGATAAATATTTCAAAGGTACTAGAAAAATTATTTCATAAGTTGAAACCTATATTTTATGACCTAAAATATTTATAGATAATTATCTAATCATTGGGAAAATATTTTTAGGATGTAGAGCTATCCCCAACCCACATCTATATTTTTCTTTGAAATTATTTAATGCATATATACAGTTAAGATAACAACTATAATAATAATAATAATAATAATAATAATAATAATAATAATAATAATAATAATAATAAAATTGAAGAAAATCTCAGCATTAATAATACTAATAATAATAACAATAATCATGATAATAATAATAATAATAATAATAGTAGTAGTAATAATAATAATAATCCTTATACAGCCAACCCCCCCAATTTAATCACAGTAAGAGAGGAACGAAGAGAGGGAGAGAGAGAAGAGTTCGAGAGGAGTAGAGTGAGGGAGAGGACTTACCGGAGGGCGCTGCGCGGACCGGCCGACGGCGAAGGAGTGTCGGTCCTGGCGGAGGTTGCTCGATCGGCGGCGGAGATCCGCCGATGGTCAGCTTAGGCTCACTCGACGGCAGGGCGGGGACGTCCAGTTCGACGAGGCGGCCCCGCGGGTACTGCTCCGGCGCAGAGGAGGGCCGCTGTAAGTGGAGCGGAGAAGCGGCCGTCGTTGCTCCGGTCGAGGAGGCCGTCAGGGTTCGGTGGCGAGCAGAGGCCGATTTCCTCGAGGGTTTCTGCGGCGGCGATGGGGTTTCCTTCTGGGGTACTTTTGGCCGAAGACGGTGGCGCACCGAGGTGCTCGGCCGTCGACGCGGCTCAGAGACACCGTGCGACGGCAGGATCTGGTCGCTAGTCGACAAGGAGGTCGACTCGTGCGGCCACGGTGGAGGCGGCACCGGAGTCAAGGTAAGGATTTCACCCCTTCTACTTCCCCATTGGTGGTGGTGGCGGTTTGGATGGGGCTTGTCGGCCGGATGCCAGTCGGGTCGGGTGGCGGATGAGGTGTTGTCGGAGCATGGTGGCGGTGGTGTCGGGATGATGGTGGCTGGGTCGGTGTTGCTGGCTGCGGAGGCGAGTGGCGACGTGGGCCGACGGGTGGTGGTTTGTGGTGACCGAAATGGAGGGGCTGAGCAGAGAAGCCGCAGTGGCTAACGTGGTGGCGTCGAGAAGCAGAGGCGATGTCGGATAGGCTGTTGAGTCCGAGCCAGGAAGGAGGGAGAGGCAGAGGATGGTGGGTTTCTGTCTAAGTTAGGGTTAGGGCTAGGTTTTCGGATTTGATTGTGTCCGGTGTCGTGTCCTGTGCGACACGAATTCGGATGTCTGGGTGTGTCGGACACGGAGTTGGGAGAATTGTAAATGTAATGGAAAAATATAGTGGTGGGGATAAGGCACAGACACGATGCACTGTTGTGGAGATTAGCTTGGTAGAATTTATGGATGAGTACCTCTCCTTATATAGGAGGTGGGAATTCCCAGTTGGATAGGGATTATGGAGGTTTAAATTCCAATGGATAAATTCCATATTAATTCAAATCGATTTAAAATTAATTTATCAAATCTACTTTAATATAGATAAAACTTATCTTTAATTTAAAAGCTATTTAAAATAAGGTCTATAAATCGTTTCTAACTTAAATCATAATAATTAATTAAATATCAAATCAAACAATATTTCAAATACCATTTTAATAAATAATAAATATAATAATAATTAATTTCGAAAATCATGATAAATGTTTTAATATTTGGAATATCATTTTGTAATAAAATAATTATACTCGTTGTCGTAAAATTATGAAACAAATTTTATATCACTTGCAAATAATATATTTACATAAAAGAACTACTACTTATATTACAATAAAACATAAGTTGTAGCACATCTCGATGTGACATTTTTACAACTTTATGTAATTAAAATATTTGTCACGTATTATTTTGAAACTAAAATTCTTCTATAAAATCTCCAATAAAAATGTTTTACAAAAATATGTACCTCGCACATATTTGCACTCGACGAGCAATTTCGAACCGAAAACTCGCACGCGACGTACATTACGAGATACGAACTTGTACGCGGCATATGAATACAAAGTACTAGTAAATATCATTAAATACCAATTTAAAAAATTGTAGTAGAAATTTAGGGGGTTTACAATTGTGGTTGTGAATATAGGTGGTTGTGATTGTGATGGTAGTCGCTAATTATGATCTACTAGGATTTGGTCGTAGAACGAACATCGAGGAATTTACTAGAATAGAATCTAGTCAAGGTCATATTTTAAGTTAACGTTATAATCCCTCTGAATTAATTTCTTAATTTCTTTACTTTGGAATTCCGAGAATTTGATCATCTCAGATATTCTCAATTTAATTATTTTATTTTTTCGTCCTTGACTGAGGGCTTGCATGTCGTTTGACGACCTAGTATTGTTCACTAGATTTGTAGACCAAGGAGCTACTATTGTGCATTGGAGAGAAGCTGGAAAACAAGAACGAGATGGGAAGATTGAAGGCAATTATATTGAAATCAGATCTTCTCATCATCAATTCAGGTATATAAATATATAATTATATTGGGTAGAATAGTTGTATTAGGTAGAATAGTTCACCTCAATTTATAGTTTCAGAAATGTCCTTTTGAATAATATTAATTTTATTTTGCAAGTTATGTCCTGAAATAAACCTATCCTAGAACCTTACGGACGACAATCGCGAATATGGGTACTGGAGTATTTGTATGTCGCGTAGCCTGGGGATGCTGTTACGTACTCGGCTTGCCGTATTCTGGAGCGGGACATGACACCTTAATTGACACAATACTCTACTAGTTACTAAAATTGCTTACTCATATTGGAAAGATACCCACTATAAAACATCAATTTGGGAATAGAATTACCCCCCAAACACTATGTTTATTCAATTAGCACACATTTGTCAGCAACTAACAAACAAACTATGTTGGTGGCATTTCATAAAAACATAGAATATAAAACGATATCAAATTATTAAAATGTAGCAATGGCCAGAAACACACCAATATGAATGCATTTGTGTGTGCAATGCTCTTCTTCCACTTTCTTCCTTGCACACTTTCTTTGTTGGGTCAACTTTTGTTTATTAGTTCTTCAAGAACATACTAAACCCAAGCATAAAGGCCTACAGTCTTCCATATACATTAGTACCCTAAAAATATGCAATGGATATACAACATAAATAATGATTAGGAACTTACCATAGACAAAGTAATGAGCAAAAAATTGGCAATTGGCAATTGGCATACACATTCTCAATCTTTTCAGGAGCTATATATATACCTTAAGACAAATTTAATATGTTCTGTTTTCTACAATACATTGCGAAAAACAGCCTTAGAAGAAAACCAAAAATCATACACAAAGTCATTTTTCAAGCCTTCACTTGGAAATGACTCTGACATATATAATGCATATATAAATATGCATCCATAATGAGTTATACATGCAAAATCACTCAAATACCAAGTTATCTGAAAAGCATACGCCCCTTATTATACAACATTCGACTTGAGGTCAAATGCCATTTTAATGTATAATGAGTGCAGTTATGTAAACGCAGAAATATCTTGTGTTGTATACACACTTAACGAAAAAAAACTATTTATTTGGCAGCTGTCTCTAAATCCCTTTTATTCTATATGCTAGAAATGATAGGAGAAAGTTGTAAATAAGTGATAATATATACTGAAGTACCCAACTTGTGGGAAGAGGCAACTAAACCTCCTTGACAATGCAAAACCAAATACGAAGACATCATAATAAAGGATAAAGAAAGAAAACCTTAAACATCAAAATGATGGGGTAACATACTAACTTAATCTCTTGAAATGCCACTACATGATCTTCAATTCCAAAATTAGGTTCAGCAGATTTGGGGTTTTTTACAAACTGAATTAAATATGTATGTATCGCATATATTTTTTTATAAATTTACTTCAAATATTTAATTTGCACCAAGAGAGTCTTCTGATGTACTTCAGAATAAGTGTATGCATCTTTGTCCTAATCAATTACCTCTTCCTATTAATGCGATCTGTTCCAATTAAAACAACTCCAATTACATATGAAACTAGAAAAAGTTGGAGAAAAAGGTGCTTACGTCTGTACATCATCTTTATAGTAACCTTGGAAAACTATAGGGTAAGGTTGGCCATCAGATGTGTAGATCATTTTAGGAACATCCGCAAGCTTGATTTTTGCAAAAGGAAGCTAATAAAGGTTCAACCAAAAATTCATCCATACAAGATTTTATGCCACAAATAGCGATAGAGAAACTTAAAGAACAAGAGGCATTAGTTTTTTAAGTACATTAAAAAAACACAAATCAACTAGTATAAAGAAGAATCAGGATCAAACAGTCGATGGTACCACAAAGTGATAATATTTTGTATTTTACCAGACAAATAGACAAGTTCATAAGTGTAGAATGAATGATTGTTAGCAGCATAAACAAAGTTTGATCTACTAGATGGGCGGGGTGCAATTTCTTTTTTTTGGTAGAGGTGGGGATGACATGCATTTATAGAAAAATAAGTACCATAAGGCAGGAGCAAATAGCAATAATCAGATGGTGTTATCTACCATACATGACTATAACATCTAAGGATAGCAGTATCTAATGAAATACAAGCAAACAACAAGTAAAAACCCTTATTCATTTTTTCTAGCTTTGAGAAGAAGGAAAATAGTTGTAAGCTATAAGAATCTGTAAAACAGGAAACTCGGGATCTAATGTAGTAGTAAATGCACTTGTTATGGGATGAGAAAACTAACATTCCTATTTAAATTTGGCACATCAGACACTTTATGATATGAATTCAACCTGCAGATGCTGTAATACAAATAAACTAATTGGCAATGTATGCTTTATTGCTGAGGAATCATGGGATGACTCTATAACTTCCCATTTCCAAAATTATCTAATATATTTCCTACTTAAGCAAAAGAATTAAGTTTCTCGCCTCTGTATGGACTCCTAGCAGCTAACGAGCTGGATGAACTGCATCGAATTAAGGTCTGTGGTATCTTATCAAACTAAATACGCCTTTCATCAAAATGTCGTGGACATGGGGATATGCATCGATGCAAGCATAGATCACAAACAAGATGGCAATGCTAAGGTCATGAGGGACTAGGACATTTCCTCTAGTTAGGAGTTTGGTCTCTATAATACTAAAAACATAGGACCTCCATGATTCTCTGCTCTTAAGACTTCTCCAATCACAAGCTTTGAATAACGGCCAAACCTTTAGAACTAAAATGCTTACAACATGCCTCAATATGCAAGATGAACATAGGAAACAAAATACTAAAAAAAGAGCAAACAACCGCTCTCCGCCAGATGCGTCAGAGATCCATCGACTGACGAGTGTCATATCCAAATCCCTACATCCGTCGAACAGACCAGTGACCTCCATTGTTCTGAAGCTGCAGCTAGCCGATCGTCCTTGCCACGAGCACTACATCTCCAACGCCGAAACCCTAGGCGATCTCTATCGGGCAGAGTGTTTCCCGAATTAGGAAGTTAGGAATTTGAGAGAGAGGCAAGATCAAATTTCTTGCCCATAGGGTTCTAATTGGTCTTCCAGATAACTCACCGGAACCCTATACGAACTGGAGCGGCAGGGGAAGCGAGAGAGGAGACGGAGGTCTAGGATTTGGAGGGGAAGGAGAGGAGGCAGTGGTGGACAGAGAGGAGGATGACGGAGGCTAAGGTATCAGTGGAGAGTTTGGAAGAAGGTGACGGAGGAGAGCAGATCTCTAGCCCAGTGGAGAGCTTGGGGAGGATGGAAAGAGTTTGCAGAGGATTTTGGGAAGGATAGAGAGAGGAGAGCTCGGGGTAAATAAAAATAAGGAATAGAAGCAGCGATCAAGTTGACAACAAAACCGTCCACATGGAACCTACAGTAAAGAAATTTTCAAAAAATTACTAAAATGATACTTGAAGTAATCGCTGTAATTTTCCTGCACATACATTCATTGACGGTTATCAACAAACCGTCAATAAATACAATGGATTTTCTTGGCGGTTCCTCCAAAATTGTCAAGTATTATGATCAATTTTTCTAAAATAACGCAAAAAGGTTATTTTCTTGACATATGTCTAAAACTGTCAAGATAACGGCTTTGGCTATATGTCAAGAAATTGACTGTCAAGAAAGGTCATTTTCTTGTAGTGCCATTAGATTCTTGACCCTTCCACATTAGAAAATTATGTGTCAATCTTCATCTATTTATGGAGAGACTTTTTTTTTGTTTTCTCCCAACACTAAAACCCTTCCAACTTAATCCTCTAATCCTAATTAAGTAATTGCTACCCATTATACATACCCTTGTGAACATCTCTTATCTTTCTCTTTCTCACATTCTCTTTTTTTTCATCTAAAATAGCCCAAAATTTGTCATAAATTCAGTCTCATTTTTTAGAAGCTATTGTAACTTCGTGAAGCCATTACGACCAACTCCAGACTCTATTTTATCTCCATTCTTTTTAGAACTGTATCGAGGTTAGCTTCCCAAGTCCATAATTTACTTTCTGTAATTATGAACATAAATTTTTGGAAAATTGTTTGAGTGCCAGTTGTCACGATCCGCTACCCAAATTGTTGGGCAGGGCCGAGTCATGTCCAGCCTACGCTTAAGATAAAGCGTAGTAAGCTGTTCTAAAGACAAAATAAGATAAGACCAAAGTGTGCTAACATTGCTATATGTAATAATGAGTCAAAATGTTCTAAACACAAAAGTCGTCTCGTATATAGGTAAGTTCCAAGTACAAGTCCAAAATGTAAAACTGGATACAAGTCCAGTCACAA
>JANAVB010027999.1:14994185-15039185 GCA_029216955.1 Iris pallida | reverse complement strand
TTGGCACTAGGGTGAATTGAATATCACGATTGGTGTGTCTCTTATAAGACTGCATCTATCAGCTCTCCCTTCGGCACGCATAACCGGTTGCCATGACTCAAGGATCCATCCTCTGCTACGGTGAAGTCATCTAGCAATCCAGCTAAAGCCTGGGCTCGAAGTCTGCGAAGGCTCTCATCTGTAGACTATGCCTCCTTGATCTGCTCCATCAAACCTGATTGAATGTCTAGCGCCATCATCTGTATGACTGAACCTGGCCGAACTATCTCGATACCGAGCTTCTCCAGATCTTCCCGCAAATGTCGATCTATCATCAGATACCATGCCATCGGATGCCTGCTCAGCCCATCCTCTACCATATTTGCCTTTCTGGGATGATACTGTAAATCAATGTCGAAGTCCTTCATCAACTCCAACCATCGTCTTTGCCTTATGTTCAGCTCTTACTACGTGAACATGTAGGCCTTTAAAAAATGACAGTCACGCTGAGTTGATCAGGACAGAGTCAAAAGTCACGCTCAGTTGATCCAGACAATATTTACAAATCACGCTGGGGAGACAGCTCATCATTTGTCAGAGAGTAATTATGACTGACAGCACAACAGTCGAAGAATGTCTCTTCGTATGCCACGTATGCACAGAATTCGAGAGATCACAGCCGTCTATTGCGTGATTTTCGAAATCTTCTTCAGCAAGACTCAACCTTCGTCAAGTTGGCGTACCAAAAGAGCTTCTTGTCATTTAATGTGACAGACAAAAGCAATCACTGCTAGAGATTTTGTGTCAGTCGAGGCACGCTGAATCAAGACAGCTGGCAGTTCTATTCCAAATCTGCGTGTATTCTGAAGTTTTCTTCCTCAAGTCTGCGTGGATTCTGAAGTTTTCTTCATCAAAGTCTGCGTAGATTCTGAAGCTTCTTGCCCCAAGTTTGCGTAGATTTTGAAGCTTTCTACCCCGAGTCTGCGTGGATTTTGTCTTCACCAAGTCTGCGTGGATTCTGAAGCTTCTTGCCTCAAGTTTGCGTGGATTTTGAAGCTTTCTACCCCGAGTCTGTGTGGATTTCGTCTTCAACAAGTCTGCGTGGATTTCATCAAATTAGAGTACGTGGCAGCCATGCCACTGGTCTTTCGCCTACGTGTCCTGTAACTTGCACATGACTCATGCATGATTGCCATGTGTCCAACAGTTACAGGCCACGTCCAGTAACTGCTCACAACCTTGCGTATGTTAAATCCTGCATGATTTTCAACTAAGCACAGGCTGTGAAGACAGTTATCTTTTCAGTTATTATTTTTGACTCTATAAATAGAGTTCTTTTTCTTATTCATTGGACGGATACATAGTTATCTACTGTCAAAATTTTGAGAGCTTTTCTTCTTCGCATAGTCCAAGGGATAAAGTGATCGTCTTCTAGATCAGATTCCCACAGTTGTAATTTTTCCCAGATACACAATAAATAAAGGAATTTATTTATGGAAAACAAATTGGCGACTCTGCTGGGGAAAACCATCTTCTCTTCTGAGATGGCAACAACTCAATGCGATACTTCGTCAATCGGCTCGACAAAGAAGGTGATGCCGATCCAATTCGATCAACTCGCCTATGAAGAAATGCAGCAGGCTAAGAGTGGTAAGCCCACTACAGCCTCCATCATCACTGCTAAGTCGAAGGGACACTCTGTCTATGTCTCTAAGAATCAGTTGGCAGCCAATGGTGAAGTCTCTGCCACAGTGTCTGCTCCTAACACTGGCAAGAACTCTACTGCAAGCACGCACACTCTTGTGCGCTCGAAGATGACAGCAATCAAAGATCACGCTAACAGTACTGGCTCCTTAGCCAAATCTGTTCCAGTGTGTGTCTCCAAAGTTGAAAGTCACGCTGACAGTACTGGCTCCTTAGCCAAATCTGTTCCAGTGTGTGTCTCCAAAGTTGAAAGTCACGCTGACAGTACTGGCTCCTTAGCCAAATCTGTTCCAGCATACAATTTCAACCTTAAAAGTCACGCTGACAGTACTGGTTCCTTAGCCAAGTCTGTTCCAGTGTGTAATTCTAAAATTAACAATCATACTAACAATATTGGCTCCTTAGCCAAATCTGTTCCAGCGTGTATTTCCAAAGTCAAAAGTCACGCCAACAGCACTGGTTCTTTAACCAAGCCTGTTTCAGCGTGTATTTCATCTAAGAAGAATAGCTCTTTAGCTATCTCTTCTTCTTTGCCAAGTTCTACCAGAACTGGGGGTGGTCTTCCACACAAAGTTCCTTCGAAAAGAAATAACTCTTTAGTTGTTTCTTCTGCTCCTGTAGTTTTTACTTCATGAACAGCTTTGACTGACAATTTTGTAAGTCAAAGAAAAGGAGATGGTCGTTTGACTACTCTTCCTTCTGGACATTCTACGTCTCAAAACTTGAATGAGTCTAAGAAGAAACATTCCTTAATATTTTCTTCTATGACTTCCTCGAATTGGGCACAGAATTCGTCTAGAAAAGGTCTGTTACCAACTCCTAATCAAGGGGGTGGTTCAACTCTTCCTTCTCTGCAAATATCCAGATCAATGGAAGGAAAACTCCATGTTTCCAAAACCAATGTGTTACCTCTAACTGATCTAAGAACAAAAATTAATGCTTCTGGTGTTAAGAAACCATACCAGTTGGAAACAAGGATAAGAGATCCAGATGCAGAGTATGCAAGAAACTATGTGGCTCATATTAATCATTCTCTATATAATCAAGAGCCATCAAGATCCAAGAACAGAAAATATACTCCTCAATCTTCACAAACAGATTTACGAGAATATCTTCAACAGAAGAGAAGAAGTGATTATGTGTCAAAGGACCATGCTGAATGTGACTTCTATCTAAGAGTCATAATTCAATGCAGATGTCAATCAATGGCTCATGATCATGTTGATCATGAATGTGACTTCCAGCCAAGAGTCACAATGCAATGCAGATGTCAAACAAAACGACAATCTGTCTTCAATCAGATTCAGTGTGAACCTATGCCTGATGAAGATGAGCCTTTGTTTGCTTCTGTCAATATTACCTCTCGGGATGCTGGGGGTAGAGTTGATAGTCCAGATGGAGTATATAGAAATACCAGAGCAAGAGTCATGGCCTCTAGTCAAAGAAATTTGATCTCTGAAGATGATTCTGAATTCCTTGGAGAATCTAACTTCCCACCTCTTCCTACTGGGGGTAGTTCTCCTATAATTGACTTTGATGCACAAAGCAATGATTCAGAACAAACAACATCTACCAGTTCATCAATAATTCCTCGTACAGTCACGACTTATATGGTTGATGGGAATACTGATGAACCTTCTTCTTCCTTGACTCCTCAAGATCAAAGAATTGCTTCTTTGGAACAACAAATGAAGTCTATGGCTGATACTATGAAGTCGATGTATGAACTCATGGCAACACAGATGCAAAATCGACAGACTGTACCAGATGCCATACCAACTGACACTGATATGAGTCCAGTACAAGTTCCTCCAGCAGTACAATCCAATACTCCTAGACCAGCTCAACCAAACCCTAATCTCTCTGGAGCTGGGGGTAGTGCTTACAATGCTGTTCCTCCTCCCAACTATTCTCTACAAGTTATAACTTCCACAATCTTCTGGAGTTGTTAATGAAGAATTGAGGAATCTCAAAACTCAATTCGAGGCATTCAAACAGAAAGATGGTTTACAAAGGTTAGGCATCAAACAACCTTATCCGATAGAATGGAAGCAAGTATCGTATCCTCCTAAATACAAGCCTTCCCACTATCTCATTCTATGATGGAACTACTTCTCCAAGTCAGTTCATTAATCACTTTGAAGTGATGACTGATCAGCTGCAACCAAGCGACGCCCTCCTTACTCGGGTGTTTGTTCGATGTCTCAAGGGAACGGCTTATGAATGGTATAGAAGTCTCCCAGATGGGAGCATTACCTCATTTTCTGGTTTCAAACAGATGTTTCTTGAACGGTTCTTTGAAGGGCTCAATGACATGACTATGTCTGCTCTTATTAGAATCAAGCAGAAAAATAATGAAACTACAGAAGAGTACATTGAACGGTTTCGAAGAGAAGCTCTGAAGATGCCTCTTGGAACTCCTGATGCTGTCACCATCGACACATATAAATCAAACTTGTTGCCAATCATCAGCATGTGGACAGGATCCACTCAATTCCTAAGACTGGCCTTCTTTCATAGTTAGTGCCAAGGCCGCAGAAATTAGTGCTGAAACCTTCAAAGGTTTAGGAGTACAGATGACTCCTAAAGAAACAGGTCAAGGTACTAACAATAAAAATAATGCTCGCAAGGGAAAAGAAACTCTTGAAGTTAATCTTCAGAGGAAAGATGCATCAACTGTTCAAACTTCTCCTACAACTCAACAACCAAGAACACCTCGCCCCAAAGAAGAATACTCTTTCGATGACGACGATGTCCTTGGTATCTTTGAATGTCTGCTGAAAGGTAATAAGATACAATTACCTGAGATCAAGAAACCTGATGAAGCTGGTAAAACAGATAATCCCAAATACTGCCCATATCACAGAATGCTGGGTCATACAATTCGTACATGTTATGTACTGAAAGGAAAGATCCAAGAAATGATTAAATCTGGAGCTATCTCTCTTACTCCAAAAGAGAAGACCGTCACCTCCAACGTCGTCTCTATGCAATTCGGAGATTTCCCTCCTCAACTCCTTGAAAGTGGGATCGTTCCTATTCCTAAGGCAACTCTTGACATAGTGAATCTTCCTCCTCTACAGTCTGAAGGATTAGTGCCAATCACTTTAGAAACTGGAGAAATCATGTGGATCCATCCTGATCTAGTGGCAGATTTTGAATCGCCTTCTACTCAAAAGACTACTTCTCGAAAGTCCAAGAAGGCTGGAAAGATTAAGTCATGTCATATGACTTCTCTTGGATCTATTCCTGACACAGAGCCAAAAGAGAAAGAAGAAGCACTTGTTAGTGCTACTCGAACGGGAAAAACCTTATCTAAAGGATTATTCCAAGAATCCTGAGGATCCTCTTGATATCCCTCCAGCTGATAAAGATGCTTCTAATGTTCCTCCTGAAGAAGAATCATCCACTGAACCTGTTCCTCCCAAGCCTACAGCTCTGGAGAAAGGCAAACAACAGGCTCGGTTTGATAAGCCAATCAAGAAGTCCTCTCCTCTTGAACTTCAGAAGCCTTATAATTTCGACATTTTAGCTCAGCTTGCTAATACTCCAGCTAGAATGTCCCTCTTTGAACTTCTACTGTCTTTCCAAAGAGACTCGGGAGACATTAAGTGAAGCACTTCTACAAGCTGACTCTTGTCTTGCACAATTGAAGAAGCCAGATGCTAGAAACTGCCACTTGCTTACATTGACAACAGTGTATTGGAGATTATCCCAAATATCACCTTTATACAAGACGACATGCTATTGGAGGATAATCGACATGATCGGCCTCTCTACTACACCGGTTATATCGATACAATGAAGATAGATCGTATCCTCATTGATCCAGGGTCTGCTATAAGCATAATGCCAAAGAGTCTGTTGGATGAACTAAAAATCTCTCTTCACAAGCTCTCTAAGACGGTTACTACTATCCTGGGATTCAATCAAAGCCGAAGCGAGCCTTTGGGAAAGATTCATCTGAAGCTTCAGATAGGCGATTTCAGATCCAAAGTCACTTTCTATGTGATCGAGATCGTGGGATCCTATAATCTTCTTCTGGGGAGGCCCTTTCTTCATGAAAATAATGTGGTGCCTTCTACTCTTCATCAGTGTTTTAAATACATTGATAGCAATGGAAGAGTACAAAAAGAAGTTGCTGATATAAATCCCTTCCATGGGGTTGAAGCTTATTTCAATGATTCCGAATGTACAAAGAAAAGTATACAAGGGTTATACAAGCTATGGAGAAAGAGGATTCACAAAGTGAGACCTTAATAATTCCTGTTAAAGGTCGAACTATTCAGCAACAATCTCCCAAACTCTCTGAAGAAGGTTCTTTCATCATTCCGGTGAGTGGACGGATTTTTCCGTTACCTCAGTCGTTTGCTCAAGACACAATGATTATTCCTGTCAGTGGGCGTACTGTAATTCCTGCATCTCCACATATGAAACAGGATACTCTGCTAATTCCAGTTGGAGGGCGGATTATTCTTCCATCTCAAACTTCAAGGGAGCTCACCTCTTCTGAGCCATTTGTTATCGATCTTAATCGAAACAACGCTTCTTCTCGTTCTTCTTCTCCCCTTTAGTCATTGACTTGGCTAAAATCTCTAAGGCTCAGCCTTCTCCCAATGTAAATACTGCTGCTTTTACATTTAATGAAAAGTCTCCATCTTTGCAGTATGCTGATGTGTGTAATTATGTTCATAGTTATTTACATTTGTTAGATGACTTGAACGCAATAACCATAGGGGTTGTACAGACTGTTCATACAGATGTATCCCTAGAACCTGTACAATCTTCATACTTTCTAGTTCCCAGCAGAAAGCCAGGAGACATTCCAATATTCTTCTATAAAGGGCCCCAAAGTCCTTCTGATTTAGAAGATAAAGACAAAAATGATGATACTGGAAGATTACAACTACGTCGTTATAGTCAGCAATCTAAAGACATCATCAAAAATATGGGCTATGAATTCAGGACTGGCCTCAATAGTGGAAAGGGAAGAAAAATGCCTGTTCGTATTCCTCCTCTGAAATATGGAAGGACGAAATGCGGACTGGGCTATATAGCCCCTACTCCTTTTATCAATATTATCCATGAAGATCCCGAGTCTGACGAAGATAAGAGATCTGATTCTTCTAGTACCACTTTTGGGATTCCGATACGAGTATCGGTGACTTCTACTGCAACCTTCTGTCTTCCAACATGGTTTCCATTGACCATTCTGAAGAAAGTGATGAAGACGAAGAAGAGTTTGAAATCTCACCTGAATCGGAACAATGGGCCCAAAGATTAGATAATCAATGGGAGTTCCGTTTCGAGCAAAAAGAACCTCCGACTGAAGACAAACTTGTTCAAATAGATGTTGGTGAAGAGGGATCTCCCAAACCAATATTCATCAGTGAAAGTCTTTCTGAACCTGATAAGCAAGACATGATCAAACTCATTCGTGACTACATCGATGTCTTCGCTTGGAGTTATGAAGATATGCCAGGACTTGATCCACAAATTGCAACTCACAAGCTCAATATCTTGCCGAATGCTAAACCGGTCAAACAACAACAGCGACGATTTCGTCCAGACATTATGGATGCAATTGAAGTTGAAGTCAATAAACTCATAACCTCCGGGTTTATTAGAGAGGAACAACATCCCGATTGGGTGGCTAACATAGTTCCTGTCCTTAAAAAGACTGGCAAGGTCAGAGTATGCATAGACTTCCGCGATCTCAATGCGGCATGCCCTAAAGACGAATTCCCTCTACCAATCACTGATGTCATGATTGATAATACCTGTGGATTTGAACGGATGTCATTCATGGACGGGTATTCTGGATACAATCAGATTAAAATATTTCCAGATGACGAGAAGCACACTTCTTTCAGAACGCCGATCGGTACATACTGTTATACAGTTATGCCATTCGGTCTCAAGAATGCAGGAGCAACTTATCAACGAGCTATGAGCACTATATTCCGTGAACATTTGCGAAAAACAGTCGAATGCTATGTTGATGATATTGCAGTCAAAAGTCGACAAAAGGAGGATCATATCCAAGATTTGAAGACTATATTTGATCTAATGCGTAAGCATCAATTAAAGATGAACCCTACTAAGTCCTTCTTAGGCGTCTCTAGTGGTAAATTTCTCGGCTTCGTCATTACCTCTAAAGGTATACACGTGGATCCCGAGAAGATCAAAGCCATCCAAGAGATGCGTCCTCCACGCACCTTAAAAGAGCTACGAGGATTTCAAGGAAGGATCGCTTATATCAGGAGATTCATCTCTAATTTATCAGGACGCTGCAGACCATTCAACAAACTTATGAAGAAAGGTGTTTCTTTTGTCTGGAATGATGAATGTCAGAAAGCATTCGATGATATAAAACTAATATCTGATGAGCCCTCCAGTATTGGTACCTCCCGTTTCAGGAATTCCATTTCTCCTATATACTCGAGCAATGAGTCATTCATTGGGTGCATTACTCGCTCAAAAGAATCAAAATGGTCACGAACAAGCCATCTACTATCTCAGTCGTACTATGACCGGAGCTGAACCTCGATATTCACCGGTCGAAAAAGAATGTCTAGCCTTGATGTTCGTTGTTCAAAAGACACGACATTATATCATTGGCCAGACTATTCATGTCATCTCCAGGATCAATCCTATACGGATCATGATGAAGAAACCCAGTGTTTTGAATTCTCGATTAGCTAACTGGAGAATCCTACTTGCTCAGTATGACATGCATTATATTCCTCAGAAGTCAGTCAAAGGACAAGCTTTAGCTAATTTTCTGGCTGCTCATTCAATTCCAGAAGATTCAAAACTCTATGACGAAATTCCAGATGAAGTCCTAGATTCAAACCAAATTGCTGAAGAAGATCCTACTTGGCGTCTATTCTTTGATGGAGCTTCAAGGATAAGTCCTAATGGTGATATTGTCGCTGGAGTTGGAATCGTTCTTGTATCGCCAGAAGGTCTTGCTATCCAAAGAGCTTATTCTCTCGATCAGCCAGTGTTCAAACAATGTAGCTGAGTACAATGCATTACTCATTGGTCTTCAACTCGCTAAATATCTAAATATTCAACATTTGGAGGCGTACGGAGACTCTAAACTCATTGTCAATCAGATAAGGGGTACTTATGAAGTCCGCCATCAAGATCTGGTTCCTTATCATAGATCAGCTATAATTATGGCTTCTTCGTTTGAAGAATTCTTCATTGAACATGTTAGACGAGCATGTAACACAGAAGCTGATGCTCTAGCTAATCTTGCAGCGGTGTTGGCTATCCCAATTAGACGACAACAAATGATTCTTGTTCGCAATCGAGAATTATTTCATCTTGAAAATAACCTGACCCTAGGACTTCCAGTTGACATTGAAGAATCAACATCTCATGACGTCAACACAACAAGAGGATTTGGATTTAGTCGTAAATTTTTATCATCTTCATCTGATTCCAGCATGGAATTCATCTTCAGTCATTCGGCCGAGAATCAAATACGGATACGGATTGGAGACTTCCTTTCTTAGATTTTGTATTGTATGATATTCTTCCGGATGATCCGAGTGAAGCAGCATCTATCAGACGACGATCATTCCGATTCTATTATAATCATACAACAAAGACCTTATATCGTCGAGCCTATGATGGTTTACTTCTCCGATGTGTTGCCGGTGACGAGGCTCAACAAATTATTCGTGAAGCACATGATAGAATTTGTGGAGCACATCAGCCTGGACCAAAACTTCAAGACCGTATTCGACGTATGGGTTATTATTGGCCTACTATGGTATCAGACGCCATCGAATATGCAAAGAAGTGTAAAGCTTGTCAAATCCATGTGGATTTTATTCATCAACCTTCAGAATTTCTACATCCGATGGCAGCATCATGGCCCTTCGAAGCTTGGGGCATGGACATTATTGGTCCGATCAATCCGCCGTCATCTAAGGGTCATCGGTTTATTCTTGCAATAACCGATTACTTCTTCAAATGGGCTAAGCCATTCCTTTGTCTGAAGTTAAGACGTCCAATATCATTTGCTTTATTAAGCACCACAGTCATCTACAGATTTGGTGTTCCTCGACGTATTATTTATGATAACGGACCACAGTTCGTCAGTCAGAAGTTTACTCGATTCTGTGACGATCACCGGATCAACAATGTGGCTTCTACCGCATATAATCCGGCAGCTAACGGATTAGCAGAAGCTTTCAACAAGACCATCATCAAACTCCTAAAGAAGTTTGTCTCTACTAACAAACGTAATTGGAGTGAGAAGCTCGGTGAATGTTTGTGGGCTTATCGCACTACAGTTCGTAATGCTACTAAATGTACACCCTTCTCTCTAGGTGTATGGTTGCGAAGCTGTTCTTCCATTAGAGATTCAAATTCCTTCTTTAAGGATAGCAATCGCTAATGAACTCACTGCAGAAAATAATGATCGTCTTCGACTTCAAGAATTAGAAGCTCTGGATGAAAAGCGATTATCTGCTCAACAGAATATTGAATTCTATCAAGCTAGAATTTCAAGAGCTTTTAATAAGAAAGTCAGAATTTGGGCGTATCAAAAAGGAGAACTTGTTCTAACAGTCAGACGTCCTATGACTATGACTCATATGAGCAAGGGCAAATTTGACGCAAAGTGGAAAGGACCCTATATTGTGAGCAAAGTTTTCTCAAATGGAGCTTATCAACTCTCAGAATTGGATGGTCGAAAAGTTTTGATGCCTATTAATGGCAAATTCCTTAAAAAGTACTATGTATAAATGTAAATGCTTGTAATCATCAGACAGTTTCATGTTTAGAAATAAAATTTTTATTTTTATCATGAATGATGATACATGATATTAAAGAAGATCACTATCATCCTTTTCTACTATTTGGATGTGGGCCACTGCCGTCCTTCTCGAAGACATGATCAGCAAAAGAGTCGAGAACCTCCTTGCTAGAACCCACGAGGAACTTGCAAACGGCCCTCCTCATGGCTTCTTCTTCTTCAGTCTTTCCTGGTTCGAGCAGGAAATCCAGAATGTCCCTTGGTGGCTTGGGTACAGACGAACCTTCGCCTGCTTTCGTCTTCTTCGATTGAACTGGATCAGCAGGGTGTTCTTCAGTGCCTTTCTGAACTTTTGAGGCAATTCCAGTTTTCTTGGATGCTTCTTCAGACGACATTTTTATGTTTGAAAGAAGAAGTGTTCGTTCTTGTCAGATTTCTGCTATATTTATAGGCAGAAGTTCTACAAATAATGAAACATCACGTTCATCCGACGGTTCATCCATCCATTAATTGCGTTCATCCGACGATTCACACATTCATTAATACTTGACGGTTCATCCGTTCATTTATTCGTCCGTTCATGATCTTCTATCAATTTATTAAGTAGGATTCTTTATTGATCACGTTTTCATAACCTCTGAATCAATTCCGAATCTACTTGCTCATTTGTCATTTTTGACCTCTGCATAGAAATCAATCTATTTTCTTTTGAGTTCCTACATATTATTACGTCCATAATACCTCTGATAATATCATATACTCTAAAACAGAAAAGAAGATTTCATTATCTATCATGTCCACAATTCATCCACAAATATAAATCTTTGAGCATAGAAGAATTATCATTTCCATTCTCATTTCACCACAAAAAGTCTATTACATTTTCTTAGACTTTCTTACAAATCATAATGAAATCTATTACAAATCTTGGATTTTCATTCTACACCACAACAATAACCTAATAGAGATCTATCTTCTTCTTTGGATCTTCTCCGTCGGATCTTCTCCGTCAGGTTCGTTGTTGGTTGCAGTTCCTGACTATCTGAGTCCCAGTCACGACCAGATCAGCAGGAATCAAACTCTGGTCTTCTCTCTCAGACGAGAGGAGAACCACAGAGTATGGCAGCCCGAAGTCGTGGTGCTGCCAATACAACTGGTGGATTGGGTAACCTCTCAAGGAAGACAGGAATGTATCCAAACCTTGGGATACAATTCCTAGTTCTCCCGTAAAGGAACTCTACTACCCGATTTCTCGGGGTAGAGTTGACTCCACCATCCAACTCTCGTGTATAAAGGCTCTTCCTACCATCTGAGGAAGACCCTTCTATCCCACGAAGAGTTCTGAGTTGTCTGATTTACGCATCAAAAGCGTATGAGCTCCCTGATGTAGATGTCAGCAGGATATTCTCCACAGCATCCACATCCCCAATGCCAGTTCTGAAGAAAATTTTCAGCCAAGTTTCTGCAGAAAGTATTAAGAAGAAAAAGATTAGATCAACAGAAATCATTCAGCGTGCATTTATCAAACAGAAACAGGCGTGTATTGTTCAAATCAGAAACAAGAAACAGAAAGCCTATCTTCAACAGTAAAAATAATACACGTATTACACTAACTTACCTTCAAGTTTGGTGCTAAGGATTGGCAAACTCATGTTTGATACAGTGCGCAGAAGTCGAACATAGAAAACATTGCTTTCCTGTTTGAGAGTGAAATCTCCCAAAAATTTCATTCTCAGAGAAGAAGAGGAATGGGAGATGAGTATCTGTGAAACTCTTCTATCTATTTAAAGGGAAAGTACAAGTCTATTCTTGGAAAAGATCCGCATAAATAGCGCTCGTAAACCGTGGAATGAGTGTTACGTGTGCTTTGGACAGAGCAACATTGGAAATAGTCAAAGGGTGCTAATTAATATTCTTTATTATGCATGCAGATTAAACACAGAAGTTGTACTTCATTCTTCAAGACAGGCACTGATGGCCTTACAAAACAAACCAAAAAGAGTGCAACAAAAGCACAAAAGACACGCTCTATTTTCCAGAGCGACTGAGCTTAATGCCTAGTTCTTCTACGCTTTTGACCCCCATGCGGTATAACAGAGCCTTCAATATTTCACGCTGCTCTATGAGGCTGCGCCCATCAGAAGAGAACGAGCCATCTAAGCCAAAATAGCTCAAGAAATTCTTGGCTAGTTGCAAGGGATCATCTTTGAGTTCGAAGACAAGGGGCTCTGGCTCTTCACCCCCAAAAGTGGGGTCACCATGGGAACAAAAGCCCAACTTGCGTGCTTCTTCCTCAGCTTTCTCTTTTGGTGTCATGTTGACGTAAGATGAAGATTAAATGAATCCTCTCCCTGTTTATATAACAGAGCTCGCCGGCGGTTCATATTCTACCATAAACTGGATGTAATCAGTCTCGGAAAATGAAGAGTCATCATGACATTTAATAAGTTCATTTGGATATTCTCAAAGAACTTCGAAGTCTTTCCAACTTCCGAAAAATTTGAAGTCATCTCAGCGTGACTGATTTTATTTATCATCTTATTTTCAAGTATTTCGAAAATTTTGAAGTCTTTTCAATTTTTCGAAAACTTTGAAGGGGGTCTTGTAGGCCTTTAAAAAATGACAGTCACGCTGAGTTGATCAGGACAGAGTCAAAAGTCACGCTCAGTTGATCCAGACAATATTTACAAATCACTGGAGACAGCTCATCATTTGTCAGAGAGTAATTATAACTGACAGCACAACAGTCGAAGAATGTCTCTTCGTATGCCACGTATGCACAGAATTCGAGAGATCACAGCCGTCTATTGCGTGATTTTCGAAATCTTCTTCAGCAAGACTCAACCTTCGTCAAGTTGGCGTACCAAAAGAGCTTCTTGTCATTTAATGTGACTGACAAAAGCAATCACTGCCAGAGATTTTGTCAGTCGAGGCACGCTGAATCAAGACAGCTGGCAGTTTATCCCAAATCTGTGTATTCTGAAGTTTTCTTCCTCAAGTCTGCGTGGATTCTGAAGTTTTCTTCATCAAAGTCTGCGTAGATTCTGAAGCTTCTTGCCTCAAGTTTGCATGGATTTTGAAGCTTTCTACCCCGAGTCTGCGTGGATTTCGTCTTCACCAAGTCTGCGTGGATTCTGAAGCTTCTTGCCCCAAGTTTGCGTGGATTTTGAAGCTTTCTACCCCGAGTCTGTGTGGATTTCGTCTTCAACAAGTCTGTGTGGATTTCATCAAATGGAGTACGTGGCAGCCATGCCACTGATCTCGCCTGCGTGTCCTGTAACTTGCACACTCTCATACATGATTGCCATGTGTCCAACAGTTACAGGCCACGTCCAGTAACTGCTCACAACCTTGTGTATGTTAAATCCTGCGTGATTTTCAACTAAGCACAGGCTGTGAAGACAGTTATCTTTTCAGTTATTATTTTTGACTCTATAAATAGAGTTCTTTTCTCATTCATTGGACGGATACATAGTTATCTACTGTCAAAATTTTGAGAGCTTTTCTTTTCGCATAGTCTAAGGGATAAAGTGATCGTCTTCTAGATCAGATTCCCACAGTTGTAATTTTCCCAGATACACAATAAATAAAGGAATTTATTTATGGAAAATAGAACACATACTTCAAGCTCTTGTGGTCAGTAAAGATTTTCACTCGCTTTCCGTATAAGTAGTGTTTCCATATCTTGAGTGCAAAGATCACCGCTGCTAACTCTAGGTCGTGGAGGATAGTTCCGTTCATGAGTCAGTAATTGCCAAGATGCATAAACAATCACTTTCCCATGCTGTTATAGGACACATCCTAGCCCCTTTCCCGAAGCATCGCTGTATATGGTGAAACCTCCAGACCCTGAAGGTAATGTCAGAACTGGAGCGGTCGTCAGCCTCCTCTTCAGCTCCTCAAATGCTGTGGCAGTCCTTTGACCAGATGTACTCTGCGTCCTTTGCATCAATTTTGTCATGGGTTCAGCTATCCTAGCAAAGTCCTGGACGAACTTCCTATAATAGCCGGCTAAACCTAAAAAGCTCCTGACCTCTGAAACTGACGTCGGAGCCTTCCATGTCTCAATGGCAGCAATCTTCCTGGGATCTACCGAGATCCCCTCCAGTAACTACATGACCGAGAAACTCCACTCCGTCCAAAAAGAACCCGCACTTCGACAATTTGGCATACAACCTCTTCTGTCTCAGAATCCCCAAAACTGTCCGCAAGTGCTTTGCGTGCTCCTCTGGCGTCTCGAGTATATCAGGATGTCATCGATACATAATACGATGAACTTATCCAGATACTGGTGAAATGTCTTATTCATCAAGTTCATAAAGATAGTTGGCGCATTTGTGAGACCAAATGGCATCACCAAAACTCGTACTGCCCGTACTTTGTGTTGAACGCCGTCTTCTGGATGTCTGCAGCCCTGAATTTTATCTGGTGGTAACGGATCTCAAATCTATCCTGGAAAACACGTTCGTCCCACTCAACTGGTCGAACAAATCATCTATCCTGGGCAGAGGATATTTGTTCTTAATGGTGATGGTATTCAACGCCCGGTAGTCAATGCACAACCGGACTGTACCATCCTTCTTAGGCACAAAGAGCATTGGCGCTCCCCATAGAGAAGTACTAGATCGAATGAAATCCTTTTTCGACAGGTCATCAATCTGCTCCTTCATCTCTACGGCCTCCTTGGGGTTCACTCTGTAGCAAGCCCAGGATACTGGTGATGAACCCGGTACTAAATCTATAGTGAACTCCATATCTCTGTCAGACGGAAGTCCTGGAAGATCCTCTGGGAATACATCCATAAACTCCTAATGATAGGGTGTGACGGTGCTATCTTTCCAACTGTCGTACAACAGTTCGGCTCTAGGCTGATCTCCGGTCCTGTCCTCTGACACTGAATGGTGCCGTACCTGGAAGACTGAACAGAATACTACCCTTATGGCAGTCTATAGCAGCGTGAGCATAGCTAAGCCAGTCCATCCCCAATATGATATCATACCCGGGGAGTGGCATCACAAAGAATCGTCCCCTAAACCCTCTCCTTGCTATAGTAATAGAGCATCTGTAGATAGCCCTAATGGGTACTGGTCTGCCTTCCGTCATTAATCTACTAATCTTCTCGGTAGGTGTAGCTACTAAGTGGTGTTTATGCAAAAACTCTAATAATAGGAAGCTATGCGATACACCAGAATCAAACAAGCATAGAGCTAGAAAAGTATGCAAACATGACCTGTGATGACGTCAGCCAAATAATCTGGCTCCGAAACTTGCTCCGATTCTGCCTCAAGAGCGAGACTATAAGCCTTCCCATAGGGTCCCTTCTACTGCTGCAGATGTTGCCCAAACCTCTGCTGTTGAGTCGGAAGCGACGGTCCTCTAGATGGTGATCCGGCACCTGGTACCCTGGTGGCTGGGCAGTCCCGAAGCTGATGGGCAATAGATCCACAAGCTAAACACTGTCCCAACCTCTTCCTACAGACAAAAGAGTCATGGCCTGGCCTCCTACAGAATGAACCACAGCTCCCTTCTGCTGCCGGGGTCCCGGGCTCTAACTGGCGGGGTCGGGTGATATGTGCGGAAGGACGGTAAGTCTGCTGGTACGACGTCGGTGCTCTCGGCTGGAAAGCCTGACTCTTGGAAGGTCCTTCGTGGTGTACAGGAGCCGGCCTCTTGCAAGACTGAAGACGCTCCTCTATGCTCTGGGCCAACTCTAGGCTCTGGTAGTAGTCAGTGGTACCATTTGCCACTATAAGAATGCCAATGTCTGGAACTAGACCATGGCAAAACCTACGCATCATCTCCTCTGGGTCTGCAACTACACTAGGAGCGAAACGGCTCAAACGACTAAACTCTGCTGCAAACTCGTCAACAGAACGGTTCCCTGCTGTATGTTCTTGAATCGTAGCCCCATGGCTACCCTAGCGGCGGTCGAGAAGAATTTCTTCTTGAACTGGGTCTTGAACTGATCCCAAGTGGCCTTCCCTCTCGCGAAAAGTGGCTCATTCCTGAACCAAACTCCTGCTAAGTCTATCAGCAGAAATCCTGCTGCCTCGACCTGGAGGTCACCCGACAACCTAGCTCTAAGAAGATTCTTCTCTACCGAGTCTAGCCAGTCATCTGCTACTACGATGCCCTCAGTCCCTAAGAACTCCTTGGGGTTCAGACCCATGAAGTCCTTGATTGTCCCCACTCTCTGCCGTGGCTCTACAGGTGGTGGGACCACGGTACGCTCCTCAGAATGCTCCATGCTCTGGCGGAGTAGGGTGGTCTGCTCCTGATAGGTCGTTAGGAACCCCTGGATCAGAGTGAGCAGTTGGTTCCCGTCGAGTGTGATGGAAGCCTGGGCAGGTATAGAAATAGGTGGTGGTAGGAGTATCGGGTCCTGCTGGGTCTGTGATGTGGAAGGTGGTGGAGGCATCTGGTTGGTGGATTTGTGGAGTGGAGGAGTATGGTAGGTGGAGGTGGAGGTGCATCGGTCAACTGGTCAACCGAATGGGTAGAAAGTGTGCCATTCTCAGGTGTGGCACACTGGGATGTGGGGTGAGCACCATCTAATAAATAAAGAATTTGTAAGGACTCCCTTAAGTAAACAATCATAAACAACAAGGAAGTCTAATTTTGTAATAACGAGCATATGATGTGATGTGTTCCTTATGTTGCAATCCTAGTATTCCTCTAGGTGTTCTAAGCGTCATTCCTAGTGTTGTCTAGTTACTTTAAGTTCCTAATTACTGGCATGCTTGGTACAATGACGTAACCAAACAATTTATTCAGGACCTGCATGGGCCACCACTAAAAATATATCATGTCCGCTACCCAAATTGTTGGGCCGGACTGAGTCATGTCCAGCCTACGCTTAAGATAAAGCGTAGTAAGCTGTTCTAAAGACCAAATAAGATAAGACCAAAGTATGCTAACAATGCTATATGTAAAATGATCAGAAATGTTCCAAACACAAAAGTCGTCTCGTATATAGGTAAGTTCCAAGTACAAGTCCAAAATGTAAAATTGGATACAAGTCCAGTCACAAAATACATAGTCTAAGAATATGACTACTCTTGGAAACCCCAAGCAACTACGCAAACTAGACGAGTTTTTTCGTAGGTACATCCTCGTAAGATAAAGCCTGGTCCTCGTCAGCAACTCCATAATAGGAATCACAAAGCAACTCCTCCTCAGAAAGTATACATACAACGTTATCCTATGAGGACGGGAGCAAGTACTGATTCTTGCAAACTAAATATACGAAACATGAAATGAACATGAGTGTAATAAACAGGAATCATGTTATATCATAATCTATCATGGCATCATATATTTGTTTTAATGTTTAAAACTGTAGCATGTACGTGATCGGTCAATAGGTAAATAGGATGTATAGTGGTACATATCAAGTTTTTTGAAGTGTACATACGTACACTAAACGGCATCAGTGTATATCCATACTCCAACGCGGGACCAGACCTACGGCAAAGTTACATATAAAATGTACCCGTGCTCGGTAAATACATACGGAGAAGGGGGGCATGATCACGTACTCTACTAACAGTTTTCCCTTAACCGTTGTTTAAATATGTGAGAGATATAAAAACTGTCCTAAGCATGGTAGGGACTAAAAATAATACATGTGAAGATTTAACTTGCTACCCCAAGGATCAGCATTTAACATGGTTGGATCACAGTTTATTGTTATAGCAGTATGTAAAGTTTGAGAGGTACTTGTCTTTAGCAAAGCAAGGTAGTGATAGAAATGCTATAGATGTCTGGTGACTCGTCACAGTAGAAATAATACATAAACTTAGTTTTCATACCAAGATAAACACTAAGACACTAGTTGTACGACACGACTTTCTGACTGGACACCTAGCCAAATGGTGACTTTAGCATAGGAGACCAATGTGGGGTGACACAATACACAAACTACTTTCAAGGGCCTTTACACTAGTGTGGGGTGAGGTCCAATACTATAATAACTCAAAAAAACACAAAACATTGTAAGTCGTAACTATTCAATAATAAATCAAACTGTACACTGTATTCCAACAATTTTTGAGATAGACAAAAAGCTCAATTATACATAAAATAAAGTACCAAGATGATCCTTGTTAATTATAGAAATTTATAATAATTATTCTGGAATTTATAAACCCTCATAGATATTTATTAAAATTAGCAAACATATGTATCCTGAAAATGAGTTCTGTTTTCCTATTTTTTAAAATACCAAATTATTTATTAAATACTGAAAAAATTATACTAAATTATATAAATTAACATAGTATTTAAATACAATTTTCTATTTTTACAGCAATTAAAATATATATAAAATTCAAAAATAGCAAGTAACAATTTCTAAAAAATAATTAATTAATTATTTACTATTTTGTCCACGTATTCGAAATTGAACCGAAGTCCAGATACGGGGCCTAAAGCCATGAATCAAGTCCAATATGACTTGTACAGACTCTGAATTTATTAGACATATTTGGGCCCAAAAACTCATGCTAGGTTTGGACATCAAATGGCCATGATTAATAAAATACAGTAATTCGAATACAATATTAAAGTATTTTAATAATATATTTTAAAGTGGTAAAATATACAAGTCATAAAATTACATAATAAAATAACTTGTGAATTTACACATAATGATTTTTGCGCAAAATCGAATTTGAAAATATATTTATATATGCATAAATAAATAAATAAATAAATATATATATATATATATATATATATATATATATATATATATATATATATATATATATATATAATATATATTATTATATATATATATATATATATATATATATATTAAATTATATATATACACATACAGTATATAATATATATATATATATATATATATATATATATATATATAATAATAAAACAAATAAAATAACAACAAAAACAAAAGAAACGAAAGGGGGGCCTCGAACTCGGGCTGGAGGACAGGGGGTTCAACATGGCTCGGGCTGGCCAGGGGGTCAGCTCAGGTTATGTGATAGGGATAGGGTTAGGGTTAGTTTTATTATAAATTAGGTTAATGGGTTTTAAACCCAATATTAGTAAAACCCAAACCCATCAGCAATGGGTTTGAAACCCGATAGCCCAAAACTAAACCTAATAACATATACTTCGTGTCCTGACAGTTAAGGATACGAAGAATGGTCGAATCCTGTGTCCGGGACGTGCACGACACGTACGAATCGAACTAGACGTGTCCAAACTTACCACGAGACTTGACGATACTCGGTGAATCACATAGGTGAAGACGAGATGAAATGGAGAAGAAGAAGGAGTGACACGTACGTGTCCGGCTTCGAGTCAAAAAGCGGGGCTGCTGTACGACAGAGGAGTCGTCGGGGTGGTCGGAGAAAAATGGAGGGGAGTTCGTCTCGTTGAGGCGAACCGAATGGCGGTGGTTGCTCGTCGGAAAGTAGACGGTGGTGGTGGCTAGTCAAATCTAGGGTTTCGGCGAACTGGTCGGAGAAGAACGGGGCTGCGGTAAGGTTGTGGTGGTCGGAAATAGATTAGGGTTAGGGTTTCGGGTCGGGGGGTATTTATAAGGTGGGTATGGCGGTAGAAATAGGGGTTAGGTCGGCCGGGTCATCGGGACGGTGGTCGGCCTGGTCATCGGTCGTGGGTGAGAGGAGAGAGAAAGATCGTGTGGGGGGGGGGGGTGATGGGTAGATTTGCAGCAAGGCCCCCAAAATTTGGGGTTTAGCAAATAACCCTACTACCTATCGATTTGCAAATATAATTGCAAACCAAAATTAAACCAAATCATTAATTTGCAAATTGAAATTAAAAAATTCAACAAATTACAAATTGCTATTAAAACAATTCAACAAATTCTAAATTGATATTTTAAGCTATAAAATTCATTTTAAAAATTATTAAAAATTCTAGAAAATTTCAAATAATTATAGTAACTTATTTTAGAGATATAAATTCATTTTAAAATAATATTTTAAAATCTAGGGGCTTACACCAGTTGTCAAAAAAATTGACATATCTTACTGTTTTAAGATTTCAGGAGATCCTGAAATCTATTTTATGAACCATTTGATATTTTGGAAAGCTGACACATAGATCTATAGCATATTAATTTTCCAAAAATTAATAAAATAGTTTAATATTTTATTTAAATGTAGAACACATAGATGGTCGATGATTCACCGAATTAATAGCGGTTATCCATAATTACAATAATTTTCAACCAATTTGAGATTGTGTTACCATGTCAACTCCAAAATAATCATGGCAAGTATATCATTGCTTTATGTTCATAGAACATTATAATGCTATTATCTATTGTGTTCATTTACTATCCATTTTAAGACATAATTGTGACATGATAAGACTTGTTGTACCATGTTCGTTATTGTTATTTAGTGAGTTTAAGGGGGGAATGCTAAGTAGGTATGTGAATAAACCCCAATAAATGTTAATGTGGATAGCTAAGTCATACAACTCACGTATAGGTTAGTCGTACATTTAAATGTGGATAGTCATCTATATGATGTACCATATTGGTCTAGTCGTTCACATGTCGAAAGGTATTTCACACGCACTGTCTGTTAGTCTTACTTGTTCATGTACATTATCTAATTGTTTTATTGATACATGTTCTTTCCATTGGTCTTCTTGTATGTGTTTACTGTTTCCAATTCATATACATGTTTCCTTGATTGTTATATACATCTCTATCTAGCTTTATTTTATGTTGAGTTACATTATTACAATATGGTTGTACTTTGCTCCTTTTGTATCACCTAGTCCCAAAATACATAGGACTAGGTATTGTATACGCCAGCCATATAATAAATATACGTAAACTGTAAATGCAATATATGGATAGTCATGGCTCACTAAATATTATCCACAAAAATAAATAAATAAAGATTTTATTAAATCAGTTATGAAAGTCATTGAACAAGTTGCTGGGTGGAGATAAATCTACTATCAAGTGATTAGATAAGAAAAAATTATGAAACCCAGTTTTGAATGTGAAATATTAGTATTATATTATATTATTATTATTATTATTATTATTATCATTTTTAGTGTTAAAAATCAAATTCGAAAATATTAAACATGGATTTTTGGATACGAACCAAGACCCGAGCCCGGACCCGATTCCCGAAACAAGACCCAGTCCTGACCCAATCCTCTTTTCTGAATCCTGACTTCTATCTTCGGTTTATATAAAAAAATATAATAATAAAATTTCATTTGATCTGGTCCAAGTGGACCAGAACGTAGCTTTCCCCTAATCCCACGTTCCCCTCACCCCAACTCCTCTCCTCAAAATCCTCACAGCCCCTTCTTCCCTTCTTTAAACACCCCACACACACCTTCCCACAACTACAACTCCTTCTCTCTCTCCCTCTATTTTCTCCAGAGGAGAACTTCCCTCTCCCTTATGAGTTCCCCTCTCCCCCAAAACCAAACCCACCACCAACACTTTCAAACCCATCTCCCCCAAAACCTCCGACCTACCAGCGTCTTCCCGGCGTCCATCGCCGCGCGCCCGCCGGCCGAGCTCCTGCGGCTTCCTCCGGCACCGAGCCCGGCGGCCTAGGCGACCCCAGCCGGCCACCGCGCACCCCGGCGCTGTCTCCGCACGGCCACCCGCCTCCGGCGCGGTCCCGCCGGACCCCCCGCGGCCCGCACCTCCCCGTGCATCTTTCCAACGCCGGCCGCCCTGCCCTCGCCCCGACGACCTTCCCGGCCGACCCCCGAGCTCCCGTCCGCGCGACCCGGCCGGCCCCAGCGCTGACCCGCGCGCCTCCCCGGCTCCGGTCGTGCCCTAGCCTTCCGTGCCCTAGCACGCGGGCACTGTTCTCCTCGGCGCACCCCGACCACGTGCCCTGCTGTTCGGGACAGCCCATGTCCAGCGCTGTTCGCGGGAGATCGAGTTCGATCTGTGGAATTGTGCATCCTGAGTCCGAGGCAACCTTCGGATTCCGTCGTTTTGGGTAATTCTTGGTTAATCACAGTAGTTTGTCCCTCCCCGGTGTCGATGATGAGTTGGTCCACGAATTCCCTTTTGGGAAATTCGATTTGGGGTGAACGTCGTTCTGAGATTTTCGAGGAACGACGGAAAGTTCTGTTGATTGGATTTCTTTATTTCCGAAACTTTTGGAAATAGTTTTCTTAATATTTTAGCTTCCGATATTTCGGTATTGTGCTGTGATGTTTTGGTTGTATTCGGACTTCCGAATTTTGTTCGGGTCATTCCGAATAAATTTGTGGAATGTTTGTGGAATATTTTTTATATATTTTGGGATTCCTGGTTTGGAATTTGCAGGAAAATTATAGGCATATTTCCCAGTTTTTGGGTTGACCAAAAATAGAGGAAATGCTGCCAGATTTTTTCGTAAATTTAATTATATTTCTTAAAAATGATTTTAAAATAGATTTCGGAAATTATAAATAATTTGGATTTTGGACGACGACCGTATCGGTCAATGGGCCCCGGCTAAGTGCAAACGAAACGGCTTCGCCCGGACGTTGAGGCATTATCCTAGCTGACGATTGGACCATATCTGAGACTCATCAAACATTTATTTTTTAACTTATTTTATTAGTACTATTTATTTATTTATAATTATTTATAGGAAGTTAGGACTAACGACCATTTTTGTCTTATTTCAATTTATGTAAATAAATTATAATGGACATAAGCCCAGCTGGTTGTTGGTTCTGTAACTATAATTTGGTAGTGTAGGATTTTTGGTTATTTGCTGATTTTGCGAGTTTTTGTAGCGTACGAATAAAACTAATAAAAGTTATTTTTATATAAAAATTAATAAAGATTTTCTCACCTAAAATCTGCAAGTTTTAATATTAACTAACGATCATGTATTTCTCACTAAAATAAGAAATTTAGTCTTATATTTATAGTTACTAAAATACAAAGTTTTAATCGATTAAATTGGTATCGACGAGTTCTCCAAAATACAAAGTTTAAAACGATCTTTCCCTCGTTATAAATTCAACGCAAATAACCATATTTTGTTCGTGTTTTATTAACAAAGAATTAAAAGGGATTAGGACACAATTAGAGATTTCAACTAGCGTAGTCAGAATGGTAACCCTGGATTCTGAGTCAATTTCTCGAATGTAGGAATTCGAGGACGATCCTAAATTTCCATCTCGAAGTCTACATCCTCTCCAGTCCAGTCTATTTTGAGGCAAGTATAGTTTGTGTTAGTTTTACAGTTATTTTAATAATCGCTTTACTGCAAGTTTAAACCACGATGCAAACACGAAACTCTCACTGAGAGTACTGATTATGACTACTGTACTGATTGGGGACTGGGGGAATAGAGTAATATTTATGACCACATCCAACTGTAACTTAGAACTGTATTAGCTTACCCTCATACACACGGGGATAAACCGAATCGTATCAATATGATACAACTGTACATCCCAAGCCGGTCATATTCATTGCCTATTCAAATCACACTGTTTTACTGCTAGAAAACTGTTCATTTCTAAACTGTTTAAAAGTGCATGATTCTATTATTTATTTTAACTGTTTAAATTAGCATGAATTGTACTTTGCTCCCTCCTGACTGGAGATACATTTTTAGGGGACATTGAGGATGCTGAGCTGTTATACAACAGTTACTACGACCCAGTTCTGTACCCTGTAGTGCTGCCAGAATCCCCATTGGAGGACGTTGGGACTGAGGCCGATGAGCCGACTAATTAGCTAGCTTTTCCTTTTCCAGCTTTGTTGTCTATTTGAAACTCTGTTATTTGAATTCAGTTATTTATCTCAGTACATTTAAATTTCAGTTGTATTTGATTTCAAAGTTTAATAAAGTTTTATTTTTCGAATTTGAGTTATGACAAATATAGATGTTGTTGTTATGGTTACCTGTTAATGGAACAGCTTACTGCCGCCATCTCAACAACGGTGCAGGCTGGGCATGATCCGGTTCGACCCAATTAGTTGGGATCGGGTCGTGATAGAAATATTAACGAATCAAAGAATTTGTCAATCGCAACAGAAGATAATCCAAGCAAGACATCTTTGATAGAAAAAGAGAAGACCACGATCATGGCTGGTACTCCTGCTGAAAATCATGAATACCTACACCTGGGGAGGCCACGATCATGGCTGGTACTCCTGCAGAAAATCATGAATACTTACACCTGGGGAGATCACCAGGTCCTCAAAGGGATGTAATAAGATACAAAAAAATATGCCATATAAACTGGATATAAAATATGTCACATAGTCATAGGTAAATAGAATATTCTGAATCACACATGGCCCAGTATCCCATCATAAAATAGTGGACCTCACCTACAAACAAATAAAAAAGGTATAGCACACTATTCCATGATAAAACACTATCCATGCCATGGTTGGGGTGTAACAAGACATCAAATAGAGGTCTCCTAACTATTTTACTATGAACATACAGTTAAGAACAAACCTTCAACGCACGGGCACTCTGGCTATATGGGTTTCGCATAGTCCCCTCTCTAGGGTCCTCAAATCACAGCGTTCCTCGAACGTCAGAGGCCAGCAGGAACAATAAAGGGGTACGTCTTGCCCGTATCTTCAGCGGAGCTTTCGGGTATAAATGGGGAAGTGCATACTTGGCCCATATGTTAAGGAACTGTCCTTGCAACCCTATGCACCAATCTATATTGTATCCACGATACGGTACTTCGACTAACTGCCAAGTCTCCTAGGATACATTTATAATTAGCAGTTACACCTAACACATGCGCACTAATGATCAACCAACACATAAGTTACCTCAATATGCTGCTCATAACTCACACCTCGTGGCACACATGTGTCAAGGTTTATGAAAACATACTACACAAGAGGTAGTCCCTTAACTCTTAGTCCACATACACAGTTTAAAGATAAGCAATACAACTAGCACTCTTCCACTATATATAGCTTGAAGCATAATAAAATGAACCCTAAACAGAAAATTATGGATGCAACTGGAAGAAAATAAACAGTAAATATGCAGAAATATATGCAGTAAATATGACAAGGTATCTTGCCAGGTGTGGTGCAACGATCTGACAATGTTTCGAATAGTCTAATAGCCATGGCCGATGTGAAAGGGTCCAAATTCATGAAAAAATAAGAGCGCACGATTAGTCATGATCAGTTTTGATAATCAATAGAAATTTGCGGAGAAAAATACTTGTACTATTTTTTTGAAAATATTTATAATACTTGAAAGCAAGATTTTATTAGTTAAAATATGTTTTTACATTAATACATGAAAAATCTAAAAATTGTTTAGGCTAAAAACTCTAAGTTTGTCAAAATAAAATTTTACCTAAAAATTATTTTTCATAATAAAAATATTTTAATAATATTTGAAAAATACTAGGGAATCATTTCATAATTTGGAAACTACACTCTATAAGTCAAAATAGTTTTAAATAAATATTTAGTAATCTAGAAAACTATTTTAGGGTTTAAAACTAAAATTGAAATTATAGGACCAAGCCCAATATAATATATTTGTTAGAAGGTATTTAATATATTTTAACAAATAACTATAATAATACTAATAAAATAAATAATTACTAATGATAATAATAGAAATAATAATGGTAATAAATAATGTATAATAAATACATACATACTATATGCCATGTTTAATGACAATAATAATAAAAAATTTGTTCTTTAATGTAAGGAATATGTAAAAATAAAATAATTAAAAATAAAATACCATATATCTTTTCAGTGGAAGAGGAAGAGAGAGAATAGAGTGAGAGAAGTGAGCAGGGAGAAAGAGATATCGGGGAGAGAAAATAAGGGAGAGCTCACCGGGAAGGGCTCGGCTGGCGGAGCGCTCCTGTAGGGGAGAGGACGCCCGAGATTGTGAGGAGGTTGTCAGGGCGGCACTGCGGCACTGTCGTCGGTGTTGCTCGACGTAGATGTTTCTTGGCGAACCGTGTGGCGTTCTGCCGAGCCGTCCGTGCATACGCGTCGATGGCTCGACAGAGGTCCGATCAGTCAGAGCTCATATCAGGTGTCGGAAGTCCATATCTGGACTTGATGATGGCGGATCTAGTCTGCGACTACAAGTGATGACGCTGGTGGCCAGAAGACGGAGAAGTGGACGGTGACGGCCTAAGGGGCGTTGACCGAAACGACGGTAGTGGAGAGTTGATGGTGGTGGTGGTGTTATAGAAGATCTGGTGGTGGCAGTTGGTGGTCGAGGTTGGCGGTGCAGTTATGGCAAGGAGTTGGCCGGCTTGGGATGCATCGACCGTCAGTGATGGTAATAAATTTAAATGGTCATCGTGGTGGTGAGTATGGCTGCGTCGACTGTGGGCTACTACTGGGAGTCAGTCAGTGATGGGGTGATGCTGGAGGAACGATGGTGGCCTTTTGGTGGTACAGGGTGGTGGTTGATCTGGTGGTAGTGGAGGCCACTGGCTGGAAACGACGGCGGTGTTGGTAGTTCGGTTAGTCACGACGGGTGGGAACAACAGCAGGCGGTAACTCACAGGGAAGCGTAGGGATAGGGTTGTGTCGTCGTGTCCGGGTGTCGGATACCACAAGAAGGATCTGGGATGTGCGTGTCCTACATGGCACAAGTGTCTAGGGTATTGGACACGGGAAAGATGATGCCTGTACATGTATTATGGCATGGAATAGTAGAAATACACCCGAGGTCGGACCCGAGGCCGTCACGGCTAACACGATGAATAATGGTAGGCATGGACACGGTGCACGACACAAATTTGGTGATGATGGTCGCAGACGTTGGCTATGGTGGTGGTTAGAGATTATTAGGTTTGGGGGAGAACGAGAAAAATAAGGGAAAGCAAAAGGGGGGCTCCCCTTAAATAGGTGGAGAAACTCCTAGTTGGATAAGGAGTAGGAATTTTGAAACCCCCTTCAGAAAATTTTCACTATTTATTTGAATCCATTTTAAAAAAATCTAAATATTAATTTAAATCACCACAAATATCAAATTAAAGTAAAATACCTTTTTTATAAATTAAAAATAATTTTAATAAAATTTATCCTTAATAATATAATTTACAAATATACATGATATATTATCATGTTACAGTTCACATAGAAATATTATTATATGTTTACATAAAATTATTTTCTAACCTAGTACCTATACATGTATAACAAATAAAATAACATATATATATACATATTATATTTATATTATATATATATATATATCTATATATATATATATATATATATATATATATAATATATATATTATATATATTTTATATATATATATTAAATAATATTATATATATTATATAATTATTATATATCTATAATATATAAACTTTGGTGTGACACATTTTATACTCAAACAAAATAGAAATATTTACCTTATATGTATATTGAAACATATTTATTCCTATATTGTTAAAACCTATAATAAAACTTTTATATACACAAATAAACAAATACTATGTATTACGTATTTGTACACAACATATAAATACCATAAATATAAATCTATAGTGAAATTTTTTTAGGGGGTTTACACCTTTTATTACTGGATATGTTGCAGGTGACTTGCTATTTTGCACTTGGGACCCTTCGGGTGGAGATAGAGACATATGAAGGCCAGTCTTAGATTCTAGACAGATTAGATTACTTTTGAATTTAAATATTTAGTGAGTTTATTTCTAAATATTATTTATTGGACTTGTAATTTGAGTAATTATTGTAAATGAGCAAATATATATTTTTGTTGTATTCAAGATGGACATTAAGGTCTACACAGCGTACTACCGTCGATGTTGTGGCGTAGGCTGAACTTGGCTACGTACTCGTATTTCGAAAAGTGGGAGCGGATCGTGACACACCCTCTAATAGTCCATAATAAGAAGAATAGAGGTACTCGTCATCCTCTCATATAATGTCAACGACCCAGTCAAGGTGGAAGCAAAGTACAATTCTATTGTATTTAAAGTAATCAGCACAAAATAAGCTAGAATAATAAGAAAGAGTAATAATAAAGGTCGGGTAAATAACTAGCAGGATATGAACCATATGAGAAACAATAATCATGGACAAGTAAGCTACTAGAAAAGAAACATGTAGATAAAATAACCAGACAATGATCATGAATAATGAAAGCAGACTGTGCATATGAAATACCTTGCGACATGTGAACGCCTGGGCTAATACGGCACATCATATAGATGGCCACCCATATTTAAGGTACGACAAACCCATACGTGAGGTGTATGATTTATCTATCCACATTAAACATTAATTGGGTTTGTTCACATACCTACCGAGTATTTTTCCTTCCAATTTACTGTACAATAATAATTGTCAATGATACAATAAGTCTATCGTGTCACCATTGTGTCTCAACTAGATACTAAAAAAATACAATAAAGAAAGTATTATAATGTACTAAAAACATAATACAATATTGTACTTGCCTGAACTTCTGAACAAACATTTTTCACAAGTCAAGAATGAGAAGAACACCGACCTAGAAGCTACCAATCCATATCACACCATCGCACCACGAACCGTGCACGAGAACCACAAGTCAGATTTAAGATTCTAATTCTAAAATCATGAAAAATGGCTAATAGGTTAACCTATCCTTACTTAAAAATCTAATTTAACCTAATAATAATTTGAAATATTAATTAAGAAATTTTGGTTACAAAAAGTCACAGTTCCTCACAGTTCCAATTTCGGAATCCATGGCAAACTAATTGAGGCATACCATTGACTAATTAGTCAAATATTATGAACTCAATGATTTGCGGGTGTATTTTAGTAGATTTCAGTGCTACGAGTGCACTGGAATTGACTATGCCAAAAAATTACGATTTGGTCAAAAGTTATTGCCATTATAGCTAACCTTGACCCAATCGATAAATCATCGACCAAATTTGAGATCAAAAATTAAATAAAATAATAAATAATTATATTAATTTTTGAAAAAATTATATGTTGTAGATCTTCATGTCAACTTTTCAAACTCTATACGGATAGCAAAACGGAGTTCGGGATCTCCCGAAATCTTAAAAATCGTATGACATGTCAAATTTTGGACAACCGACAATCAAATAAATTTCTAGAAATTTAAAATCAAAATATCAGAAAACAAATTTTATATTATGAAAACTGATCTCGAGATGATTCCAACAAAAAAGCGGCACATGAAAAGTAAGTCGGGGTTGTCCGAAATCGCTTCGCAAAATCGGAAGTCTCCAAAGTTCAAATCCTCTCAAAATTAGGCTGAAAGAAATAGGTTTTTGAAAAATTCAACATACAAACACACACACACACAACACACACACACAACACACACACACACACACACACATATATTGAGCCAGTGAGGTAGTTCGAGCCACGGCTTGGGCAACCACGTGGTGCCATCTGGTGCGTCCCGCTCAAAGTAGACGGCCAAATGGCCGCTCGGTTTGACCTAAGCCGAGTTGGCTAGCCCAACTTAAATTAAGGAAAGCAGCCCAGCCAGCCATTGACTGGGATGACACGTAGCCTGCTCCGCTTAGCATGGGTGGCTAACGGGTGGGCCAGATGCCCGCTGACTGGGTAATTAAATTCAAAAAATGGATTTAAAACCATTTTAAATCCAAATAACTCTAAATAAATGTCTAAAAGTTCCAAAAAACTTCCAAAATTTTATTAAAATTATTTTTAACCATCTAGAGCCCATATAAAAATAATTTTTCTAAAAATACCCCGAGTGACCTTAGAGTACCTTAAAGCGAATAAAAACAATTAAACAATTAAACAATTTATATTAATTATCCAAAAATTCTAGAAAATTCTAAAATACCAAAATAACTTAATTAGGGATACTCAAGGACCTCAGTGACCATATGTGACCTAATATCACCATACCACACCTATAGGATTGTTTATGATCTCTTGTGATCTCAAAATAAACTCTAAATAATATTTTAAAAAATTTCTAGGAAGCCGGTACTACATATTGTCCCCTTATAAATATTTTTTCATCAAAAAAACATAGCATAATATAAATACGTAACCTCTACATGCAATCAAAAATAATTCCTAGACTAGATCATGGAAAGATAAGGGATTAAGAAATCCTAGATAACTAATCAAGCATAGTACTAATTAACTAACACGCATACTAACTATAACTATGGAAGGCTTTTAAGGAAGCCTATTTAATTTACCTATACCTTGAGGTCGAGTCATAGCTACGAATGCTTGACCTTGTCCTTAACGTTGTGGTCCTCCTGGTTATTCCTGAGTAGGTGCTGAGCCTTGACGAGGTGGTGCCGTAGGACAATCTCTCACCTGGTGCTTAATCGATCCATACGATAAGCATTGTCCTAATCTTTTGCGACTGTAAACTCCCAAAAAATTTCCTAATATTTTACTGTTATTTTTTTATTTAATATAATTTAAACATTTTATTAAACAACTAAATACCTTTGTATTGTTACATGAATTTGTTTAGCTACTAATCACTACATTTATTAATAATAAGCAAACTTGTACTATATGGTTACTGAAATATTTATGGAAATATTAATATACTTTTAGGGAATTATAGATTTTTAGAAACTATTTTGGGAGGTATATATATATATATATATATGAGAAGAATAAGAATATAAATAAATTTCCTTTTTTTTCTTTCTTCTTAAGTACTGGTGAACTGTACTTACAATGGCCCGACCCTAGCTGCCGAACAGTTGAATCTCGAAAACTCTCACTACTGTAAGTTCATAAAATCAAGACCAAAGCCTCAAAATCTATCCTATCCAAACTTAAACCTGATTCTCCTGTGGATGAACTCAAATCCTAATTCAAATCCCACTCGAATTTGAAGGGAATTCAAAAATCTCGTTCGGGTATATCTAACCCAATAAATCGATGCTATCAGGAAAAATTAAACCTTAACTTTACGAAATCCTCCACCTAACACTAACTCGACCATCTGTGCGCCCCTACGACCTCGGTCGTCGTCGTCTACCACCAGCAATCGTCGAAGAAGTCATTGACGAGCCCCCTGAACAGAGGAACCCCCCTGTATCATAGCGTTAACCGACATCCAGGTACCCGACTTCTCTGCTACTTTTCTTTCCATCTATTCGAGCAATTCGTGATGCTTAAATTCCTACAGGAAGTCTACATAACCCTCATCAAACCCCTTTAATTAGATTTTCCATGTTAGGTTTATACAGTTCGTAAAAAATCCTAAAAAATAGGAAAAATCACGAGAACGACAAACCCTTAATGAAGTCCCAAACCCTAGTTTGGAAGGGAGATTTTGAACTAATCACTTAGAATCTTCAAAAACCAATTTGAAATAGTGATAGAACATATACGAGATTAAAACATTTCTTGTAGAATTAGTCTTCATCTATCGAACAAAAAGTTATTTGATTTCAAAATCCCAAAAAAACTGCTTTTGAAAAACTAAATTAAAAAAATCCCGATATGACATGCGACCGACAAATTGGGTGATGTTGTCGCAACAGATGCTCCCGCAGATAGGAAGGCCTTTTGGTTGGCCCACTTCAAGGTAAAAATTTTGTTTATTTTTAAATTTTAATAATCATTTGTGTATATTATATAACTTTTCTATTTTACTTCTTGTAGAGGACCTATTTCTATCCACCACACTGGGCGGCGAAGATCGAGGCCCAATTTTCTACCGTCGCTGGCAAGCTTATCCGTGATGCGATCTACGACCAGAAGTCTCGTGATCGCTCCGGAAAGTTGATCCATATTTGGATCACGCAAGAGCAGTAGACTGAGATGAAGGCTAGATTCGACGAGGCCAGGTACCAGGAGCGGTCTGACAAGGCTAAGGTAGCGCGGTCAAGCGCCAGTAAGTGGTGTGGTAGCTCCATTCCGATGACGAAGCATTTTCGTCGTCTGGTACATTTTCTATGACGGACATCATTTTATATATAGTTGGATAGAATGTTTAATACTAATAATAGATAATATATTTTAATAGGTAAAAAAGGGTGAAGACCCGAACATGGTGACCGTCTTCCTGGTCATCCATCGGAGGGCTGGGGAGTTCATTGACGAGAGGGCGACGCAGGCATATGTATGTTCTATTCTTTATATTAATTTACTATAATTTAGAAAATAGGAAAATAGATATCAATATAGACTTTAGCAAACACTTACACGTTAGCAAACATTGTTCTAGTCTGAGTTTCTTCGGCTACAAGAGGAGGCGGCTGCTGCTGCTAATGCGCCAGCAGAGGGAGGGGCTGGTACTTCCTCCCAGCCGCCTATAGCTCCATCGCCGGACGACCTCTGGATGACCGCCGTTGGCGGTCTTCAAAAGGGTACGTACTACGGTACGGGATCCTACAATGCCTATTTGGCTTTCGAGTCATCACGGGCCCCCTCTGTCAGTACGCAGTCTCCAGCTTCGCAGGCGTCATCATGAGCTCAGAATATTGGTCGTCAGCTCCACGAGCTACATCGCGAGTTGCAGCAACAGATTTTTTAGGCAGATGGGGCAAAGCGACGATCCGACGATCCGATGATCATCGGACGATTTGATACGATCTAGCGCAGTATACAGGAGCTGATGAGTCTACAGCAGGCTACAGCTGCTAGCTTGCACACGCTCACCGAGTCTACGGAGGGCACAGAGCGTAGACAGGTCGAGCAGGAGGGATCGAAGAGGACCGTGGCTGTCTCACTCATCCAGCTATATACTTCTCTTGAAGAGAGTACTCAGAGGTTGGTGAGTACCCTAGCTGCGTATGGTGACCGACTGCGAGAGCTGGAGCAGATACGTCCTCCCGGTCCATCGACGACGTCGATTCCAGACGTTGCACTGCCTCCTACTGCCCCTACGGTGCAGCTCACACAGGAGCAGTATGAGTACATTCTATCCCAGATGCGTGACAGGGGTCTTCAGTGATCCAGTAGATTTTTTATCATCTTTGTATGTATTGGCCCTATGGGCCCATTGACTGTTCTGTACACTGATTTTCATTCTTATTTGCCCTCCATTGTGGACATGTATGTTTGTTGGATATTTACTTTGTGATATTTACTTTATTAGTATTTTTATTGTGATATTTACTTTGTGATATCTGTGACGGGGATAACAAATATACCTACGCTGGGTTATAAGCGATGATCTGATATACAAAGGAGGTGCTGCCCAATTTTTAAAAAAATATGTTTGGTATTTTTGTGATGTTGTGTGTCTGTGTAAACACAGACACACAGCATAACAAAAATACCAAACATATTTTTTTTTTTTTTATAATATCTGCGACGTTCTGCGACGTATAGCGACGTAAAGAGATGTCGCTAATTAGCGCCGTCACGTCGCTATCCGTCGTAGTCCGTCGCTCAGTAGCTGACGTGGCATAGAGTTAATGTCGCTAATTGGTCGCCATACGTCGCTAAACCATTGACGTGGCATGCATGCCATGTCAGCACGTAAAAAGGTCCAACGTCGCTACGTAGTCGCACAACGTCGCTAATTTTGCGACGTTCCTATTCGTCGCCCTCCGTCGCCAAATTTGCGACGACCCAGCGACATTGAAGTGACGTCGCAAACAGCGACATAGGGCGACGAATTTGTCATCTGCAACTAGCTTTTTCGCGACCTTCATTTTTCGTCGCTAAAGTCGTCGCTAATTACCTTTAGCGACGTATTTTCTTAATTAGCAACGTATCTGGACGTCGCTAATTTGGCTTATTTTAGTAGTGGTAGTGGAGGCATATGAGGCCCCAACTGTGGCTGAAACTGCTGAGGGTATGGTGGTGGTGGCAGGGGCACATTCCCTCCTGGTGGTACGATAGTGGTCTGTCCAGCCTGGCTGACTGGGAATGCTTTTGTCTCATGGTGTACCGTCGTCGGAGTCGTAGTAGGCTACGACTGTCCTAGCTGGTACAAGGTCACCAGGGTCATCGGAGGATTCTATTCCTCTCGGGTGGCCTCATCACCAGAGGTGATGGCTAAGGTGGAAGTGCATATGCTTCTTAGATTCATACTGTTGGCACGAGGAAGAATAGGACGATATTAGGAGAAGTTAGATATGAGGTAATTCAAGTAATCAAAAGAATTTAAAAGATTGAAAGTCAAGGAAGTAGTAGTTCTGGATGAGATACTATTCCTATTCCTATATACAGGCTTGTTGGGCACAGTCATGTAACCCAATAATATTTTTTGACCTGCATGGAAGTAATAGTTCGATGGTACGTGGTAGTACTCTTAGGACGGGCAGTTCCAGGCCTGAGACTACCCCGTCCAACGTTCCTACTACGGACGGCCCTATAGAGACGGAGAAGAAGATGGCGGAGGTCGAACCTACTCCGTCTTCGTATCAGAATGATCCCCAATGCACCCCTCTCGACGAGACAATGATACAAATTTGGTCCGATGGGCCTACAAAGTAAGATAATTAGTTAACATTAATTTATACATATATCTATATATTTATGAATATAATTATCATTGTAACATATCGTCCTCCGCTGGTTCAGAGGGCACTGGGCTATTTCTGAGGTCCACCTATGGTAGCCCTTGGATCAACTACTCGGATGCCTTGGACGAGAGGAAGGCATTCTAGTTTACTCACTTCAAGGTAACTAAAGTATATTGCTTTTAGAGTCATTCAACTTTTATGTATATTATATAACTAACTATTTTAATTCTTCTAGAAATTATATTTTTATCCACCACATCGGGCTGAGATGATCGAGAAACAATTTCATGTCGTTGCCGCCAAGTTGCTCCGTGATGTAATCGACGACCAGAAGGCTCGAGAGCGCTCTGGAAGATTGATCCAAGGTTGGATCACATCCGAGCAGTAGACTCCGATAAGGGCTAGATTCGACGATCCGAGGTATAAGGAACGGTCGGAGAAGGCGAAGGCAGCTAGGACGAGGGAAGAGAAGTGGTGTGGTGGCTCAATTCCTATGACGAAACATTTCCGTCGCGTGGTATGTGTTTTGCTAAAATATATTTTTAATAAAAGTAGGAATAAAATATTTAATATCAATAATAAATAAACTATTATAACAGATAATGAGGGATAAGGATGCCAACATGGAGACCGTCTACCCGGCCACCCATTAGAAAGACGAAAAACTTATCGATAACAGGACCACGCAGAGCTATATAAGTATTACTTTATGTGTCACTAACTTTAGTATAACTTAGGAAACATGCAATATATCCATATAGTTATTAGTAAGTACCTTAGACATTAGCAACTACGACTTACACATTAGTAGTAAATATTATGCTTATCGAGATGCGTACTTTTCTCGGATGAGTATCTTAGGCTAGAGCATGAGAGTGCTAGTGTACCTATAGAGGAAGGGGCTGGTACTTCCTCGCAGCCCCTTCCGGCTCGATCATTGGAAAAGCTCTAGATGACCACCGTTGGTGGTCTTTAGAGGGGTATGTACAACAGTACGGGATCCAACAACGCCTTTGTGGCAACGCAGTCATCCAGGCCCCCTTCTGGCAGTGTGCATTCCCTACAGCCCTCACAGGAGTCTGCCCGAGTGGAAGAAATATGTCACCAGGTTACTGAGCTGCGTGACGAGCTGTTACGGAAGATTGTAGAGCAGCCCCAGTCTCTGTCGCAGACAGACGATGCGACGCTCACCGTACGATTTGATATGCTCAAGCGCACCATGAGGAAGATGCGCGAGAGGAAGGATCATGCCATTCCGATGGGGCAGGGGTCATAGGTGGCCATGGGCGATCAGCTTTCGAGGCTAGCAGTTGTTATGGATTCCACCAAGTCTAGACTGTTAGCCATGGAGCAGACGCTTCCTGATCATGCGTCGGCATCCACACCGACTGTATCTGTTCTACTGCCTCATTTTCCTGCTATTGATGAGTCCCCATTGGTGATGGTGACACCGACACAGTATAGGTTCATGTTGTCCCAGATGCAGGACCGTATTCCTTCTCCTCCTAACTAGACGTAGTCCTTTATTGGACTTATTTTCATGTATTGTGTTGTTGTTTCCTGATCCATTATTGGGCCTTTATGTATTTATTTTATACATTTAGTGACAGTTTATGTTATATTGACTCATTGTTAAATATTATCGGACAAACTCTTTTTATAGCCATTTGGTAGTGGATTTGTCTCTACCTGACTATTTTATGTCTCTCTAATAGGTGGATTCTATTTATTTGATTATTGGTAGTGCATATTTTCATCAATTTTCTCTATATTGGTATACCAGTATTGAGTGTTCCACCGAAGGGGTCGACGAACCCAGAGAATTTTACGGAGCGTTGCTCCGGGTCTATTATTTCAAAAATGTAACATAAATTGATGGAAAAGCAAACATAATTCTGATTTTTTTTAATTTTATTTTGCAAGTTCGTGACATATATAGCGACGTTTATTGACGAATAACGACGTATTAATGCGTCACTAACATATATCTGGACGTCGCTAAACTGAAAAGCAAACGTTACAGATACTCGCTAGGTGTCGCTAATTTGCTGATATGGCAAACTCGCCATGTCAGCAAAGTAGAATAGTAATGTCGCAAATGACGTCGCTAATCATGTATCCGAATGTCGCTAGCCTGTATCGGAGACGTCGCTGACAGTCACCAGATGTCGCTGACAGTCGCCAGAGTCGCTAATTTCCTAACATGGCAAACTTGCCATGTTAACCAAGAAGTCATTAAATGTCACAAATTACTTCGCTAAGCATCGAATTGGCAGTGATGTTTAGCAATGAATTTTTACATCACTGATTAGCAATGCTGCATCGGTAAACGTCGTTATCCACCGAAAATGTAGTGACGTATTTATGTCGAAATAAACGGCGCCATAGCGACGAATAACGACATATCTTGTGTTAGCGACCCAAAAATATGTGATAAGGAAAATTTGTCGCTAATTTAGAACAGTGACGTTTTTCTTCCCTTTAGCGACGTTTTATGTCGTCGCTAAAGTGGCTTATTTTGGTATTGACGAACCAACTGAATTAATGACTAGGGTGTCCTAGCTAAGGGCGTGAGCCTTTTTTTATGTGGAGAGCCTATGAAGCTGCCTGAGCGGCCTACCTCCTTGGCCGCATAGAGGCTTCTTGGAAGAGAAGCCGTATGGTGTCTGGGCCACAAGTATCCTAGTCGCATTGATCCTGGTCGCATGTATTCTGGTCGCATGGAGTTGACTGGCTGTCTTTGGTTTTGCAAAGGCCACATACTTTAGGGCATTGTGCTGCTGGTACTTAGCATCCTACTAGAGGTCTCTGGACCTAAGTGCACCGTGTCTGATGTGGTTTGGGCTTGATTGAGCTGAGGTAATTTTTATGCTTCTACACCAACAATCAAATAAATTTCTTAAAATTCACAAACAAGATATCAAAAGATAAATTAATATTATAAAAATAGACCTCGAGACAATTCCAACAAAAATAATGGTGCACGAAAAGGACGTCGAGACTGTCCGCAATCGCTCCGTGAAGTCAGAAGTCTCCAAAGATAAAATCCTCTCAAAATTCGACTAGAAGAACCAGGTTTTCAGAAAATTCAATACACACACAAACACACATATATAGCCGGTGAGGCGGTTCGAGCCATGGCTTGGCCCGCTATGTGGCTATGCTACTAGGACTTGGCATCCCACTGGTGGTCTCTGGGCCTAAGTGCACAGTGTCTGATGTGGTTTGGGATTGATTGAGCTCGTGCAATTTTCATGCTTCTATACCAATGATCAAATAAATTTCTCAAAAAATCACAAAAAATATCAAAAATAAATTAGATATTAAAAACTGACCTTGAGACGATTTTAACAAAAAATGGCGCATGAAAAGGATGTCGATGTTGTCCGCAATCGCTCCGCGAAGTCCGAAGTCTCCAAAGATCAAATCCTCTCAAAATTCAGCTGAAAGAACTAGGTTTTCAGAAAATTCAAACACATACACACAAAGAGAGCGATATATATATTATATATATATATATATATATATATATATATATATATATCACTCTGTGTGTATGTGTGTGTAGCCAGTAAGGCGGTTCGAGCCATGGTTTGGCCAGCCTCATGGCGCCATTTGGTGCGTCCCGCGAAAAATAGACGGCCATATGGCCGCCCGATTTGAGCTAAGCCAAACTGGCTAGCCCAGCTCCAATTAAGGAAACCAGCCCAGTCTGCCGCTGACTGGGCTGATACGTGGCCTTCTTCACTCGGCCGGGTGGCCGATGGGTGGACTAGGTGCCCAATGACTGGGTAATTAAATTCAAGATAGATATAAAACTATTTAAAATCTAAATAACTCTAAATAAATTCCTAAAAATTCTAGAAAACTTCCAAAAAATTGTAGAAAATATTTTTAACCTTCTTGAGCCCAAATAAAAATATTTGGTCCAAAAATACTCGCGAATTACCTTATAGTAAATCCTAAAAGCCAATAAAAAAACCTATTTATATTAATTTTCCAAAAATATCCAAAAATTCTATAAATAAAATTTAAAATACCAAAAATAACTTATTTTGGGCTACTCAAGGACCTTAGTGACCATATATGACCTAATATCACCATAGTACACCTATATACTTGGTTATGATCTCTTGTGATCTCAAAATAAATCCTAAATAAAATTAAAAAATTCTAGGAAGCAGGAGCTATAGTTAATTACGACAATTCTCTTAGAAGTAGCCTCTTCTCATGCAATATTGGCAAGTAGGGACATTTTGGACTTGATATGGGGCTGCTCATGGTTGTTGATATGTAGCGAGGCCTCTCGGGTCATCCTTGTGGTGTTCGAGCTGATGTTGCTGACTGAGGACGCTTCTAGAAGGCCTCATTCTTATTGATATGCTCCTGGTGATATATTGCGGTCAAGACGGCTGAGTAGGAAGTAGGGGCTACTGATCCTACGAGGCCCTGCTTCTCGAAGCTGAGTCTGTCATAAAACTTTTTGGCCTTCTGCTCCTTGGTCTGTATAATGTATAGGGCAAAATGACTCAACTACAAGAACTCCATATTGTAATCTTCCACTGTCATGTTGCTTTGTGTAAGGTAGATGAATCGGTCTCGAAGCTTCACTCGTGCTGTAGCAGGAATGTACATCTCCTTGAAGTGTTCAGAGAACTCTTCCATGTGACTATGTTAGTGCCCAATTACTCCTCTTCGGCTTTCCACCAATGATGCGCATTGTCAGTCAGCTGCATCTTGACGGCTGTCATCCATTTCTCCTTGGAAAGGTCAGCGAATACCAATTGATGTCCGATGTTGGTGACACATGCATGAACTTCAGTAGGATTCCCTAAAGTAATAAATTATATGTCTACAAGTACAATTTTTTGATACAAACTCAATGGTATGTCTATTTTTTAATTTCTATAAGCCGTGTACAAAATTGCCCGTTGAATTGGATCGTAGGACCGTCAAAATGATGATCCAGTCAACTCCCTCAGAATTGGACAAAACATGGCTCGCAGGACCAGTAAAGCGATACGAGTCCTATGCCGTAAGTTTTGTCGCGATCATACGAGCGTGCAAGAAGTAATTAAATTTTTTTGCAAAGTGGCTGATCAGGTGTTCTTTGACCAATACGCATCGAATTCATCAAGCACACATGACCAATTCAATTTCTTACAAATCCCACACGTCACAATGTCCTTATACACTTTTTGATGCCCTCGAGTTGCGACGAAGTTATCTAGTTTGTCATGACGGACCCCGTATCTGTGGATTTTAAAATTTCAAAACTATTTTTTTTGTTTCTTTCTTGATTTTTCACATTAATTTTTTTATTATCTAATATAGAAAAATAACAACTAAAAATATGGTTTCCATGTCCTACAGGTTATCTTTAGGAAAATTTAAGTTATTTTCCAAAATTTTCGATGGATTGGCAAAAATTTGCGTTCCAAGCAAAGGCGTTGGTGTTTTATGAAATGTTTAAAAAGAGTTTTTGGTCAGTGTTTGTGTCAATTTTTTGACAATATTCGATAGTTAATTAAAAACTAATTGAAAGGACTTATTCGTGGTTATATAGGTTATAAGAAAATTTTATTAGATCAAAAAATAATCGAAGATGGTGGAAGAAATCGAACCTCAAAACCAGGTTGACAGGCTGTTGTAGCTGTTGCCGCTGTTATCTGTGTCTGTTGGAACTATTGTCCACTGTCTAGTACGATTCAGGCGATCGACGATGGTGCCAATGACTTGGAAGGGGTTGCAGGGAAGAAGAGATGATTCCTGGGTGATCACGAGGGCCAGGATGATTTTTTGTAGGGTTTTTATCAGGAGTTTTGAAGACAGGTTTTATTATTTACAAGTTGATTTTTAAACCTATTTTTAGTTAGATTTGATAAGATTTTAGATAGGAAATTTAGGTTTAATTCAAGAAGAATCTAATCAAGATTACATAGAAAAAAATATGGATGAATTTGAATAGGATTTGATAAGGTTTTAAAATCTTCTTACAAAGTTTTTTCCTCTACTATCTGGTCTAGGGGGGTTAAGTGATATTGTGAATCAATGACTCGCGAGATTTTGTAAATCTCGTGAGTTATTGTATAACTCATAGGTTGATCATAATTCTATTTTTAATGCTACATAATTGCTAAAATAGATCCTAAAATTCTATAAGTGCTCTATAACAACATACTTCCATATATATAGCATAAAAATGTTTTATATTTATTACATATAACTCTTATGTCAACTTATCCCAATATATATAAATTTATAAAATAATTTATTACCAAATATAAATTAATAAAAATTAAATGAATATTTCTAGAATTTATGGGGGTTTACATGCCATGCATGGGGCTGTCATATGTGGTCGAGCATGAGTTTGGTTCGGGTCGAGTTGGACTAGCATTAATATCAGGTCTCTTAAAATCAAAAGTCCTTATAACTAATTAATTATGTCATTTATAGGGGTTAAGCCCTATTTTGACTTATTTTCATAGATGGGACACATCTATGACTAGATCTTTCCTACCATGGCTAATATACTAGTCAAAGCACACGACTACACTAGCCATGCCATAATTTCTAGTCGTCATACATCTCAAAACTTAACAATGACTAAGGTCATATATAAATAAATATTTGTTTAAAAAATATATATATAAAATCCAAAAACTAATTAGGTCAAATAATTAATAAAAATAATTTTAAATTTTGTGGGGGGGGGGGAGGGGTTACAAACCATGTCCTTAACAAAGAGCCTTTTCATTTAGACTTTGATTGTACCACTCCCATGGACAGATGTTGCCTTAGAGACCCTTGTAAATGATGTCCCGAAAGATTACGATAGTGATAACGTCTCATCTAGTAGTAGGGAGTTGTTTCTCAATGAAGACGCCTTAGAATCCTCTAGATAGGATTTTAAAATTAATATAGAAGAAGTCTTCCGAACACTGTCAGTTAATATGACTTCCATCACCTCTCCACCAAAAGCCAACTAATGACGGGTTGTCATGTCCCGGAGCCAGAATACTGGAGAATACGAGGACTAACATGGCCAGCTGCTTCGTACAAGGTGTAAAAATGTCGTATGGCGGTCATGATCGTCTAGATGACATGTGAGCGGACTCTAACATGCATTAACGTCAGTCCTAAGGCCGACAAATCCTAGTATCTCAATCCAACAACAACAAATCACAAGAATAAATCATACATGATAGTAAAAAGGCATCCTAAGGTACATTTTATATATGTTCATGAAGCTAGTGAGTACATAATGCAATACTAGCTAAGTAAAATATTATGATCGCTATTATTGATGGTCTAATTTATACAATCATAACTACTCAATGTAGTGAACAGACACAAGAAAAGGGCTAACATGTGCCCTGGCTAAAACCATAAAAGTATAAGGACGACAACAAGTTGTACGGAGATGGAATCCACCCGCGAGTTGTGGTTGTTGTTCTACAGGTGAAATCCATCCAAAGAAGGTACGATACATAACCGGGCTCCTCTGGTCGATCCAGCCAAACAAAACCAGTGGGGTCAGAACACTAAGCAACAAGTACCACAAAGGAAGCCCAAGGTGAATGACCAAAACCCATAACCACAATAAAACAGATATGTGATAAAATAATAAGTGCGGATCAAGACTTGTGCGATACCAATGCACGCATGTCAAGAGCTGACAAGAAACAACTAAAAATATAGCCACAAAAATCACTAAAGCGCCAGATAGATGGTGAGCTGTCAAAGGGATCGGAACTACTCTGGAGCAGGACTACAATCCATAAACCAAACAAGGATCGAGGTTGCAGACCGTTACCCGAGCAGGACTTAGTGCTTCGTGATTGACATTGAGATGTGGTATTATTTCATATATTTTGATATATTAAAGTCTAGAAAGTATATTTATTTACATGCTTTTTGGTCTTTCTCTATACTATATTTTCTGATAGTCTTGCTAATTAATATGCCATAATGTCTTTGACAACTTAGTTATTGTGGATGTTTAAAGTATTGTAGACATAATTCATTGAGGTTTTGACATCGTATTACTGTTGATACTATGGTGTAGGCTGGGCTTTACCATGTATCTGTATCCCAAAAAGTGAGAATGGGTCATAACAAGTGAAGCTTGAGATTTGCATCGATGATCATTAAGACCGTCGGAGATATCAATGATGAAGGTGAAGGGGTGCTTGCCTGGGAGCTCGACTAGAGGAGGGAGGGCTTCCGTGGTAGCATTGACGACACAATTGTCGTGGTCGGCCGAAGAGGAGAAGGATGAAGGAGGGGGTTCGCCAACTTCGATCAATCCTGCAATTAAGAGGACGAAGAAATGGACCTGGCCTAGTGAGGTGGTAGGAAGGAAGAGCTCAAAAGTCAGTTAGCTCAAAAATTGTTTGAGCATAGGAAAGAAGGGACGTGCTTTCTATTTTGAGGCTTTCTTTGGATCATGGCCATGGTGAGGATGAAGGAAGGAGGAGCTCAAAATTTTGGGTTTCCTATTTTTGATGCCATAGTTTGGGTCATGGCCAGTGGCGGAGCTAGAAATTCAACCTAGGATGGAATAAGTTAGCTAAAGAGTCACCGGACTCATATGAAACCAACAAACATAAAAAAATTAAAAAAATAATTCATATTTTTTTATTTGGGAGGTAGCGCTGGAGCCTACCTTAGCCCTAAGGTGTCTCCGCCCATGGACTCATGGTCATGGTAAGGTGGAATGAAGGAGGAGGTCAAAAATTGGTTGCTCAAATATCAACACCACCACCAATTTAATTGTTAATGTTTTGTTAACGAACACTAATTTATGTTTTGTTAATATTATTATTATTTTTATTATCTTAATAATTAATAGTTAATTTAAAAAATTAGTATAAATATTTATTAAAATAATTATCAATTTCATTAGATGCCTTAACTTGTGTTTCTTAATTGTTAGTGCCGAGGCACAATTTTCGATGGAAAATTCTGAAACTGAAACAATTGTACACACAACGTTTCAAATACAGCACCTTAAAGAAGGTGCAACAGAGATCCTGGACGATTCTGAATTACGAGGATCTAAAAAGATTCTACGTAATACACAAAAAATCTAAAGAGACTTTGTGTAAGCAACTATCGGCAGTAGAGCTTCTAAAAAGAAGTTACTGTAAAAGGCAACAGCAGCGATGACAGGCGAGAATGAGATGCTGGAGTGAATGAACCACCGTTGCTCAAAGCTTTATTTGCCCTACACGAGCACGAACAGCTTCCAGGAACCAGCAAGTTCACGAAGAACTTCTGGAACGCTCGTAAGTCAATATTTGAGACTTGAACGGGCTTCCTGGACTAAACAAACTCCCTCAACTCTTTTCTTGGTGTATCTTTCAAAGGAGGCCAAGGGGCTCTATTTATAGAGTGGAGTTGAGACTTCACCTCTTCTCCTATCCGATGTGGGACTAAAATACCAATACGCAAAAATAGAGTTTGATATTTTAGATCATCCCACAATCAACATAGAAGTGTGCCAGTCCACGCCTACCCCCCGAACACTCCCGTGCATGCACGAGACATCCTGGAGTCCGTGTCCGAGTCCGCACAACAAAAATTAACTTGCATCCTTGTTGGATTTAATCCTTTTCCTTCTAGGAAAATACTCCCACATGGCAAAACTTGTGCCCCACTATACCTCATTTGCACACCTCAACACAAGCAATGCATTATATTGAGATACTCACCATTTGGTGTAGCCGATGTGGGACTATCTTTTCTAGTCCAAAGGCAAAAACACCAACAATCCCCCACATATCTCAATATATGGGTTGAGCGTTCCCCACAGTGACTGTCCATCATGCATTAGGAGAGATGTCGCTAACTTGAATCTTCCTGCATAGGTTAAATAACAGCATGATACAAGAATGGACTAAGCCTTGAATTGTACCATAACTGCAATTCTTCCTACTCACATAATGACATCAACTGTGCTTCTAGCTGCACATTGAAGGCCTTGTGCCAGCCTGGTTTCAGTGTATAATTTTGCGTCTACAAGTTTACCCTCAAGAGACGGCCTGATATCTCTTTCCATACACTATAGGTGAGTT
>JANAVB010027999.1:14990432-14994172 GCA_029216955.1 Iris pallida | reverse complement strand
TACCCTAAAATATGCAATGGATAAACATAAAATAAATAATGATTAGGAACTTACCATAGACAAAGTAATGAGCAAAAAATTGGCAATTGGCAATGGCATACACATTCTCAATCTTTTCAGGAGCTATATATATACCTTAAGACAAATTTATATGTTCTGTTTTCTACAATACATTGCGAAAAACAGCCTTAGAAGAAAACCAAAATCACTACACAAAGTCATTTTTCAAGCCTTCACTTGGAAATGACTCTGACATATATAATGCATATATAAATATGCATCCATAATGAGTTATACATGCAAAATCACTCAAATACCAAGTTATCTGAAAAAGCATACGCCCCTTATTATACAACATTCGACTTGAGGTCAAATGCCATTTAATGTATAATGAGTGCAGTTATGTAACGCAGAGAGAAATATCTTGTGTTGTATACACACTTAACGAAAAAAAAACTATTATTTGGCAGCGTCTCTAAATCCCTTTTATTCTATATGCTAGAAATGATAGGAGAAAGTTGTAAATAAGTGATAATATACTGAAGTACCCAACTTGTGGGAAGAGGCAAACCTAAACCTCCTTGACAAAGCAAAACCAAATACGAAGACATCATAATAAAGGATAAAGAAAGAAAACCTTAAACATCAAAACGAGGGGTAACATATAACTTAATCTCTTGAAATGCCACACATGATCTTCAATTCCAAAATTAGGTTCAGCAGATTTGGGGTTTTTACAAACTGAATTAAATATGTAGTATCGCATATATTTTTTATAAATTTACTTCAAAATATTTAATTTGCACCAAGAGAGTCTTCGTGTACTTCAGAATAAGGTATGCATTTGTCCTAATCAATTACCTCTCTATTAATGCGATCTGCCAATTAAAAACAACTCCAATTACATATGAAACTAGAAAAAGTTGGAGAAAAAGTGTGCTTACGTCGTACATCATCTTTATAGTAACCTTGGAAAACTATAGGGTAAGGTTGGCCATCAGATGTGTAGATCGTTTTAGGAACATCCGCAAGCTTGATTTTTGCAAAAGGAAGCTAATAAAGGTTCAACCAAAAATTCATCCATACAAGATTTTATGCCACAAATAGCGATAGAGAAACTTAAAGAACAAGAGGCATTAGTTTTTAAGTACATTAAAAAAACACAAATCAACTAGTATAAAGAAGAATCAGGATCAACAGTCGATGGTACCACAAAGTGATAATATTTTGTATTTTACCAGACAAATAGACAAGTCATAAGTGTAGAATGAATGATTGTTAGCAGCATATAAACAAAGTTTGATCTATAGATGGGGGGTGCAATTTCTTTTTTTTGGGTAGAGGTGGGGATGACATGCATTTATAGAAAAATAAGTACCATAAGGCAGGAGCAAATAGCAATATCAGATGGTGTTATCTACCATACATGATATAACATCTAAGGATAGCAGTATCTAATGAAATACAAGCAAACAACAAGTAAAAACCCTTATTCATTTTTCTAGCTTTGAGAAGAAGGAAAATAGTTGTAAGCTATAAGAATCTGTAAAACAGGAAACTCGGGATCTAATGTAGTAGTAAATGCACTTGTTATGGGATGAGAAAACTAACATTCCTATTTAAATTTGGCACATCAGACACTTTATGATATGAATTCAACCTGCAGATGCTGTAATGCAAATAAACTAATTGGCAATGTATGCTTTATTGCTGAGGAATCATGGGATGACTCTATAACTTCCCATTTCCAAAATTATCTAATATATTTCCTACTTAAGCAAAAGAATTAAGTTTCTCGCCTTGTATGGACTCCTAGCAGCTAACGAGCTGGATGAACTGCATCGAATTAAGGTTGTGGTATTTATCAAACTAAATACGCCTTTCATCAAAATGTCGTGGACATGGGGATATGCATCGATGCAAGCATAGATCACAACAAGATGGCAATGCTAAGGTCATGAGGGACTAGGACATTTCCTCTAGTTAGGAGTTTGGTCTCTATAATACTAAAAACATAGGACCTCCATGATTCTCTGCTCTTAAGACTTCTCCAATCACAAGCTTTGAATAACGGCCAAAACCTTTAGAACTAAAATGCTTACAACATGCCTCAATATGCAAGATGAACATAGGAAACAAAATACTAAAAAAAAGAGCAAACAACCGCTCTCCGCCAGATGCGTCAGAGATCCATCGACTGACAAGTGTCATATCCAAATCCCTACATCCGTCGAACAGACCAGTGACCTCCATTGTTCTGAAGCTGCAGCTAGCCGATCGTCCTTGCCATGAGCACTACATCTCCAACGTCGAAACCCTAGGCGATCTCTATCGGGCAGAGTGTTTCCCGAATTAGGAAGTTAGGAATTGAGAGAGAGGCAAGATCAAATTTCTTGCCCATAGGGTTCTAATTGGTCTTCCAGATAACTCACCGGAACCCTATACGAACTGGAGCGGCAGGGGAAGCGAGAGAGGAGACGGAGGTCTAGGATTTGGAGGGGAAGGAGAGGAGGCAGTGGTGGACAGGAGGAGGATGACGGAGGCTAAGGTATCAGTGGAGAGTTTGGAAGAAGGTGACGGAGGAGAGCAGATCTCTAGCCCAGTGGAGAGCTTGGGGAGGATGGAAAGAGTTTGCGGAGGATTTTGGAAGGATAGAGAGAGGAGAGCTCGGGGTAAATAAAAATAAGGAATAGAAGCAGCGATCAAGTTGACAACAAAACCGTCCACATGGAACCTACAGTAAAGAAATTTTCAAAAAATTACTAAAATGATACTTGAAGTAATCGCTGTAATTTTCCCGCACATACATTCATTGACGGTTTTCAACAAACCGTCAAAAATACAATAGATTTTTTGGCGGTTCCTCCAAAATTGTCAAGTATTATGATCAATTTTTCTAAAATAACGCAAAAAGGTTATTTTCTTGACATATGTCTAAAACTGTCAAGATAACGGCTTTGGCTATATGTCAAGAAATCGACTGTCAAGAAAGGTCATTTTCTTGTAGTGCCATTAGATTCTTGACCCTTCCACATTAGAAAATTATGTGTCAATCTTCATATTTATGGAGAGACTTTTTTTTTGTTTTCTCCCAACACTAAAACCCTTCCAACTTAATCCTCTAATCCTAATTAAGTAATTGCTACCCATTATACATACCCTGTGAACATCTCTTATTTCTCTTTCTCACATTCTCTTTTTTCATCTAAAATAGCCCAAAATTTGTCATAAATTCAGTCTCATTTTTTAGAAGCTATTGTAACTTCGTGAAGCCATTGCGACCAACTCCAGACTCATTTTATCTCATTCTTTTTAGAAATGTATCGAGGTTAGCTTCCAAGTCCATAATTTACTTTCTGTAATTATGAACATAAATTTTTGGAAAATTGTTTGAGTGCCAGTTGTCACATCCGCTACCCAAATTGTTGGACAGGGCCGAGTCATGTCCAGCCTACGCTTGAGATAAAGCGTAGTAAGCTGTTCTAAAGACAAAATAAGATAAGACCAAAGTGTGCTAACATTGCTATATGTAATAATGAGTCAAAAATGTTCTAAACACAAAAGTCGTCTCGTATATAGGTAAGTTCCAAGTACAAGTCCAAAATGTAAAACTGGATACAAGTCCAGTCACAAAATACATAGTCTAACAATATGACTACTCTCGGAATCTCAGAGCAACTACGCAAACTAGACGAGTTTCTCCGCATGTACATTTTCATAAGATAAAGCCTGGTCCTCGT